>JAAGEH010002528.1:18386921-18441419 GCA_011751065.1 Lasiurus cinereus | reverse complement strand
AGAGAGAGAGAGAGAGAGAGAGAGAGAGAGAGAGAGAGAGAGAGAGAAAGAGAGAGAGAGAGAGATATGAAAGAGACACATCGATTGGTTGCCTCCTGCATACGCCCTGACCAGGGCGGGGGATCAAACCTGAAACCCAAGTATGTACCCTTGACCTTTACTGGGAATTGAACCTACAACCCTTCTGTGTGCAGGCCAACACTTCAACCACTGAGCACACTGGCCAGGGCCGAAAGTATCCCTCTTTTAAAAATAGCGTAACTTAGCTTTTCACCGAGGTGCCTGTTGGAGCAGTGAGCAATCGGCTCTGGCCAAGGAATGTGCTGGTTAAGAGTCAGGCTTGAGGTTGAAGCCCAGCGGTCACACACTAGCTGGGTTACTTGGCCAACTGTTTAATTTCCCTGCACTTAGTTCCTTCATTTGTAAAATGAGGGTATTTTTATATCCTCCCTAGTGTAGTTATAGGAAGAAAAAGAGAAAAAATGAAGTGTTTGAGAATATTGAATAATAAAATGACTAAGGGCAAGGATGTGGCACTGGACTCCTGGATTCAAATTCCAGCTCGATCCATCACTCAGCTTGAAGATCCACCTAACATCACTTTGTCTCAGTTTCCTCATCTATAAAAGGAGGGTGCTAGTTCCCTCTACCTTGTTGAGTTACTGTGGACAGTAAATAATACATGTAAAATGTTTGGGATACAATGAGCACTAATGTTAACTTATTAGCATAATGTCTGGCATATTGTAGGCACCATATAAGCAGTAGTTAATGTTAACAGAAAGAGACAAATGGGAAGAAATGGGCACCATAAGCCTTCCCAGGTAGAAAGGTCTTAAGACTCATTCTGCCCTCTCTTTCATTTGACAGCTGGGAAAACTGAGGACTGAAGCAACAGGAAGTGTCTCGTCCAAAGTCCCTTGGCTCAGGACAGAGCCTGAACAGCAACTCTTTGGCGCGCTAGTCCACTGTTCTTGGCCTGAAACCACACTGCATCCTGAGTCTTCCTGCCTCAGGTGATGAGATTGTAATGGAAACCAGTTTTCTCATTTCTGTTCTTCAAAGGTAAAAAAACTGGTCAGGAATTGAGGGGTGAAACAAAGTGAGAGCAGCCACTGGCATAGAGACAAGATTAAATACTCTTCCTGGATATGGGATGTATCTGGAAGGCATCAGGATTTGGTTTTTGGTGAAACATGCCAAGAATTTATAGGTGAAAAATATAACTATGAGAAATGAGAATGGCTTTGGGGAATTGTAGACTGATCAGTTACACTTCTGGTTAGGGCCTGTTGATGGAATCATTATTCATATAAATAAAAACAACCTGATTATTTAAATAAGAGAAAATATACGAAGAGACTCATTTAGTAAAGCCTTTTAGTGGCAGAGGGCAAAGAAGTTCTTTTGGATGAGCTTCTCATTAAAATGTATTTTGAAAAATGGAATTGAGTGATGGGGTGATCATTGCTATAAATACTTCAAAGGAAGAGACTATTCAGAGCATCTAGCTCAACAGTGTTATTTACAATGAGGAAGAGAAACAGAAAGAGCAAGTGGCTTGCTCAAAGTGACTTGGTTAGTTTAGAGCATCATGGATAGGTTTATGGCTTAAAGCTGAAGCCTTCAACAAAGAGTAGAGGTAAAAAACAGAAGTATAATGAATGAACATCACTGCTGAAGTTGCCACCACGATTCGCTGAGAGCTTACTAGATGCCAACAACACACTAGGTTGAACCATATACTCTATTCGTCACACATCAGCGAGGTAGGTACTGTTATTATACCACTTACAGATGATGAAATAGAAGTTTCAGGAAGGTTGTGAGTGACATTACCACTTGCATCAGCACATTACCATTGCTACCTTTTTCTGAGTACATACCATGTACCAGGTATACATAGTAGTTGTTTTACCTGCATTAGCTTATCTAGTTCTTACAATAACATTCTTATGAGGTCAATACTATAGTTAACCCTTATTTTACAGATGAGAAAGCTAAAGCATAAGGTTAAGTAACTGGTCCAAGGTCACTTAGCTGGGAAGTGGCTAAGCCAGGAGATGAACCTAGGACTCTGTCCTTAACATCTTTAAGAATAATAGGAAGTAAAAAGTGCAAAGAAAAATTCCACTTGCAAATCTTTGATTCTTCCAGTAGAAAAGACCCAAGCTCATAGGGAGATATAAATATAGTTAAGATCTTTTTATATATTTTATTTTTAGTTTTTAAATCGATGTTAGAGAGAGAAAAAGAGGGAGGTTGGGAGGAGGGAAGGAGGAAAGGAGGGAGGGAGAGAGACAGGAAGAGGGAGAGGGAGAAGGAGAGGAAGAGGAAGAAGGAGAGGGAGCGGGAGAGGGAGAGGGAGAGAGAGAGAACAATTGGTTTCCTCCCATATACACTCTGAACTCATAACCTAGGTAGGTACCCTGACCTGGAATTGAACCTGCAACCTTTCAGTGTTGGGACTACTGAGCCACAGGGGCCAGGGCCATAGCAAGGATCTTAAGGAGTTCCTAAAAAATGGGTGGAGGAGAAGCCCTTGGCATTTCTGTGGCTAACATGAAACAGTTGAACCACAGAAAGAATGGGGCTGACCCAGGAGAGCAATTTTTGCTCCAACTGTACTAAAGCTCGCTACTACTTTAGTGCCATAATCTGTCACAGGAAAAGCAATACCTTCATTGCCTGGAATGCTGTGTTAAGTGGAACAGTAAATCAGGCAAGAAAAGAATGTGCTGCAAGTGCCTAAAAGACTTAGGAGTTTAAAAAAAAAACACACACCAAAAAAACACTGAATAAGGAGGGTTAAAGTAAAAATGAGCCGAGACCGGTTTGGCTCAGTGGATAGACCGTCGGCTTGCGGACTGAAAGGTCCCAGGTTCGATTCCGGTTGGGGGCATGTACCTTGCTTACAGGCACATCTCCACTGTGGAGTGTGCAGGAGGCTGCTAATCGATGTTTCTCTCTCACCAATGTTTCTAGCTTTCTGTTCTTCTCCCTTCTTCTCTGTAAGAAATCAATAAAATATATTTAAAAAAAAAAAAAAAAAAAAAAAAAAAATGAAGAAAGTTGGAAAATAAAAACTATCAAAACATTCATTTTACTTTATAGGCAAACAAGTATAACAGAACAACATAAACAATACCTCCTAGGGATTTTTATTTATTTATTTAGAAAAACAGAGATTTGTGAGGTCTTCTTTCTACTCATAGAGAAGGCAGTCTTCTATGCACTGATAACCATCTATCAGCAAACGTGTGCTTGGAAATCTACTGACAGAGTCTGGGAAATCTTGGTGAATGCCAAGCAAGAACCATTTCTCATTTTTTTGTAAGCACTCAGGTTAATACTTCATGTTGGCAAACTTAACCAGCATAACTGTTGAGCCAGCTAAACTATGGCCAAAGAGATCAATCAAAGAACTTCTACGCATATAAAGCATAACCAATGGACACAGACAATAGGGAGGTGACTGCCTGGGCTGGTGGGCAGGGGCAGGCTGGGAGAGAACAATGGACGGGGGGAGGAATATATGTAATACTTTCAATAATAAACTATTTTTTAATAAATAAATAAATAAATAAATAAAATACACTTATTTGCCATTTGAAGAAATTTAAATGCCAAATAAGTATGAAATGAAGTGATATTCTTGACTGGATGCATTAGTTTGTCTTCAAACTGCTTAAGTATATAAACTCTGTGTTTACTCACCTTTTTGTGATGTCAAACCCGTGACTTTTTAAATGAATATTTCCTGTTCAACCATAAGAGACTATCACTCATTTATTAGTCAACCATAAGAAACTATCACCCTTTCGTAAAACACAGTGCTCCCCACCACTCAAAGTGCAACAGTTTCTTTGCAGGATTATAAATGAGTGCAGGAGCTGTTGAATTAGTCTGGGGATGGGAAGTCAGAGCTATTAGTCAAGGTCAGTGTTGAGTGTAGAGCCAGATGACACGGGAGCTGCCCAATCACTCTTGCTACAACTTTCTTAGCAAAGCTCTTTGTTTTCCATTCCCGTCGCTCGCTTTCCACAGTAACTTTCCCCTCACACTGACAAACAGGAAAAAAACCACTCAAGTTCTCTCTTACATAATCTGTTTGTATTACTTTTTCTGAGTGTGGGAGATCCAGAACTCAAAGAGCCTGATGCTTTTTATCAATTCCACGGAACGTCAAGGGCAGGAAATAAAAATATTTTTCTCTTCCGACTCAAATACAATACCCCTTTGTGAAGTTGCTAAGAAGCTAGAAATAGCAAATCTGGGAAAAATTTCAGGTGACAGATATGCATCAAAATATTTCATTTTGCTAAAAATATCTCTAAGTTGGTTTTCACATTCCAACTCGCCTCGCACTGCAGTGCTGGATGATGAACAAAATCAGTTTCACCTTCCATTGGCAGAAACTCTGAGGTTATATGAGGGGGTAAAATAACCTGTCCTGTGACTATAATAAAAGTCCCCATAGGCATTTGCTAGTTCAGAGCAGCTGTTTGCAAGATGCAAACAAGAAAGACAGAAGAGGGAAAAGAGGCCCATGCAAATCAGTGTGTATTCATTACCTGGCAACTAGGGTTTGATCAAGGACCTGAGGGGTAACTTAGGCAATTTGGAAAGTCCCATAAGGCTAACTAAACCCATGACAGCAAAGCTTGTATAGTCCTGATCAGCTGCCCCAGCACATAGATACAATCTCCCGTAGAAAGCACAGCCATCCTAAAGGCAGTGGGGCTGATCTAGTCTCCAGAGATGAACCTGGTGGCAATAGGAGATGTGTGTGGTCCAGGGTAGGCTCCAATGTTCAGGCCCAAAGCAGTGGAGACACATGAGAAAAGATAAAGGAGAAAGAGGCTTGGCCTTGGGGAACAGGGTGCGTGAAGTGGAATAACTAGCTAAGCACTGGCACCCAGCAGCACCTGGGCTCCTCCCTCCTCTGTGGGCTCCTCCCTGCCACCCCAGACTCCCTGTCCCAACAGCTCCCCTCAACAGGAGCACTACGTTTCATTCAAGTCCTGCCAAGGAAAGCTTTGCAAGGTTAAGAACACAAAAGGCTGCAGATATCTTGCTACTAAGGTTCCTTTCTGTAAGTTTCAGTACACACACACACACACACACACACACACGAAGAAAATTCTCTTTCAGTCAAAGGGTTCAAGAATGTTGACAGTCTTTGAAGGAGTCACTATGTTCTTAAACTCTTTCAACAGCTCTATTTGTTCTCAAAGGGGTCAAAGATTTATGTAATGGCCGTTTATCTTTCAGCTGGCCCATTTCAAGCCCAAGTACGACACAGAAAGCATCCAGCATAATCACGGGTTTGAGCTGAGGGGGCTGGATGGGCACTGGTGGGGAGTCAGAGATAAAAGACCTAGAGTTCACTGTGTTATTTGCTGTAGGATAGCACGCCCATAGGTAAAGAGATGGAATTCCAGATAAAAATATAGAAGTAAACATCTGGAGAGGGAATATTTCCACACCAGTCCTCTTAACATGTCCCCATTCTAAAAAAAAGGGGGGGGGTGGGAGGAGGCGAGGCACAATTAGAATCGGCAAAACCACAGGGCAAGTGACCATTCACTTAAGACACAGCAACATCTTTCCACCAAGAGATAAAAACCTGTCACAAAATAAACACATACCACATGCTTTCTATAAACACATGACACAGAAACGCCTTTCATCAGAAACCTGGCCAAGATGTGAGGACCCCAGCGAGGAACACTGCTCTGGGGCTCAGAGGCCTGCGGGGAACTGACTCCTGGACAGAAAAATGAAGGTGGTGACAACATTCCTTCATTTGTTGTCCAATGAACCGTGTTCACAATGCAGACAGATGACCACAAGGAAACGTTCAGTCCACTGGACAGTATGCTAGCCGTGATGCCAGTGCTCAAAGAAAAAGAAAGCTTGAATTGGGGACAGAGTGAACCAGAAGTATACTTTTCATAGAGAGCAAACCTGGCATGCTGTCTTGCTTGAATAAATATGATGAAAAAAATTCAACTTTCTTTAATACATGTTCTTTTAGGGACAAAACACTGTCTATTCAGTAGCTCAAATATGTCTCTAGCACCACACTCAAACTTATTCCATATATTTCAGTTTTTATATTTAAATCTATAAACATAGGCTAAAATATTTCTATTAAAATATATACACACATGCCATGTGTGTATTTGTAGTAAACACTTAAGGACAACAGTTGCCTTAGGGACAATGCTGGATCCACCAATAAAATCAACAGCTGCATCTCTCAGACACAGTTCCATCACAAATCACAAATTTCTCTTCACAAATCACACATTTTATCTTCCATTGAACCACCATATTAGTTGCCAAAAAAACATATCAAAGGTTCATTACTTCTTGAAAATCAACTTATCCCTTCACCGTTATATTTGGTAGTCAGTTTTGCCAGCATCAAAAAGCATTTGAATATTACACTAGTATTATCTTTTAGTGCTTATTCTCAGGAAGTGGAGTTAATTCACATAAGCACACTGCAGTAAGTTCTCTCCCACTGCAGGGAGTAAGATAGTCCGGTGTCTTAAGACAACACCTAGGTCGAATTTGTTTACCACATAATAGAATGCAAGCTACTGTGATGGGATGGATTTCCAGATACAATTGAAGCAATTGACATGCAATACAAATATTCGTTTTATGGAAATGGAAGAAGAGGAAAAATAGGACACCTTTAGACATACACATACCCAAGAATTTGCTAAGCCTGTCCATAGTCCTAAAGCAAAATGAAGCAGCAGCAGTCTAGCTAAACATCAATACATTGGGAACATCTAAGGCTGGTTCGTTATTCTGGGAGTGAAGAAAAATTGAAACAGAAATGAGGGGGATGAAATGGGAGTCCATCCAAACAGACTCCAAGCAGATTCAGGGCTCGGGTGAAAATCCCAGGATGCTAATCAGAGGAGAGGAAACTCGATGCAGTGAGAAGTCCACTCCAGCAAAGAGCGGCCAAGCAGAAGCCAGCAAACCCAGACCAATTCCTGGCCGCTGCTCAGACAACAATATGGCTGAGGTCAGGTTTTTCTATTTCACTCCCGGGATCAACTCTAGGAAGGGCAAGGAAACTTCAGCGACTTTTCAGATTGCATCCTTTATGGTATTTACAGGGACCTGGCCAACAACAGACAGGGGGCTGTTTACCAAAGTCATTCTCCAGCGCCGCCCACAGAAATCACTGCCAAAGCGTACATGGGAATTAAACAGAAGGACCCGAGTGCAGCCATGTAAAACATGCCCCAGTCATTCCGTAAGCTCTGTTTCTCCACAGATGGCTGCCGTGGAAGAAATGACTGCTTACAGAAAACAGAGCCCCAGGAGCCAATCCAACCACGGGGAGAGGAGCAGAGTAAAAAAATGTATTAATGATTCCATCCCCCAATTCACATGGGTGGCTTCTCAGGGGCTTGGCTAGAAGACATCTCAGGACAGAACTGCCCCTCCAAGACAGACCTGGCACAGGTGAGGAATGGCAAAAAGGGCATGTGCAGGCCACTGCTAAGTTCTCCAAAGACAAAAGGGATTATTAACCAAATTAAAATAGTGGCACGTTGTACAGACCAGCACAACTGAGGAAGATCAGTAGCTCATACACATCCTTGCATTTTCAAGAGATGTGAGTTATGGGCTCTGAAAAGGACCAAACAGAAGCCCACCTGCATGGCAATACCAGGAGCTGAGAAGAGGGGAGGACCTCAAAAAAAAAAAATCCAGCCTTCTTCAATCTACAATCTCAGTATTGGGCTTGGGAACTCTTAGTACCTAATGGCTCTTATGTCATATCATTATACCTAGAGGCCTGGTGCATGAAAATTCATGCACTGAAAGGGGGGGTCTCTCCACCCAGCCCGCCCCCTCTCACAGTTTGGGAGCCCTCAGGGGCAGTAGGCAACCATAGGAAGGTGATGCCCCCATCACACCTCTGCTGCCACTGCCAGCAGCGCAAGCCTCGGCCGGCCCTGGTTATCTGAGCCTCGGTGGCCCTGGGCAACTGGGCAGTTTTCATTTGAGGCTTGCCTGAGCTTTGGGCCAGCCCTGGGGGGCTAGAAGGCTGAGGGTGGGTCCGGCCACACTGCACACCTGCCACCCCCCTGGCAGGGCTGAAAGGACTGGGGGACATCAGTGTGGCAGAGGGGACTGGGCACTGCCAGCTTGTGGCTATGGGCACTGCCATCTTTGTGATGGCATGATGGTCAATTTGCATATTCCCTCTTTATTAGATAGGATTGCTTTGGTTTTCTCATTCTCTTACCCCTTACCCATGTTCCGTTGTGTTTCAGAGGTTTATTATACTCATTCCTGCTTTGAATATCCCTCCCATGCTCATGTCTGCATATCTCTCACTGCCTTTATATTGCTGTAGAGCTGTGTGCCACTCCACATACTCTTCCTACTTCCTCATCCCTCATTCACTGCTGGGAGCTTAATTGGAAAGCATCATCCTTTTAGATCCACTCAACATATCTTTGTCATAGAGAAAAGGGAACACAGCAGCTGTAGTCCATGAGCCAGTGAGTTCATGGTGCTCAATAGTCTAGACCAGTGGTCAGCAAATATATTAGTCAACAGAACCGCAGTTTGCCTACCACTGGTCTAGACTGTAGCATCCATTAACACTATGATCATGACTGTTTGTTTTAACACGAAATACCCAATGTTTAGTTTAGTGCCTGGCATGGAGTTCCAAAAAAAATAACCATTTTTTGAAAGATTAGAAATAATCTTTTTCCCCCTAAATTCCATCTTATTATTTTATTCTCAAATTATTTTCTCCACTGAACAACAGAAGGTCTGTAAATCATCAGAATCATTAAACCCGAAAGACAGAGTCAAATCTCAAAAATTCCCCAATTCATCCCAATAACCAATCCTCCCTCCTTTCTCCCCCCCTCTACTACCTTTCTCCTCCTCCTCCTTTCCTCTTTCTCATCTCTTGAACCACATTCCTGGGAAAATTCCAGGCTCTTTACCTATAATAACTAATTTACTCTCCATAAAAACCATATAAGGTAGTTACTATATTATTCCCACTTTACAGATGAGGAAACAGAATTCTCAAATGATTGGGTAACTCTCCAAAGAGCACCCAGATAAGAAGTTGCAAATCCACGATTTGAACCCAGGCCATCTGAGTCCGAAATGCCAGCTCCTAACCCCCACAGTACAGTTCCTCCTGCAGGATAATTCTTAAGATGATTAACTGGGGACTATGGGGAACAGTATCCTGCCAAAATATTTACTGAGTGCTTATTATATAGCAGATGCCATGAACACTGTTCTTATATATTTAACATTCCTGCTGCTTTCCTAGTTGCTGTTGCTGAATCTACCAAACAGTAAGCACGCTATTAGAAAGGGAATTCAGTAAAAATGGGTTATATTCCTTACCTTTATCTTTTAAATTTCCTTACAGAAATCAATCACCACACCTCTCAGCATTCCATGGGACTCTAGCAAGAAAGAGGCGGTGGGAATATGCAGCAGCCTGGACTGGCATAGAGAGACCCCAGGGGAACCAGGGAAATGGATACAATGGTTCTGGAAATCCCTCTCTGCTCTATTAGTAGATGGAGAAGATTAAGCAAGGCACTTCTCTGTGCCTTGCTTAACAATCAAAAAAAGGCCAGCCATAGGGATAGTGGTTAGTTAGTTCTTGCCCCTTCTTCCCAAACTTGTGAAGATCTTGAGCTCCGGTCACCACTCACCCTCTATACACCTTACACTAAAGTCAGAGGAGCCCAATGGTACGAACCCCCAGGCAGAATTCCTGAGTAAGAGGCAGGCGGCTGAAGGGTGCCGCCTCTGATTTGACCTTCACTTTGCGCAGAACCCATCCGTGCAGAACCACCCCCTTCTCTGGGGGCTGCTGGATCAGCCCCGCCAGGGACCACCTAGAGCATCGGTTCTCAACCCTCCTAAGGCCGTGACCCTTGCATACAGTTCCTCATGTGGTGGTGACCCCCAACCATGAAATTTTGCTACTGTTATGCATCGTGATGTAAATATCTGCATTTTCCGATGGTCTTAGGTGACCCCTGTGAAAAGGTCGTTCGACCCCCAAAGGGGTCGAGACCCACAGGTGGAGAACCGCTGACCTAGAGGGAGGTTTCCAACACCTGGGACAGGGTTTGGGCAGCACCATGAAGGAAACAGCGATCCTCAGTGAGGGAAGAGAAGTGAGGAGCCGGCTGAATAAAGGTGATAAAAATAGATTTTCCGACTCTAGGAAGATGAATCATTTCGCCATGGGGATTTGCGAGGCTCTGTTTCAGCGTGGTGTTCAGCCTCATAAATTTGACGGAGGAAAATTTCCTTCCCCTCGATAAACAGCATGGAGAAGCCGTTAGCATTTGGACAGGTCTAACCGGGTTTTATTACAGAACTGCCCAGAAATAACCTCCATCCCTTCCCGGCCTGCAGTAAATATTGACTTTGAAGGACAAGGAGAAGCAGGCTACGCTCGGAGGTGCAGCCCTTGAACCCCGATTCCTGGCCTCTGAGTTCCCTCCCCAATTTTCTTCCTCAATTCTTGGCCTCCTCATTTTAAGAAATCAGGATTCATTTATTATTATTATTAATTATTGTTATTATTATTATTATTTTGAAGAAAGCACAGGAGGCAGTGGAAACAAAAGCCAACCGAGGGGGGCTCAGGTGAAACAGTACCTGCGATGCATGCTGTCACGTTTCCCCATGACGCATGAACTGCAGAGGAGCAGAGGACTGTGGGAATAGTTCACACCATTCTTGAAAATCCTCTTTTTTTTTTTCTTTTTTTTACTAAGCCAATGTGTCTGTGTGGCTTCCATGACAGCGCCACCCCCCCCACACACACACACCCCAAAATAACACAATGCTTTCCATCAATAATAATAATAATAATAATAATAATAATAATAATAATAATAAAAAGAATAAAGGCAGCAGGTAATAGGAATATCAGGGGACCAGGTGAAAGCCATAAAAAAAAATTTTTTTTTCAAGATGATTTTCGCCATACGGTGAGTGAATAAAAAGATAAAAAGTAACTTTTCGTTTTAAAAATCAAGTGTGAAAATCTACGTAACTTCCTTCCCGAATGGACACCTATAGACCTGTGTTTTTCGTGCTGGGTTTGACTTACCCCGCAGGTCCTCAGAGTCCACCTTCAGCTCCAGCGCCCCCACCCTGGCCGCCGGGCGGGGCATCTCTCCCAGGGAGCTCCCCGAGGCAGCCCCGGCCGCAGCTGGGACCCTCCCTTTGCAAAGCCGTCCTCCAGCTCTGCCTCTGCTGAGCGGGCTGCAGCGCCAGAAGCGCTAACTAAAGTGCTGATGCAGTGGAAGGAGAGGGACCGGGAGAGAGTGCGATTGCCACACCTATCGGGGAGGGAGGCGGGGAGTGCTGCTCCCTCCGAGGAAGGGGAAAGAATCCCCGAGAGGGAGAGGCGGCGGGAGGCAATTCTGCAGCAGATTTGTGCCAGCTGCTGGCAGGTGGTAGGCACCCAATCTTACTGTTCAATCTGGGTCGGGATGAGGCCCCCAGGAGGACCTGAGGGACAAAGAGTTCAAGCCCCGCCTCTGACACCAAGTGGCTGCATGACCCCAAGCCCTCTGGGGCTCAAGTTTCCTCATTTGTCTCAAAAAAAATGGATCTCTAAATAGCTGCTGGTTCTGGAATTCTAAAGCCATCTTAATGATCAATCAACAAATAAATAATCAGAGTAGCTACAGTTGGTTGAAAACATACTAGGCATTGTCCACCCTCTTAGGCATTGTACATAGAGTATCTCATTTAATCCACCCTGCTGAGAGGAGGCTTATCTATCCTGTTTTATAGATGAGGATACTGGTGAACTACCTCCGTGAATCCTCATGAAAATAAAGGATCGTCGTGTCAGAGTCAGTGTTTTGAATTAAAGTGGAGGCATTTCCTCTTTGTGCCTGAAATTGAGATGACATCTGAGAATGGAATCTCTGCACGGTGGGGTGATTAATGTGTTTACAATCCTCTGCCAGTTTAATTCTGAGGTTCCAGTATTTATGGTTATGACCGTTCATGCTACTGCAAAACCCATTTCCCACCTGTTGTTTTTTTATTAAACCTCCCTAAAGGACATGAAATATTTCTTTGTGCAGATTCTAAAACTGGGGATCCTGAAATATATGTGCAGAAACCTCGTGGCCGGATTTACGGTTTGGAATTTCCAAAAGCTATAAAACACAGTGTTTACAACCAATTCATCATTTATAAAAGTTCATTAGATTGATACGCCTAAGAACTCACTGATATCCTGCCATTTATTGATACCAATACATCAACTGGTAGGCTGACATGTAATATTTATTAATAACCTCTGTTTCTTTGCCTAGTTGATAGTTCCCCTTGCATTCTGGCTCTATTTTGTCTTTATCTTTAATCATTCTATTTTTAAGGAATTTCTTTAATTTCAGAGTAGTTTTTAGATTTACAGAACATTGCAGCTAGTGCTGGGAGTCCTAGTATAACTCCCACCCTGCCTTTTGCATTACTGTGGTACATGGATCACAATGAATGAACAAGTACCGGTAGGCCACTATTAACTGAACTCCATGTTTCATTGGGATTTCATTCATCTTTCCCTAATGCACTTTTTTTTCTGTTCCAAGATCCCTTCCAGGATACAGCATTATGCGGACTTCCCTTGTTTCTCAGACTTTCCTTGGTTTTGATGACCTCGGCGGTTTTGGGGAGTACTGCTCAGGTATTTTGTATCACAATTTGGATTTTTCTGATTATTTTTCCTCCTGATTAGATTAGCATTCTCGGTTGTGGGAAGGAAGACCACTAAGGTGAAGTACTATTCTCATAACATGATGTCAATGATCCTTTAAAACACACACACACACACACACACACACACACACACACGTGAAAATTATTTAAGTCAAATCAAAACTTTAACCTGAATACATTTAAATTTTATAGAAGATGAATTAAATACCAAACAATTCATTCAGAAATACAGTATTTTATATTGTGGCGAGCATGAGAGAGCGAAACTAATATTTGCACCTATTGAGCTGAGGGAGGGCAGCTAATTACTGGAGAGCAAGGGAGGTGTTCAGCAAATGCTTTTGAAATGCTTGCCAAGATACACATCCTCGAGCAACCATCTCAGACTATGGCACGTTTTAAGGGAAGTGCCACTTCACGCTGGTCTTACTGTGCTGGCTTCACCTGTCGGAAAATGCTTTCTGGTATTGGGGGAAAATTGTTCCCGTTGCCAAACAAGAGAATCCTTACCACCCTGGGCTTGGCGTACACGCTAAAAATCAGTTCCACAGAACTGTCTTCTTCAGGTAACGGTGAAAAGGAAAGAAAGTAAGACCTAGAGTGAAATATGTATTTCCTGCTATTATATGTATTTTTTCCTCACAGTTCCTAATGGAAGGGCTGTTCCCAAAGGGAAAAAGTGAGGAACTGATGTCATGGCACAGACTCAGTTCAACGTTGTTCAATGAAAGATAAGGGAGAACAAGTCATTTCTTTCTTCAAAGAATGCTCCCCCTTCCCTGAGACAGGAAGGAACAAAAGCTAGGGGGGAAAAAATGTTTTACAGCTCTGCTATATATAACCTCCCACCTCTGCAGAGACACAAAATAATTATGGAAACAAGCTTGGAAAAATAATTTGTGGTCCATGAAGAGGATATTAGACTTCAGCTAGCAGGTCTAGGCATTCATAACACATGTGAATAAGAGTTTAAGTGCTTGGCTGGCTTACCCACTGAATTGTGTCTCCCCCCCACCCCTGCTTTCCACAACTAATACGTTGAAGTCAAAACCCCCAGTGACTCAGAAATGTGACAGTCTTGAAGAAAGGGTCTTTAGAGAGGTCCTTTTGTTAAATGGGGTCATTAGCATGGGCCCTAATCCAATATGATTGGTGTCCTCAGAAGAAGAGGGGATTACTACACGGACACACACACAGAGGGCAGACACAGGCGAAGATGGCCATCTGCAAGCCAAGGAAAGAGGCCTCAGAAGAAACCAACCTTGCCCACACCTTGGTCTCAGACTTCCAGTCTCCAGAATGGGAAGAAAATAAATTTCTGTTGCTTAAACCACTCAGTCTTTAATACTGTCTCATGGCAGCTCTACCAAACGAATGCACTTACCTAGTACTGACAGGGAAGTATCAGGAATATAAAGAAAGGTTAGAGGATATGAGATTAGTTGGACATTGTATCTCAATGAATTGTCATTGTATAAAGATCTTTCTAAGTCATTATTTGTCATAATTTTCATATTTAAGTGCAACAGCCAGTGACTCCTCCTGTGGTCTCAAGCTCCTTTGTCACCCTTCCATTTGCATCACCCACCACCCCATCTCTGCCAATGCAGCTTGAACACTCCAAAGATTGGGAGGGGGAGTTTCAAAGCTGGTGGTTATAGACAAAGAAATAACTTGTCCTTATTTTTACTTATGAATAAGGATTTAACTTCAAAATAATCGGTGCATTGACTTACTCCAACTTTTATAACATTTTCCCTGAGTCCCAAACCAACATTTCCATTGTCTGCCAGACATCTGTACATGAATATCCCTTAAATATATCCAAAAGAGAATGCATCTTTTCTCTTGGAATCCATTTCTCACCCTCTGCTCCCATGATTCCTATTAATGGCATCACTATCCTCAAGTTGTTGAAGTCTAAAATGTAGGTCTCATCTTCCTAAGATGATCATATTTTATTAATTTTATAATGCACATTTTTTTCTACCCCTGAAATCAAAATGCATCTTTCCGTTGCTGGTGTCATAACTTAATTGACAGCTTTATTTTTTCATTAGTTATACTTTAAAAAATGGTGTCTTATAATTGATGGCATGTTATATTCCGCGAAAAAGATAGAGTCATAACTCCTGTCTCCTCCACTGCTTGTACCAAGGTTTAAGTGTTCATCACCTCTTACTTGGACTATTGGTCTGCTAATTGAGTTTTGCTTGTCCTTTCCCTCAATCTGCTTTCCATATGGCCACCAGAGTTATCTGAAACACAGGATTGCTTTATTTTCAGTGGCTCTTACTGCAGACAAAATGAGTCCAAAGGCCTGCAGATGGCATTTCTGGTCTCAATCTACAAATCCTGCTCCACTTTCCACAGCATTTATTTCTCTCAGGGACTCTGGGGCTCCCACTGCAGCCATATGCAAATCATAGCCACTCCCTGATGGGACCCAGGTTCTGGTGGCTCAGAGCTGGTCCAATTCCATCCCTTGAGGCTAGAATGTCCTTTCCCCCACTCCCATGGTCTTCACCACTTCTGCCAAGGTTTTAATCTCATAGGAATCTCTTCCTTGCATATTATATTTCATTAACATTTCACAGTCTGACATTATTAGACCTTATTTGTACATTTATCTCCTAGAAAGTGATCCCAGAAAGGCAGGAATTGTGTCTGGAGTCATAAGTAGATTGTCACTTGGAAAGCAAAAGAGGACAGACAGTCTCTTTTTGGTGCATACCATGTGCAGCAGACAATGGGAAACAGATATTTGTTTCAGGCAGTAGAGGTGGTCCAATGAAAAGTGTGCTATCTTTAAAGTCCTCTAACTATAAGGAACACGTTTTCAGAAAAATAAAAAATCTATGCCCCAATTTCTCCATAGATTAATATAACCCTTTCATTCACTGTGGTAGGAAGCTTCTGCATAGCTCTCAGTGATCTCTTCCTCCTGTTCAGGTCTGTGTGTAATTTCTACCCCTTAAGTGTGGGCTGGACCCAGTAACTTGCTTTTAGTTAATAGAATATGGGAGAAGTGATGAAATCAGCTTATAAAAGACTATGACTTTCACCATGTTTGTTCTCTCCCCCCCTCCCCCCCACCTCTCTCTCTCTCTTTCTCTCTCTCTCTCTCTCTCTCTCTCTCTCTCTCTCTCTCTCTCTCTTTCTTTCTCTCTGGTTATGGCTTGCTCATTCAGATGAAGCAAGTTGAACACTGCAGGCTGGTGTACGTGAACCAGCCCACATGGCAAGGATCTGAGGTGACTTTGGCCAACATCCTACAAGGAACTGAATCCTGCCACTACCTACATGAGTGAACTCAAAATCAGATCCTTTCCGAATCAAGTCTTGAAATGACACTGGCCAGTACCTTGATTTGCAGCCTTGTGAGAGACTCTGAGACAGGAACCTAGCCAAGTCATGCCCAGATTCTCAACCTACAGGCAACTATGAGATAATAAATGTTGTGTTAAGCCAGTGGTCAGCAAACTGCGACTCTGTTGACTAATGAGTTTGCCGACCACTGTTTTAAGCCATTCAGTTTTGGGGTAATTTGTTATACAGCAGGCTGCTAGTAAACATAGGATGTATAGGAAGAACAAAAATCTCTAATTGAGTCTTCCCAAGTACTCAAAATGCTGTATCATTTTTTTTTTAATAATTTACTTGTCTGACACAAGCATTTCAGTAAATATCCTTTAGTCAGACTGCTACAGTGGGCATCAGATGCCTCTTCACCCTGCCCCACTCACCAGAGAATGGCTCTCTTCACACTTTTACCTTTGTTTCAGTCCTAAATGAACTACAATCCTGGTTCCTAAGAATGATATATACATAAGGAAATCCCAATCCCGCCCCTTATTCTTGGAAAGCTGTGTCCTGAGATACAGTAAAGGCATCACAAAAACTACATCACAGGGCAACTGTAAAGATTAGGAAGGATAATCTAGTATGGCACTTGGCACACAGTAGGAATTTAATGTATCATGGTCATCATTATGGTAACTTAGTGGTGGCAACTCCTCTGCCTCCCTCCTGGTCTCAGACAATAACTTTAACCAGAACAAAAAACAGAGGCAGTGAACAGAACTTTGGACCAGCTTCTTCTGAGAGAGCCTACAAGATAAACTGTTGAAGGAAAGGTAAATGCTCTCGAAATTTTAGTCAAAACCTGTTTGGCTCAGTGGCTAGAGCGTTGGCCTACAGACTGAAAGGTCCCAGGTTTGATTACGGTCAAGGGCATGTACCTTGGTTGCGGGCACAACCTCGGTAGCTGATCGATGTCCCTCTCTCATCAATATTTCTAACTCTCTATCCCTCTCCCTTCCTCTCTGTAAAAAAAAATCAATAAAATATATTTTTTAAGTAATGCTCTAGAAATTTTAAAGGAATTTGTAGAATATTAACCTAAAACATAAGACAGTGATAAGGATGATGTGCTCCAATCTCCAGTTAGGGTTTGCATGAAACCACTTTCTCAGCAGGTAGACTCGCCAAACACCGGGGACTCAAATGTACTGCGTTGCCTCTCCTTAGAAGGATAAGTTTGCATAAAGGCTTTTCACTCCCGCTACTCAGTTTTCAACAGCTTCCTATGTTTACCTTGTATCCAAACAATCTATTTTATCTTTTTATAATGTGGAAATCTCTGCCTTTTCATCATTTCCCCTCCTCTGAGCTCCCTCAAACAAGTAGACATCAGCTCTGCTGGGATCAGTCTCATAAAATAAAGCAGATGGCTTTCGAAAGCTTCCTCAAGCTCTGCAGAGTTTATAACAACTTACTTTTTTTTTTATCCATTTCAGGAAGCCCGTCTCTAAAACTATTTGAAATCTTATCTTTTGATTAAAGAAAAATACATCCCTTTTCTAAAGAAGTTTTTGAGTGGGGTAGAGTAACTAAGTAGTAGGATAATTCTACTAGATACATTCCTGCTCTATCCTGCTGAACCTCAGCTAGAGTCAAATTTCCAGCATCCATCAGGAGAGGGGAGGCCTTAACAGAGCTCGCAAAGACATTTGGAAGGTATTGGCCAAAGGGAAGAAAAAAAGTGATGGACTAAAAAGTGAGTCTGTTTCCCCTTCTTTCTCCCACATGTTCCATTGTCAACTGGGAGCACTTGTGAGTAACACAACCAAGGACAAAGGTGGCTGGGGCTTTGGAGCCATCTCAGCTTTTACGATTTCTGTGATCTTGGGCAAATAGTTCCTGTTTACGGACCCACATGTCCACATCTGTAAAGTGAATACATGTAAGATGCCATCTAGTTGTAAAATTCTCTTTTTCCCAGATTGCTTTTATGCTCATGGATTCACATGCAAGATCAAGCAAAAATTAATGATAGCCCTAGGAAGGTTCTGAACCGTGGCAGAATCCCCAAATATCATCTATTTCCAAGTAGACTTTACATGTGTGTGCACACAAACACACATACGGGCACACATGTGCACACAATGGCTGTTACAATTAAAATCTGGGCAAAAGAAAGCTTAATTTCAAAATTCCCATTGTAAGGAAGGATTTCAGACATTTGTGTTTCTTGCACAAAGCCTAATGTTTCTGGAATGAAACAGAATGTAGCATGATCTCTGATGACCATTAAATAGAGTTTCAGGATGTGGCTGATTGTGCAATACTAACGAACTGGCAGACTAAAGGGCAGCGTTTTTTAAAGTCTTTGGTATGCCAAAACCTAAATTTGAGGTCTTTCTCTCTGGCAATAGCTAAGAGTATCACTAACACCTAAAGAAGAATGTGAGCATCTGCAGGCAGTCACCACGCGGCTTCATATGTCAGCAATCGTTAACGAAGAAACACAGACCCGGATCCAGGGTCTTTGCATTCTTGCCAGGAAATGATTTTCAACTACTTTGTTTTAACACCTTCACCCCTGAATTCTTTGTAACCACAGCTCAACTCAGGGGCTAAAATACACCTATTCATGCCTTTGTAAAATCTACACGTGTTTATAATTTGGGATTTCTATGTGAAAACACACTCTTTCTATTTATCTTCAAGTCTGGCAGCTGGAGCATCTTAATGGCTTCTTCTCAACACCAGGCCATTAGGGCACACAGGCATGGGTTCGGATGGAAAACCCTCTGGTGACGCCATGGCCCTTGCTACTAAGGATTCTTGATCAATAGATGGCCAGTGGCCTGCGAAACCCCTGACAAAGTAGAAACCAACCTGCGAGTCTGCAGATGCTTATTCAACTTTCTCTGCACTTCCCTGACAGCCACAAACACAGGAGGAGAAAATGTCAGTGATGAATACACTCCCATAAAATGCCCTATCTATCCAAACCCAAGATGGTTTGCTACCTTCCAATATACTGTTTATTTGAGGTTCCTCCCACCCACAAAAATAAAAGCATTAATATCTTTTACCACCTTTTAAAATATATATTGATTGATTTTATAGAGAGAAAGGAAGAGAAAGAGGGAAAAAAACATGGATTTGTTATTTCACTTATTTATGCATTCATTGGTTGTTTCTTGTGTGAACTCTGTCCAGGAGTTGAACCTGCAGCCTTGGTGTATCAGGATAACCCTCTAACCAATGGAGCAACCCAGCCAGGGCTTAGAGAATTAATGTCTTTTAATTCCCAACTTTTTATATTATAAACTTTCAAGCCTATCAAAAAGTTGCAAGATTAGTACCAGGACAACTATATATATCTTTTTCACAGACTCAACATTTTACTACATTCCCCTCTTCTCACCCTCCCTTCCTTTCTCTCATTTTCCCTCTCTCTGTCCATGTGTATGTGTATATAAAATTATAGAGTATATGCAGAAACTTCTTTTTGCTAAACAATTTGAAGATTAGTTGGACATATTGTGACACTTTACCTCTAAATTGTCCAACTTGTATTCCTCCCAACATCAAGAGTATTCCTCTGAATATACAACTATTTTTAACAAGATAGTTATCACATGAAAGAAACTCAACACTGAGTGAATACTATTATTTAATATTTAATCCACACTCAAATTTCCCCCATCTGTCCCAATAATGTCTATTATAGTTGTTCTTTCTCAATCAAGGATCATACATGGCACTTGGTTGTCATAGCTCCTTATCTCCTTAGTTATCATTCATTTGACACAGTTTTCCAGATTTTGGAGAACAGGGAGGAATCTTTAAAGACACTGATAGTGTTAAAGAGCACAGGCCAGCTGTTTTATGATATGCCCCTCAATTTAGACCTGTCTGATTGTTTCCTGAAAATTGCATTTAGGTGATATATTTTCACAGACATTCTACTAAATTGATTGGGTGACCTCTTAGTGCACTTTGCATCATTTGTACCTATTAAGGGTACTGACAAATTTGATCAAGGCAAATTTACTAAAGCTATGATGTCTTAACATAAACACAAAACCATTCACACACCTTTATTTCACACTGTTAACAACAGTTGTTCAAAAATATTACTCCTTGATAGCATATTCAACACAGCCATATTTTCTCTCTCTCTAATATATTAAGTCATTTTCTCCTAAACCCAGAATGGCTATTTCCATTCTATAATAAAATATCATACGGGCCGTAAACATTAAAGACTTCACTAAGAAGGTGGTTTTGCATTGGGTCTTGATAAATAAATAAGATTTTGTCAAGAAGAGCAGGGGGACAGTATTACATTCATGAGAACTATCATCATACATGAGAGTGAATAATGTTTGAATAACTGTGAGATGACTATAATAAACCAGGTAAAAAATGAGACAAGATTTCTCTAGGCTTTGTCTAATAGCCAAGGAAATGTGACCAGTAGACAGATTGGAGAAAGCTGCCAAAATTTCTAATAGCTGAACTAGGGCAACTGCATGTCTATGGAGCCTTTACTGATATAGGGAAATAGGGGACAGGAGTGGTCATTTAAGTTTAATTGGAATATGCTAAGTTTGAGATGCTGGTAGATCATTCAGATGGTACTATCCTATAAGCAGAACAAGACGTCTGGAATTCAGAGAAAACTTACTGAGAAATAATGACTTAGGTCAATACTATGAAGAGTTGAAGTCATGAACATAGAACATAAGTGTAGAAAGGGAACAGACAACAGGTTTGAAGAGAGAACCCTAGCAGAACATTAACAGAATGGGATATGGGAGAAGGGTGGTAAGTCTGTTTCTTGCCAGAACCCCAACTAGTACATTGGTTTTTAGAAATGTTGAGCTGAAGGTAATTGGAGGAGAGGAAAAGACTTTGACCAGAATTGTAAATTCAGGATATTAGTAAGTAACTATACTGAGGTTAGGGTTCTTTAGACTCATTATGTGTGTTTTTGTTAACAACAATGATACCATTGTAATTAACCCAGTTATGAATAACTGGAAAGGAGCAAAGGGAAGGCCAAATATTATGCCATTTATGCAGCTTTGCCAGGAAGCCATAATTTACACTCCCCAGGAAGCCACTGGTCTATTCCACACAGATCACTGGGGAAAGGGACTGGACAATAGATGCACGCCACATAAAGTCTGGGTGACATAGGGAAGGTACTGTCCTGTCAGTCACACCTGGGAACATGTCATTGGCCAGAGTAAGAATGGCTTCTGCAAGTGTGAGAAGATTTGGGATACTTAATCTCTTAAACAAAGGAGTCCATTCTCTTGTGCTTTTGCCCACTTTTGCTCTTGCTTACTATGCTTGACTCCTGGCTTGTGGGGCTATCACACTCCTGTACTTGCCTACATAGCCCACAGCCATGTGGACCTCACACAACATAGACTGATGAATTACAATTAGCCTAATGCTAAACCGGACCCAGTTTCACCATGGAAAGGAAACCTCGGATGCTGACTTTGCTTCTACCTCTGCTGAATCCCCAGCCATACCTCTTCCAGGACTGGATTGAGGGAAATGGGATTCTGAAAATCCAAGGATATAATTATACACACACACACACAGATTATAATAAAGCTTTCTTCTGCCACACCACATTCTCCAGTGGGGGACTCCAGAAATGCTTATTCCATTGGGACTCCAAGATCCTCACTCCCACTAGCAATGGAGAAAGACCACCCAAGCATTTCTCCAATAACAGCACCACGCAATTAACCCAACTCTTATACTGCGTACCAGTGAAGGGCTCAGTCCCACCAGACTACTCACACTTCAAATGCCAATTACAAGTCCAGGTTGTCAACTGTGCTTCTGAGCAGCTGACTATAACTCAGAGTTCCTGTGACCCACTTGTTTTCTAGTTTATTATAAAGGATACTATAAACAATAGAGATTTTTTAAAAATGAAGGATACAGGTGAACAACCAGATAAAAAAAGTATATAGAGCAATATACGTGGGAAGGTCATGGAGCTTCCGTGCTCTCTGGGAATATCACTCTCCTCAAGTCTCCATGGCTCAACAACCTGGAAGCTCTCTGACCCCATCGCTTTGGGGCTTGTATGGAGACCTTATTATATAAGTACAATTGATTAAACGATTGGCCATTGGTGATTGAATTCAATCTCTATTACTTCTCCCCTTCTGGCAGGTTGGGAGTGTGGTGGGACTGAAAGTTTCAATCCTCTAATCCAAGCATGTCAAACTCAAAGGCTCAGATGGGCCAAATAAACAAGGTTTAAGTGTATGTGGGCCACAAAAAAACAAAAGCTTCAATTTTCATAGAAATGTAGGTTTATTTTGACAGAGACATGCTGACTACAAAGGGCTGAAATAAATGAGTAATCATTAACATAAAATAATAGAACATTTTAATAAAAATTAATATTTTGTCTTGGACATTAACTTATCAGACACTGAATAACTGCACAAATTAATTAGTGAACGTTGTAGTTCGTTATTAATAATTATGTATAACAGGACATTGTAAAAATTAAGTTGCAAAATTTTTATTAAAACATTTCTTACATACTGTTATATTGGCTGGGCCGCAAAAATATTAGTTACGGTTCTGCCAGTTTGACATGCTTGATCTAATCCTCTGTTTGGTTTCCCTGGCAACCAGCTTCCAACCTTGGGGAGGGTGGGCTTTCTAAGTCACCACGTTAACATAAACTCAGGTGTGGTTGAATAGGGTTGCTATGAATAAAAAGACACAGCTTCAATCTTTATGAAACTGAAGCTATTTCAGGAGCCAATGGCAAGAAAAAAATAACTAATATTATCAGAAAGTGCTCCCATTGCTCTTATTGCTTAGGAAATTCAAGGATTTTAAGAGCTCTGTGCCAGAAGTGGGTAAAGATAAACTATATATTTCTTATTACACATCATGACATCACAATAACAAATTGGTAAGGAAAGTGTAAGTGATGAAAGATGAAAGTGAGTGGGGAAGTGTTAGTTGGAAAAGGGCAAGGAAAAAAGAAAAATATGGAAAGAACAAAGTGGAAAGGAAATTCAAATGCAGAAAAGGAGAAATAAAAGTCAAGGATATAAATGGAGGAAAGCAACCAAGGTCCCCTCTTTATCTTTAATCAAATTGCCTGCCTGCTCCAAAGTAGAGGCAATTTGCAAAAACAACATTTGATCCACAATAAGAAATGATATAAAGGTCAATGCACATGTCCCACACCCTCAGTTTTACTAAAATTATTTATGATTCATAATTAAATTAAGGGTTCGATTCAAAACCCTCTTCTCTTTAGCTTCTAGTATCAGGGTGGTTTACTTCTGTTCACATGAATTTTACCAGGGCCCTTTTCTTGACTTCCTCCTGCCAGTTTGGATCCTATAACATTAAACCCCAGAGCTCCAAGGTCAGGAGATGCCACAGGCCTGATGCCAAACATAAATTTGTCAGTATCATTAAGACTATGGCCTTAATGTTTGGAAGAGATGAAGTTAATGAAAAATGTTAAAACTATATATCACATATTAAATATGCAATAACTGATATCCATATACAGACTGATTATTCATAAAATTTTCAAATCCATTCCTTCTAAATCTATCTATTTACCTGCCTATTAATTAACTTAGTTACATGATTTTGATGAACAAAATCCCGGCAGGATTTTTAATGACTAATCATTAACTTACTACCAACCAGTACAGGAAATAAAATGCATTCACAGAAATAACAATTCTTACAATTTAAAAAAATTCATTCCATTCAACTTTCTAAAACCATGTCCTTATTACCATGACCCTCATGATTCTTAAACATACTTTTTAAACATATATTTTTAATTAGTCATCATGATGTGGCTATAAAACTTTTAAACAACAATCAGTAAGTTCTATGTAGGAGCCTGTCTAAATTCTTGACATTTTTCTAATTGTTTTTGGCAAAACCACATGCATAGGAGGCAGTCACAATGGAAATAGTGAGTCATTTACCAGGGCACATACAGTCTCAGCTTTTAGTGCACATGTGTGTGTTGAGTGTGTACATGTGCCAAGTTCCGTCCACAACTAAGATGTGTTTGTCTTCTTGATCTTCCATCTTTATGGAAGATCTTTTTTCTTACACAAAAGGCAACATCAAATAACTGGAATTAGTTGCCAAGAATTATGAAGCATGTCTACGCAGGGAGAAAAAAAAAATCCTGCTTCTGACCATATGAGAACACATGAGCTTTAGATGGAGGTTCAGCAGGACAAGGGCTCTCCTTAAACAGTTCTCCAGAAGAAATCTGGGTCACCTTAGTGTTCACTAAGATGGAAGATTTACTATCCACTATCTGGAAGACTTGGTCCACAAATGTGGTATTTAAGCACAAGTAGAATTTTTAAGACTGAAAACAGCAATTTATCATGAAAGTGCTGCTTGTTAATCATGAAATTTCCTTTCTCTCTACCTCTTCTCCCCTCCATTCCCGGGGCACGCAGTGGAAAAACTGAAATGAGAAACCATAATTGCAATCACATTCCTGCCCTGGGGTCAACCTAATTATTCACCTCTCAACCCAAAACAAATTTACCTCTTTAAAAATAAAGGTCCTTATCACTCATGGGAAAAATACAAACAAAAATTAAGATGACATTTAGGCATAACTGCAATCTTTCATTCTTAAGTGACCTCTTAGTTTAATGGCTTCAATGCATTCTCATTCAAGTGGAATATATATTGCAGGAGAGAACTGTAATAAATGGCACTGTCATGACCCTTAGGTTAGCGCAAAGCAATATTGGAAAATAAATCTCAATTCTGGATACTCACCAATCCTGCAATGGGGGTAGGCAATCTATTGATCTTTTTAACAAGTCCTGGCTTTATAGCATTCAGCAACCTGTCACGAAAAAGGCAGAATGTCAAATGAGACATAAAGCAAGATGGATCACACACATCACCTTTATCCGGGGCTACAGCTAAATTGCTGAATAGGAAAAGCAGGAATTCAAAGCATGTGGTAAATCTCAATTACATATGAGCCTTAGTACATACAAGTGAAGAGCTTTGCCAACATCAAGTTTGTCAGTGGCAGGTGAAGGTCTGGAACTGGGAAATGTTGGGAGAGAAGAAAGGATGGAGGCTGGAGATGCCTCAAGAGAAAAGACAAACATGGGCGCTGGATGGAGGTTAGGAGGGAATAGTCTAGGACTGGAGCCAGGAATTACATAGGCAAGACTCTTTCCCAATTCTCCTGGTTAAGGCAGGGATCTCTCCAGGAATGCACTAAGTCCAGAGACCAACGTCTATTTTCCCAAATAATTTGCCAAGACTAATTCTACCTCTAGATATGCTTGCTCTTTCAGGAGGTCACTTGTTAATTGTGGCTGAGTTACCCTTAAGAAAGGGAAGAATAGATTTAGCAAGAGGTTAACCAATCATGTTCTAAAGATTTTGAACAAGGCTGACCACACTTCCCTAGGTACAAAAATATGTGAGCAAAACATTTTCAGGGTAAAGGTTGAAATCACATAAAAATGATAATACAACATGGAGAATACAAGAGATAAATAACTACAACTACTTGTCTTCAGAAAATATCAATTCAGAGTAAAAACAAAAGAAAGAAAGAAAGAAAGAAAGAAAGAAAGAAAGAAAGAAAGAAAGAAAGAAAGAAAGAAAGAAAGAAAAAAAGAAAGAAAGAAAGAAAGAAAGAAAGAAAGAGGGAGGGAGGGAGGGAGGGAGGGAGGGAGGGAGGGAGAGAGAGAGAGAGAGAGAGAGAGAGAGAGAGAGAAAGGTAACTTGTAAAACTAAAATAGGGTTGGCATTAGGATGATGTGGTGGAATGTAGCATTGGCAAACCAGGTTATTTATAAAGGGATACTGAAGGTAAGGGGTTGTAGAATGGAAGTATTTATTCCCACATTCAGGCATTGATGAGAGGTAATCAGGCAACTTATCTCAGGATACAGTGCAAAAAGAAACTTAGGGCAGGAATTTATTATAATTCAGGGGTCAGAAAGCTTTAACCCATGGGCCAAATTTGGCTTAATGCCTGGTTTTGTAAAAATGTTTTACTGGAAAACAGCCATGCCCATTCACTTATGTGCTGTCTACTGATGCTTTTGTGTAGAGCTGAGTAGTTATAAGAGAGAACATATGGTCCACAAAGTATACAATTTTTATTATTTGGCCCTTTACAGAAAAAGTTTGCCAACCTCTATTACACAGGCATACCTCAGAGATATTGCGATTTGGTTCTAGAGTACTGCAATAAAGTGAGTCAAAATCTTTTAGCTGGTGGAGGGTCTTGCCTTCAATTTGTCAAAAAAAAAATCAACATCTGTGAAGCACAATAAAATGAAGTGCAATAAAAGGAGGTATGCCTATAATTCATGCAATCCAATATTCTAGTCAATTATGAAGAACCTATGTTTGATAGATTTCTACAAATCAGTAACAAAAGATAATTTGAAATAGTTTAATGATTAGTCTGGAACGCAACCTATATTTGACTTTGACACCACTATGTATTAATATTTTAAGAAATGTGCCTACAGTAGTTATGACAAGTAGGATATTCTGTTCTTTTCACCAAGGATTTTGCCTGTTCTTAGTAACTTTCACTGCAATTCCAATGAGCCGCCACCAATAGGTAGCACCCGTAGTGGACTGAGAGACAAGAGGGAGCTCTTTGCATGAACTCACTTAATTTTAACCATGAATTTAATCTTTTTAAAATTATTTCTTTATAACTTATTTTGAAATTATTATAACTTATTTATAACTTAAGTTAGAAGGCAACTTGTTCAGTCTTCTCATTTCACAGTTTAGCAAATGGAGGTCTGATGGTGATGAATGAGTAACTTCCCAACATTGATGAGCGTGCAGCCAGGCCTGGTGCCCAAGCTCCTTGATCATCAAGCTCTCTAAGATAAGGTCAACATCCCACATATTGTGGTTTAAATATACACATAGATACATGTCTTCAAAGCAGGATTTAAATGTATATCATCATACATGATTTTTCTCACTAGTTTTTAACATTGTCATTTTAAACTGGCTTTTAAAATAGTATTTGTGTGCAGTGCTGGTACTTTAAAAGGAATTAAAAGATATTTAGTAAAATGTTGAGTCCCACAAGGCCCCAGAAGCTAACCTTAAAAAAATTTCCAAAGAAAATGTATAAAGGCACATATAATTTATTTTAAAGGCAGATATGTAGCATGTAACATTCACTATTCTACACCTTATCTTTCACCACTCTTGTCTTGGAGGCTAAACAATTTGCCTTAGAGATCTGACTTATCAGTAGCCGTGGACCTATGTCCTTTCTAATAGCTGTGGACTGCAGACTGATGGAGCTGGCAACAGGGTGAGAGCATTGGCTCTGGAGTCTAATCGGCCAAATCCCAAATGCTGCTGGTCATCTATTAGGGCTATTGCTTCAGAAAAGCCTATGAACTTCAGTTTCCTCAACTGCAACATACAATATAATGGCACCGATTGTTTGAGTATCACTGAGACTTAAATGTGACAAAATATGTGAGAAGCTAGCATAGAGCCTGGTGCATTAAAGTTCTCTTTAAATGTTTCCCCACATTTGTGTGCATTTATACAAATGCAATCCACAGCATTTGACAACAACTTTCTCTAATATTTTAGATTTTTCTAATGAAATAAAATACCATTGCCACCAGATATTCCCAAGCTTTTTGCTAATTAACCAAAATAGAGAGAATAACAAACAGCTTACCAAAAAAATCATAAGTTAAAAACTGTCTTTTAAAGAGGCACTCTTGTCACCTATGTTTAAGACTTGTATTAAAAAGTTTAGTATGATGGCTCCAGCAAGTCCTCTTTTATACATATTTTTATTTTAAGCAATATAAAATACTTCATTATATCCACTCTTTGTAGAGTTATATTTATATGGCATAAATCTTTCCTGTGACATGAAACTGTAATTAAGCTACACCTTAATTAAAAGACCAACAAAAATCCATGCTCACTGTCAAAATTTTTAACCACAAATGAAAAAATAAACAGCCAAAGTGCTCTTAAATATTTGAAATACTTTCAAGATCAAGGCACGTGATTTTTTTTTCATATAAACATTGCCCCAGTTTCATACACAGTTGACAGTACACAATGATAAAAGATAACATTGAATTCACATTGCAGAAATGCCAAGCACCTGCTTATCTTGAATTTTGCATTAAACTAGAGGCATTTTGGTATATATTAGGAATCAAATGAGCAGTCCAACAACACAGCTATGAGGAAGAGTCAATTTTATTAAAAACCACTCTTTAAAAAAAAAAAAACACCTACTACTCTTGCATCCCTGTGCAAATTAAAGTATAAATATTTTTAATAAATACTTATTGATGACAGGCTTTAAAGCAATGATAACGATGATATTTTCTAGTTATGAACTTACTGAGATGCACTGTCTCCTGTCCTTTCCTGTAGAGACAGGTCATGTGTTCATTCTACCATTTTTGTAGAAGAAAAGACTAAGCCCCAAACAGATGTGAAGACTTCCCTGAATACATGCATAGTTGGTTTGATCACACTGAGACAGTCTTCATATCCTAGGCCAATCCTTTTAATCTGTAACTTGGTGCTTTAGAAAGTCCAGCTTTAGTATGTAATTAAAATGCATGCACGCACACACATACATGCACACGCACACACACATACCAAAAACTCTCTAAATACAATGGGATGATATCAACACTAGATGGGAATGAAAGGAAAATGGAAGAGGGTGTCTCCTGGGGAATGGTGAAGTGTTTAAGACACCTCAAATCCAAGTTGATCTATATCATCATGAGATACTTCAGAGAATACAAGATGGTCATTCACTCCCCACTGAGCAGAACCCCACACCAATTTCCCACTTGTGGTCTGTGCTTCCCAAAACCAATGGCTACAGGGCCTGAAAAGGTAATTTGATCTCTCCATCTATTAATAGATTATCTTTGTACTCATCTCAAGACATTTCTGGGAGACTGGTGTAATTCTATACAACAAAAAAGTAAATGTTTTTACTAATACCTCTCTTTAGCGTTAACTATACCCACAACTACAAACAAAAATAAAGATAATAAAAATGTCAATGTGAGAGCTAGTTGGGATGAAATACTTTCTGATATTTACCCAGCAGTTATTTATCAAGGCCTGCTGTATGCTGCACACAATTCTAGGCCCAAGAGGACAGCAGTGAACAAGACAAGCAAAGGTCCTGCTCTTTGGAATGCATCACCTTGGCAAATAGGTAAAGCCATGGGAGAAACAGAAAATAAACAAGCAGATAAATGAGAAGAAAATCTCAGATAGCATAAGCACTGAGAAGATGAGCATAGTAACAGGTGGATACAGGTGGAAGTTTTATTGGGTGGTCAGAAGGCTGCCCTAGAAGGTAACATTTGAGGGTAAAAATGGAATGATACAAAGGAATTAGCCAAGGAAAGATTGAAGACAAGAGTTCCAGGTGGACTGAACAGTTAGTAGAAAGGCCCAAAGGCAGGAGTGTTGGTATATTCAAGGGCCAATGTAGCCAAGCAGAGTGAGTGGAAGGAGGAGACATATGATGAGAGCCAATGTGAAAGCTACATCCAGGCCCAGGTAAGGTGTCTAATTGTTTCCTAAATATAATCTACTCAGAAGTACATCTGACGATGTTAAAGACAGAGATTGAAATACTCTGATTTATAATTTAAAATCTCCACTGTATGCAAATAGGAAAAACATAAATTTACAACTATATTCATATAGAAAATTTTTGCTTATTAAAAATCATGGTTATCAGAAAGCATATATAAATAAAGCATCACAAATTACCTATAATACTCAGCTTAGTGAAGAGAAAGGTGCAGTGAATTTGTAGTAAGTGGTCAAGGTTTTAAAAGTAAATCTAACATGTGTTAACTATGAGTTACTGTGCTAGAAAGTGGCTTGATCAGAGTCACAGCTTTCCCTTTTAAAAAATGGAGGTTAGAAAAAAACACACCTTAGAGGTCAATTCTCCCCAGTGATACCAACAACAATCAAGAATTAACTACAACAAGACTGTACACACAGTCCACAAGGGGTGCACCAAGAGAGTCCACCTCCGGTAACTGGGGAGGATGAACCACTGGGCCATATAGGACACCTAGCACACAAAGCTACCCTATCAACTCAGGGAAGCAGTGAAAATGCAGAGACAAAGGAAGAGATCACAAACAAAAGAAATGGAGGAAAACAAATGACTGGATATAGAGTTCAAAACCATGGTTATAAGGTTTTTAAAGAATTTCCTAGAAAAGATGGATAAATTTAGCAAGACCCAAGAGGAGATGAAAAAGAACCAACTAGAAATTAAACATATACTGACTAAAATAAAAAATATTATACAGAAAGCTAACAGCAGACTAGAGGAACGTAAGAATCAAGTCAAAGATTTGAAATACAAAGAAGCAAAAAACACTCCACTGGGGGGGGGGAAGAATTAAAAAATGTGAAGATAGTGTAAGGAGCCTCTGGGACAACTTCAAGCGTACCAACATCAGAATTAGGGGGTGCTAGAAAAAGAGAAAGAGCAAGATACTGAAAACCTATTTGAAGAAATAATGACTGAAAATTTCCTCCACCTGTTGAAAGAAATAGACTTACAAGTCTAGCAAGCACACAGAACCCCAAACAAAAGGAATCTAAAGAGGACCACACCAAGACACATCAAAATTAAAATGCCAAGAGCAAAAGACAAAGAGAGAATATTGAAAGCAGCAAGAGAAAAACAGTTAATTACCTACAAGGGAGCATCCATATGACTGTCAGCTGATTTCTCAACAGAAACTATGCAGGCCAGATGGGAGTGGCAAGAAATATTGAAAGTGATGAATAGCAAGACCCTACAATCAAGATTACTGTACTCAGCAAAGCTATCATTCAGAATTGAAAGTCAGATAAAGACCTTCACACATAAGAAAAAACTAAAGGAGTTCATCAACACCAAACCAGTGTTATATGAAATGCTGAAAGGTATTCTCTAAGAAGAGAAAGAAGAAGAAAACAGTAAGGTAAAAATTATGGACAACAAATACATATCTATCAACAAGTGAATCTAAAAATCAAGTGAATTGAAAATCTGATGATCAGAATAAACTGGTGAATATAATAGAATTAGGAGCATAGAAAGGGAGTGGATCTCAGGGGGAAAGAGGTGAGGGGGCGTGCAGGAAGAGACTGGACAAAAATTATACACCTATGAATGAGGACAATGGGGGGGAGGTAAGGGCAGAGGGTGGGGTGGGAGCCAGGTGAAGGGGAGCTATGGGGGGGGGGGAAGGAACTATTGTAATAATCTGAACAATAAAGATTTATTTTTTTAAAAAAAAAGAAAAAAACACATCTTAGGATCTCATATCCTTTGAGACAGCATGAAGTAACCTGGAGAGTATTATGCAAAGTGAAATACTAATCAGAGAAAGACAAGTATCACATGATCTCACTCATATATGGAATCTTGCCTTTCCCTCACTATTTGAGAAGAGGGCTTTCTCATGATGCAGAAAATAAATCCGGAGACATGGAAACATCGAATAGACTGTCAAAACTCAGAGGGAAGGCAGGGGTGAGTGGGTGGCAAGACATTAACCAAAGAACTTGTATGCATACATGCATAACCCATTGACACAGACATATGATGATGGAGCTTGGGGGTGTGAAAGATGTGTGGTAGGTGCAGGCTAGAAGGGATCAATGGGAGGAAAAGGGGGCATCTGTAATACTTTCAACAATAAAGATAAATTTATAAATAAATTAATTGATTCATTAATTAATCACTTAACATAAAATAAAAAATTCCATCCAGGATTGTGGTGAGAAGCCAACGGACAATGTGTTGCTGGCATTTAGTAAATGGAAACTTCCATATTCACACTCATTTAATATACTACGCATGTCCCTTTTTGCTAGGTAAATGCAAAGTTATTTTAGTTTCAACTTTTCCACTGGCCGGCTGCCAAACACTAAAATAAGTTTTACTTATTTTCTTTTTCTGGTCACCTTTGGATAAAAATCTCACATAAATGAATCAAGTCAACAAACTGTATAGCGTACCTAATATATGTCTGGTAAGAAACATCTAGAAACAGGAAAAAAATATTTGATCTTGGATAATCTCTGATTATGAAAAAGTTAATGGCATTGAAGGTAAGCAAAAATACATGTGTTTCTTATATGATACAAATTAAATGGTGTCTACTAAACTCTTACATTCTAAATCTAAAACATACTGTGACCTATTTCCAGAAAGGCTATCCCATATGTTCCTTCATGTACTCAACAAATATTTATTGAGCTTGCATAATGTTCTGGCCCGAAGTCGGAGAGCAGGGATCCAAGAGGAGACAGGGCAGACCCCAGGCTCTCCCTCAGCGGAATTGCTCACTAATGGGTTTAAAACCCACGGGAAGACCAGGACTGTGCACACGTGGCTCACTGTCATACTACCTCATGCACAGCCATCTTTAGTTTTTGAGAAGGTGAATTAAAGACTTGCTCTGAACACATTCTACGAATACAGTTCTTAAAAGATTAATGATCAGATTCCTAAGGAAACAACTGTTGAGACACCCAGGAAAAGATGCTTAAGTTCTAATTAGAACACAGGTTGCACTTGATTACTCTTTGTAACACAGTGTGGTAGCCCCTCAATCATTCTTCAATGGCTATAAAATACCAACCAAAGAAATTGGTTTCTATTTGCAATTAAAGAAAACTATCTCAAATGCCTCATCTGGAACAGAATGGTTCTGTTTCGAATGAACTCTTCCAACAGTCAATATAATCGCTTTCCAAGGGCACAGCACTGAAAATAGGTCTACAAAGGATGTGTTAGGAGAGCATGCAGACATTAGGCATTATACCAATAAACGGCTTATTTGTTATTGGACTGTCATATGAACATTAAAAGCAAAATTATTTAAAGGACTGTGAAATTCTGATTTTTCTACAAGGCATTCAATGCAGAAATTAAGTCCAATAATTATTCTAGAGTTTAGGGGAGAGCAGAGACGTTATCCGGACCTTGAACACAGGGTTGGGGAATTCACACTTAATCTCATGGGAAATCATTTTATTCTTTGCAACAAAATATTACATCATTATTTCATTTAGCTTGGTTTATACAGCTGCAATAGGCAACTATGATCGCAAAATTACCTATTTTGTGTCCCTTTTAATTTGGCTCAAATGTGTTTTTCTATGTGGCTTCCTTGATCACTTTTTAGATTTGACTAGGTGTCCTAGACAAAGTTATATATGCTTTCATTTAATCTAGCATGACAACCATTTTTTAACCTAAGCATGAGATCAATTTAACCTTGACCATAAACCTGTTACAGATGTCATTTTTAAAGTTTTCTTTTTAGGGTTGCCTTGGCAAAAGCAGGAACGTTAATAAACCTTCTGAGGTCAAGGAAAATTGACTAAAATAAGGGGAAAAGTGAAACCTGAACCAAACGGGGAGTTTCATATGAACAAAATAGTGATGGAATGCAAATTGCCATCATTAATATCTACCAAATGTTTGAGGGGTGCTATGCATTGTCCAGAATCTGTGAGTTTTAGGCCTAGTTAAGCTATTTGCCTTAAATATATCTAAAGAAGAGATCATAAGAGCTTCAGAAAGCCTTCATAGACTTGAAATTCAGAGACATTGGGCCTAACTGTGAGTTCCAGAGCTCAGCAGTGCTATGATTATTCAATGCAGCTCCTGTGGCAGACACTGCTCACCAAACTTGTCTCCTTCTCCTCTTGGGCACACAACTAGACTACATTTCCCAGCCTCCTTTGCAATTTTCTATAACAATACCACTGAGTTCTGGCCAGTGGCATGTGGGCAGAGTGATATATATCACACCCAGGCCTGCCCCTAAAATATCTCCCCGGCAAATCTCCATTCTCCCTCTCCTCCCCCACTGGCACCAAGGAAGACCTTAGAAGCCATGTGTCAAGGGTGGAGTCCCTATTAGTGGGGGTCCCGAACATCTGGTTGGAACAGTCACCCCCATCCTTTCCTACTGCCAAAGTTGGGCTACATGAGAGTGAGAAGTACATTTCCATTGTATTAAACCATCAGAGTAAGAAAAAAATATAGCACCCACATTACCTTCATTATTATAGTTCTCCAGATCAGGAGGTCCTTTTCCAGAAAATCCCTGTCCCCAAATGCAAAATTAAAACACCTGGGCACAACCTTCCCCCTGGATCTAACACTAATGAAATAACCCGTCAGTAGGAAGGGAACCTATGGAAATTATCTAATCTCTTGGAGCCTTTTTTGGTTCATTTCTAACCTGTCTCATGGGCCACTCTTTGCATGACCATTCTTATTGTCTGGAAACTATAGGTTTTTTGGATTAGAAGAAGCCTAAAACAATAAAATAATTTAGATAAGGAAACTATCACTAGGCGCAAGTCTGAGGTTTCTATATTTGAGAAGAGGGCTTTCCCATGATGCTTTAACTATTGGCATTTCCATAGCAGCCACCAGTCTCTGTGATCTTGATTGACCTACCCACCTAACCCTTGAAAACCTACCCCACCAAACCCTTGGCTTGGGTTACACTGCTTCCTTCCTCCAATGACTTCCACAGGATTCCGCCCAGTGCCTTCACCTGCTAATCTAGCCCCCATGACCCCAATCTGCCTTTTCCACTGTGCCTCCCGCTCAAGGTCCTCCCCACTTTTATAAGCCACAAGTTTAAGATGACACATGATCAATGAGCTGTGAAAACTGGCAATGCATGAACAGAATTTAGTATAACCAAATAAAACATAGACTAAAGTTACTCTGACACAGGCAATGATACGGGTAATCATCATCGTGCTATGTAGTAATTATGGAGAAATGGTTGTAATTAGTATTTCTTTTGCACAGCTAAAACACGATATTGCTGAATTTGCTATCAGGAGGGTGGACAGATATCTTGGGAAGTGACATTGCTGTGACGTTGCTCTGAAAGCTTCTGTATCCAGGCTGGAGAGAGGTAAACAGCCAGTCTCTTGGTCTCTATTCTCCTTGAGCCGGAAGTTCTCAGAGCCAAGTGTTCCAGAATTTGGGACCCATAAAATTCCAAGAGTACTAAGAGCTTCCTAACTGAGAGAAAGGCCTGGGTTCAAACCCAACTCTGCAACTCACTAGGCAAGTTATTTAAGTATTCAACATCTATGAGCCTCAGTGTCCTCCTCTGTCAAGTGGGAACAATAATACCTACAAGTCATGGCATGACACTATGAGATATGCATGCAATACACTTGGCATAAATCTGGTGGATAATACACACTTCATAAATGGCAGCCGTTATTATCATCTCTTCCTCTCCAAGAAAGTTTCAACCCCAGCCCTGCCCACAGGTGGAAATCCAATGTGTCAACTGTTGGCTCAGATCTCCCAAGCATCCTGTCTGTGGCTCACTCTAGGTTGGAAGTTGGGAGAGATGAAAAGACAGAAATGAGGGAATGAGATGACATGAGTCCTATTGAAGGGCAGGCCCACATAAATGTAGTCTCTATAACTGGGGAAGGATGGAAGGAAGGTCAATAAAGCAAACGCAGTAAGAAGCTCCAACGACAATTTCAGCTACCTTGCCTCTGGTCCACACTGCCTCTGGTCCTGCTTCCCAGCCAAAGTCTAGCTTTACCTTGCCTCTTGCCAAGGCTCCTATCTCCCTACCTAACTTGCCATCCTGAAGGTGATAGAGAAAGGCTAAGAGGTCCTTTGCTATCCTGGAAAGAGGAGGTTAGCACCTAATGTGGCTAGTTCCAACTCTGGATTGATTTCCTATTCATTCACATATTGTTATCAAACACTTCACACCAGGTGTGGAATTAAACCTATACCCCCTCAGGGGACTGGGATCTACAGAGGGACAGATGCACTCTCAGAGGTAGAATGGATTACCCAAGACTTTGTGAAGAGTACCAATTCTATGGGGCAATAACTTCCAAGTTCTAAATGAGTGACCTGAAAAAAGAACTTTGAAAACATAGGATACACACAGTAAAGTTATAAATAAAGGATGGGCATGGCAAGACAAGTGTCAGAAGCATTTCTGCTTCTCATTGGCATGGCATTTTATTCAAATATTTATGTTTGGTGCACAGCAGAAAGTAATCAAAAGTCTCCACTGCCAACAGACGTCATTTCCTCAAAAGTAAAGCTAATCCCATTGCTCTTCTGCATAGAGGCTATGCTAGCTGCCTGTTGTTGGCTGGATGCTGTTGAAACTTTTTAACATGGTATTCAAAGTCTTTCTCAAACTGATCATTTTCAAACTGATATTCATCTTTCATCTCCAGTCAGCGCCATTCTATCCTAGGCTCTGGCCACAATTCCTTTCTTGAACATGCAAAGTCCCTTCATATTGATGAGTACTTTCATATGCTTCCTGCTCCCTCTCTCTTACTTGCCTTTCCCACAAGCCTCTCCCATACCATTGTGGCCTAAGCAAACTCCTACTCATCCTTCAAAATTCAGCTTAAATATTATCTTCTTTCTGAACCATTTCCTAGGTAGGGAGTATCTCCCACCTCTATGTCCCAACACTCGTTTGCTTCCCTATTTATTTATATATCACTAAAACTGTCCAAATTCCCCACCAGGCAAATGGTTAGTCCTCTCCGAAGCCCAGTTCTACTATAAGGGCCAATCATTGGTGGGGCCTAAACTTATGCTTGCTGAGTAAATTGATAATGAAACAAATAAATGCAAAGTATTCAGAAGCCAAAAACATCAGTTTTGAAATTGCAATGGACTTCAGTTCACTGGCAATTTTGCAACTGTTGTTGTGAATCACAACTGAACCATTTTCTCAGCATCATGACTAAAGGTGGGCTCAGGCAACCACAACATGTAAGGATCATCTGACAGGTTCCCAGTTCATTCCCATCAACTACTGTCACTTCATTAAGTTTAAGTTCTTGCTGGTCTGTGAATTCAGGATGGAGGTAGTGGTGGGGGCGAGGGGAGGAAGAGCGCAGGGAAGGGGGGAATTAATGGAGGCACTATATTCTTCTCTGAAGGACAGATGTGAGCTGGTTGGCCCCAAAGGAGGCAGTGAAATCTCTGGGTTCTTCCCTTTGATGTGCTACAGGACACAGAAAGAGAAAGGGCCGGGGGAGCGGGGGGGAGGGAAAAGCACACACCATTTCACTTTACTGGGTAAACTAAGTACAGTCTTATTCAGAGGCATGGACAATGTGTTCTCAAGGCCAGAAGCTCCGACAGGGAACAGATGAGACTAAAAGCAAAGCCTTTTCATCTGTTGTAGAAAAGGAGCTTTAACTAAAGAAGAAGGGCAGTACTTAAGCAATAAAGTCTCATTTCTCCATTCTGTGGCTTTCCTTTATCTAATGTTATGCTTCCTGATTTTAATGAGTGTGCCTTTGATTTTTAGTTTTATTTTGTTATTTCCTTTACATCTGGCAGCTCAGTACAATGTGATACTAGCCTATCAAGAAATGCAGAAATGACACTTGCAATAAGTCTTCTAAAGGATATAATAAACATCTTGAAGCAAAATTTTAAATATCATTGATGTGTGTGTCTTAACAACTTGAGATATAATTTACATAGAACTCACCCATTAAAACTAGAATCTGCTTTTTTTTGTACATTCACAGATTAGCAACCATCACTATGAAGTTAGTTTTCTTTTCCCCTGAAAGAATCGCCATACACAATCGATAGCTTTAACTTCCCATCCCATGCATCCACAACCTCTAGCTATTAACAACCCAAATCAATTCTCTGCCTCTATAGATTTGCCTATTCTGGACATTACATATAAATGGGATCACATATTATGCAGTCTTTTGCAACTGGTTTCTTTCACTTAGCATAATGGTTTGGACTCACCCATGTTGCTGAATATATGGCAGTTAATTCCTTTTTTATGGCCAGATAATATTCCATTGTATGGACATAACACATTTTATTTATCCATTCATCAGTTGACGGGCATTTGAGTTGTTTTTGTCTTTTAATTCTTATGAATAATGCTGTCAAGAACATTTGGGTACAAGGTTTTGTTTGGATGTACATTTTCACTTCTCTTGGATATGTAACTAGAAGTATAATTGCTGGATCATACTGTAACTTAATGTTTAACCTTTGGAGGAACTGCCAAATTGTTTACCAAAGTGATTACACCACTTTGCATTCCCACCAGCTATGTATGAAGGCCTCAATTTATCTGCATCCATTCCACATTTTCTGTCTTCCTTTTTCATTACAGCAGTTTCAGTGGGTGTGAGGTGTTATCTCATAGTGGTTTTGATTTGCATTACCCTAAAGAGTAATGAAGTTGACCATCTTCTCATGTTTTTATTGGTCATTTCTAAAAATATTTTTTTATTGATTTCAGAGGGGAAAGGAGAGGGGGAGAGAGAAATATCAATGATGAGAGAGGGTCATTGATGGGCTGCCTCCTGCATGCCCTCTACTAGGGATTGAGCCCACAACTCAGGCTGGTGGGAATGCAAAGTGGTGTAATCACTTTGGTAAACAATTTGGCAGTTCCTCCAAAGGTTAAAGGGGGAATCAAACCCTGATCTCCTGGTTCAAAGGTCAATGCTTAACTACAGCTGAGCTTATTGGCCATTTTTATGTCTTCTTTGGAGAAATAGCAATTCAGATATATTTTCCCACTGTTACTTGGATTGTTTCTGCTTTTAATATTGAGTTATAAGGGTTCTTTATATAAGCTCCTTTCAAACATATGATTTGCAAAGAGCATAATTTCTACCATTCTGTGAGCTGAGAGAAGATATCATTTTAGGATAAAAGCATTTAATTTTGACATAGTCCTATTTACTTATTATTCTTTTGTTGTTTTTACTTCTGATGTTATATTCAGGAAACCATTGTCTAATCCAAAGTCATTACCAAAATATACTCCTGTGTTCTAATATCTTACAATATTAGTTCTTTTAGGTCTACACTCCATTTTGAGTTAACATTATATTGTCTGAATATACACTGATTGATTATAAACATGTTATAAACATGTTAATAATTTCAAATTTTTTAAATTTGGAGTAATCTTCTTTCTCCATTCTCTCCCAACTTACTACATTCTTGCCATGTGCAAGCACTGTTAGGCATGGAAAAATTTATGAGTCACTGTCACTATGTCAAGGAATTTATAATCTAATAGAAAGTTAAAACAGACAACCTCATGAGTAGTGCCATGTGTGAGACAAATTACTTGTTCCAGACAAAGGCAAAATACTTTCAAATCAGAAACCAGAGGGAGCACTTGAAATTAAGGTTGTCACCTCCACCCCAGGATATACTGTTGTCACTGTCATGGGCACTATGAGAAGGAAGGAAACACTGAATTCAGGCTGCAGGTAGAGGCACCCTTAGTGGAAGAAAAGTGTTCAATGCATGAGTGTAGGGTTTAGGAAGATGGAAATGGACAGAGAAGTGAGCACCCAAATGGCTGGGATGAAATGCGGTCAAAGACACGAAAGTGGGACAAAACAAAGAGAATCATAGGGAAAATAATCATTCTCTGTGGCCAATGCATAGTGGTGGTTCAGATAAGCCAAATAAACACGGTGCCCAAGCAGTGAGGAACGCCAGGCTCCAGGCAAAGGAGCCTCAGTCATGTCCTATCTGGTGGGAAGATGCATTGGGAACGATGAAGCCATGTGTGGAAATGCCAGCCTTGTGGCACAGTCTACAGTGGCCTAAACACAGGCAGGCACAGAGCTAATCATTTAGCCATAAACTCTCAACTTTTTAAAAATATATATTTTATTGTTTTTTTACAGAGGAAGGGAAAGGGATAGAGGGTTAGAAACATCGATGACAGAGAAACGTCAATCAGCTGCCTCCTGAACACCCCCTGTTTGGGACGTGCCCACAACCAAGGTACATGCCCGTGATGAGAATCGAACCTGGGACCCTTCAGTCCCCAGGCAGACGCTCTATCCACTGAGCCAAACCAGCCAGAGCAAGTCTCAACTTTTTGTCTTTTCATTCATTCATTCTTCTTGCCCTTATTATAAAGAAGGAAGTCTATTTCTGCACAGTTAACTGGAAAAAGAAACCATTTATAAACCAGGTCCTTGAGGGGATATTGAAAAAAAGGTCCTCCCCTATGGGAAATGAAAGGAAACATTTAGAATGGAACAGTTGGGGCAGGAATTCTGCACACTTCATTTTGGGAACAGCCCACCCAGTCTGACAGCCGAGTAGACACAATTGAAAAAGGAATTACTAAGGAAATACAATTAGAAAAGCTACCAAACCCTCTCAATTGTAAGCAAGTGCAAATCCTGCCTGTAAGTCCACAGGCAGGCAACGGGCTGGGCCAAGCAGCCCATATTTAAACCTCTTATATATTTTTTAAAGTCAATCGGTCATTCTAATAAATGTGTAATAAATTTGTTCAGAAGGAAAGAAATTAGGCCTGAGATTTAAATGAGCAGAAGTTTAATATTTATTAAGGCACAGATTGATGGGGGAAGGAAATCGCCTATTTTGAAGGAAATGGTTTTATTGCACATTTTGAGGGAAGTGGTTTCTGAATGATAATTATTCTAACATAAATTTTAAACACATTTTTTTGGAAGCATGAAACATATTCTATAATTGTCCTATTTGATCTAGGCCATGTAAAATTCTATGTTCAGAGAAAAGAAGTTCAAACAAAAATTATACACCTTTAAGTAGATAAAATATTTGCAAAGATGGATGAACTCGAGAATGTTTCAAATGCACAGTCTTCAAATGCACACAGAAGTCTTGTGTAGTCTCCTGTAACTGATGCTAAAGCGCAGTTTGAATGGGACAGTAACCCCACACACACACTGTGCTAAGAGTCCTTCTTTTGAACAGGAACCCAGGGCTGTTTATTTTGTGGGGGTTAAAAAGAAAGGCAACACTGGGAGCCCATTCTACTCATCCCGAATCCCACCGATTCGCCTTCCATGTTCTTCATCTGTTTTCATCTCTCCTAACAGGCAGCTGCTGGGGAGAATCAGTTCTTGCCTAAGCTCCTACCTAAGCCAGGCCAATCTTCAAACAAAAAGCAGCTTTTCACTGGAGATCTCTAAAAAAAAAAAAGAGTGGGTTGAAATGTCCTCACTTGAACTTAAAAGCTTAATGAGTCTTGGTGCCAAAGAGCTGGAGGTAGGCCAAGTCAGGGAGGCCAATTGTGATTTGGCAGAAAGACAAGGGAGAATCCTACATAGAAGGCCTATCAAGTTCTCAGCAGCCTGCGAAGGCCAGAATCAGTAAGGGCAGAAGGACCCAAGTCTGCTGAGATTTGAGGGAGCGTCTGGGTTAGAGAGACACGCTGGGATCTACCACCTTGGATTTCCATCTAAGCAACTGAAAGGAGGGAGGGGGCAGGGTGTGAGGGTGAGAAGATGGACTCCAGGTTGTTTACCTTCTAGGGGTCGCCAACAACTGTGGTGACCAGACATCCCAGATAGCCAAGAACAACCCCAGATTTCATTTGTTGTTTCAGAATCTCAGCTGGGTAATACTCCTTCACTTGCAAAGGAGTCTCACATGAATGGCAGACTGTAAACCATTGGGTCAATTTCACTTCTTTTTTCAATAGTTAAGAAAAATATTTCATGTATAGTTTATGTTAGATACTAGTAAGCCCTCTTAATGACAGCCGGTTGTTAAGCATGAGCCAGACCTAAAACTATTAGGTTGAATCATGAACAGTTGACTGGCAGTTCCCAGGATGGCTACTAAGGTCTCCAGCTCTCCCTCTGCCAGAGAGGCCCTTTTCTGAGGCCCTGCAGAGGTTATGAAATACAGGTGACAGCTGGGTGGACTGTTGGTATCCCAAACTCACTTTGCCCAAACTGAAATTATGACCTCTCTCAAGAAACAGAAGACCCATTTCCGCTTGCATCAAGGGCCCCACCCTGTTGTCACTAACTATTAAAACTGTGATGTAAGTTTTTAGTCTTTTCTTTTATTCATGTATACCCTATCCTACCAAGTCCTGTTGAGTTCTTCAAAAGTCTTCTCATTTCCATTGCTCTGGAGAAGGTGGTTGATATCCAACAAATCCTCTTCATGACACCACGCCTCCATGCAAAGCTGCACCGCCAACTTCCAGCCCATCCTAGAGACTTGCACATATCTGTGGCACACCAAATCTCATGCTGAAATCAGGACAAGAATCCAAGACAAACCCTCCTTCTGAGAATAAGCAGCTCATTCATCAGCGATGATGTAAACAAGTGTTTGCCAACAGATTTCTTATCTTCTGAAAATCATTTCAGCAACATAAGAACTGAGACAAAAATCCACTAAAGCATTCTTTATTGGTCACTTACTTATTTGCAGACTCACATACTCAGACTTGGCACTCTGTGAAAATATGTCTGCAGAACAAATCCCTAAACTCACCTCTCCAGAGAGGGCACTGTCACAGGGCACCTTACACATAAAGAAAGCAGATACTTCCAGCCCTCGATCTTGAAGTCTTTAGGGATGGGTCCATCTTTATGTAAAGTGTGTGTTAAGCAGGTCGGGGGACAGAGGCAGAGGATAGTATTGAGAATGACAGCTAAGATTGGGAGAAAGTTAAGGACACTGATGATTAGGTAGCCTAGGGAGAACTCGTACTACTGGTATTGACTTATTCAATAAGTGTTTGTAACAGATGTATTATGTGCTACACCAGTGCCCAGTGAGGGAAATTCAAAGAGAAATAGAAGGGGCCTTCAGGGAGCTTTTGATCTGGTACAGGAAGCAGATGTGGGACAAAGAGGTGAAGTGAAATGCTAGCAGGAGAAGTGCTCAGAAGCCAGAGAGGAATCCACGAACTCAGCCTGGAGGGAGTGGAACAGCTTCCCAAAGAAAGGAACACTGCAGACTGGAGGGAGCGGGAGGAAATGACATCACCAAAGAGGTCAAGGTTACGGTTTTCAAAACAACCACTCTAGGCCTCCAGCCCTGCCAGACAAAGCTCATTACATACAGATGATCAAGCTTGTAAGGGACCCAAACTTTCTTGCCCAGTGTTTGATCACAGGCTAGGCAAGAGAAGCAAGGAAGTGAAATCCCAATTCGGCCATCCTGTGGCTTGCTGGCAGCCCTAGGGAGAGGGCCGATGGGCGCACAGTGACACAGAGTTCCATTGACTATGTCATGCTCATAACTAATTTGGGGCCTGTTTCCAACAGTAAGGATGAAAGCAGCTAGTTATCCAGGGTGCCAACAGAGAGCAGACACTGCTGAGCACTTTCTAGTTCTCTCTCACTGGGATCTCTCAGGGACCTGATGAAGCAGTACTTCCCCCACTTCATAAACAAAGAGGTGAAAGTTAACATTAAAGTGTCAGTTACGTTCACGCATTACCAATTCATTTAATCCTCACAACACCCCATATGAATTGGATACCATTATATCCGTTCTTGTAAAAGAGGAAATTGGTACTCAAGAAGGTTAGATAACTTGTCCAAGGACACACAGAAGGCCAACTCAAGATCTGGACCGTCTACTAGGTTGAACCATACGAAACCATATTTTCTGACAATACAACATTTTAGAGGATTCAACCTAAGGGTTCCCAAATTTGTCTCATTAAAGGAGTTCACTGGCATTTATCCTATCTAATAAAAAGGGAATAGGCTAATTGACCATCGCTCCATCACAAAGATGGCTGCACCCACAGCTGAAGACAAGTTCCCATAAGGGGCCTTAACGAGCAACCAGCAGGAATCTGAGGCTATGCCCTCCTTCACCCTGTGGGGCCTGACAGGGGAACTCAGACCACGCCCCCCGCCCTGGTGTCAGGCTGGGGGGACCTCAGGCCATACCCCCCCAGGTGAGTCTTAACAGAGGACTTCAGGTGCCTCCCACCCAAGCACCAGTCTGGGGGACCTCAGACTGCATCCCCCCAGTCCCAGCACCAGGCCAGGGTACCTGAGTCTGTGCCCCCTTGCCTGGCTGGGCTTGACAGGGGACCTCAGACCACACCTCCTGCCTTGGTACTAGGCTGGGGGACCAGCAGGGCTTGATGGAGGATCTCAAGGTGCATTTTCCATCCTGGTGCTGGGCTAGGGGACCTCAGGCTGCTCCCCCTGCCCCAGCACCAGGCCAGGGGACCTCAGGCTGTGCCCCCCACCAGGTGAGGCTTGACAGGGGACCTCAAGGTGTACCCCCAGTGCTGGGTTGGGGGAACTCAGGCCACACACCCCTACACCTAGCGGGGCTTGATGGGGAACTTGTGGCTGCACCCCTCTGCTGGTGGGCCTTGACAGGGGACCTGAGGCTATGCCCCCCTTCCGGTGCCGGACCAAGGGACCTGAGGCTGCGTGACCCCCCCCCTCCACTGCCTGGCAGGGCTTGATGGGGAACTCAGGCCATGCCCCCCACCTTTCAGGGCTTGACAGGGGACCTCAAGGCATGCCCCCTACCCTGGGCTGGGATGGGGGACCTCAGGCCACGCCCCCTGTCCTGGTGCCAAGGCAGGGGACCTGAGGCTAAGTACCCTGCCTGGCCGGGCTTGACAAGGGTGGGACTGGCCAGGTCTGGATCTAGCCAAATGGGGGGGAGTGGCCAGGTCTGGGTCTCACATGATTTTGATGTGCATGTGGGTGGGCAGGGCTTGACTCTGGATCCCATGGTGCACCCCAGACTCTGACAGTAAGAAAATTTTTTACTAATTTTCTTTCATCTCTGACACTTCTATTATAAAGAAAGGGCAAATAGTAATATGAAATTATTTCCTCTAATTAATCCCCTTTTAATGTGCATGAATTTCATGCACTGGGCCACTAGTATATGTGTATGTGTGTATATATATGATATATATATATATATCATATATATCATATATAAAATATGTATATATATCATATATAAAGCAATTGCGCCAAGATGATAATAACCGTATTTAGTGGCAGGATATATTACATTATTCTTGCAACTTTTTCATAAGTTTAAATTAAATTTTAAAAATAAAAAGTCAGGGCTGGGAATGGGGGGCATTATAAAGAAACTCCTGAGAAAACCTAAAAAGTTATTTGATTTATCTAAATAGGATTTTTACACTGCCCAAACTCACAATTACTTAAGTTTATAAGGATAAACAATTTACATCTAAAGTTAATTCCAGAGTACTTATAGGCTGACAAACTTTTTCTCTAAAGTGGTGGTCGGCAAACCGTGGCTTGTGAGCCACATGTGGCTCTTTGGCCCCTTGAGTGTGGCTCTTCCACAAAATACCACGGCCTGGGCGAGTCTATTTTGAAGAAGTGGCATGAGAAGAAGTTTAAGTTTAAAAAATGTGGCTCTCAAAAGAAATTTCAATTGTTGGACTGTCGATATTTGGCTCTGTTGACTAATGAGTTTGCTGACCACTGCTTTAAAGGACTAGATAAAGTAAATATTTTAAGCTCTAAAATCTACATACAAACTCTAGTTTTTGATTTGTTTACACCCCTTTAAAAATGTAAAAGCCATTCTTTGCAAGGAGGAAGGCTGGTGCAAAACCAGGCCAAGGTCATGATTTGCTGACACCTGATCCCGATGGAATTCCATAGCGTTCTATCTAAACAATAAAGTCAGAGTCAGGTAAACAAGTCAGACACTTCCCTTTCTGGCGTTATTTCAGAGCAGTCTGATCTGGGGGCAGGGAAGTAGCGACTCAGTGTGGCCAGAGCTTCCGTAGGGAATGGTTCTTTGCAACCTTTCTTTTGAACCCTGAGGCGCTCAAGGACATAATCAGTATTTCATTAACATTTCTAACAGCATGACCATTGTCACATGTTTGCAGCTTTGTTACAGTTTGACCCCAGACCTGCAGCACTCAGTGGAGGGCTCACATCATTTAAGCATTAACCTCCCACGCTTTGACTGCACACACTTGGCAAAAACAAGAGGCAGAGAGAGGTGGTTATAGCAAAAACACATCCACTGCAATTCCTCTTGGCATCTACTTGTTATTACTGTGAGTTATGCATTTGAGCATAAGTCTTCCTGCATACACAGGGTGCATCTGCCAAGCCGCATGCACTCCGCTTCACAGGTGAAGCAGAAGAACTTCCAGGATGGTTTGAAGGCTATTCCCACCTTCTGTGCTGCCTGCAGGTGCCAGTCTTTCTCTCTCCTGTCACTGTAGTTTTTAGTTCAGGTCAGGTCCACCATCTCATTTGTCTCCATCTAGCTCTAATGATTCCACGTAAGAAAACTGAAATCTAAGTCCTCCACTGACCACCGCCTCCTGTACTCCCATGACCTCACTCTCACTGGACTTGCCTTCCTATTTTAAGAAGTACAGGAGGCCGAAACCGGTTTGGCTCAGTGGATAGAGCGTCGGACTGCGGACTGAGGGGTCCCGGGTTCGATTACGGTCAAGGGCACATACATTGGTTGCGGGCACATCCCCGGTGGGGGGTGTGCAAGAGGCGGCTGGTCGATGTCTCTCTCTCATCAATGTTTCTGACTTTCTATCCCTCTCCCTTCCTCTCTGTGAAAAATCAATAAAATATGTTTAAAAAAAAAAAGTACAGGAGGCCCTCAATGCTTACACTTTTCCAAGGCCACCCCCAGGGAGACCCAATGCTTATCTTCTGTACCACGCTTCTCCCCACAATCTAGGTTTCCTGGCACCAATTCCACTCCCTCCACCTCCTGTTTCTCTCTCATTAAAATTCCAGCTCTAGACACAGGACAGTGGGGAACAGCAAAACTAGGAAAGTAGACTTGTGCATGCAAGTCTTTCTGATCTGTAAACCTTAGCCAAGTGAGGCAATCCTCTGCCTCAGCTACTGCCCTCTGTAAAACGGGTATGGTCATCATCCTCATAGACCACAGGTAAGTTTAGAACCAGGCTGCCGAGAAGAAAACCAGGTCCTAGCCCTAGACAGTGCACTTTAGTTGGACGAGAACTCTGAATTTTCTCTATTAAAACACTTGGGAAATTTTTAGTGAACAGAGCGCATGATGTCCCTCCACAGTTGCAACCAACATTTAGAGCCGATCCAACTCGGACAAAGGAGCTAAAAGTTTGTTGAACAAAAGGAAGAATTCACTGATGCCATTCACGTAGTTTTTGGCTGGGGTCCTATATTTTTAAATGTTGCTATATGAGTGGTGGTTATGAGTGAGACCTCCTTAATCACCAGCATCCACGAAACTCTGGTCTTAGGGAGTGGTACAGCTTTAAGCATTCTTTTTATTATTATTATTATTATTATTATTATTATTATTATTATTGAGTTTATGCGGTTGAATTGGTTAACAAATTATAGAGGTTTCAGGTGTACTCTACTCTGCAAAGACAGGGGACTAAAACCTGCCTGGACTTACTTTCCTGAGAGCCTCCAAGCTGAGTACCGTGCCTTTTGGCCTCTGCCATCCACAAGCCCACACCTGGAACAGTGCAAGTCCCCCTCCTGGCCAGACTGGTCTCCAGAGACAAGTCCCAGAAAACGCACCAACTCATCTCAGTCTGTGGTACCCCATATGCTAAAATCATACAGAGCCATGCTCCCACCCCTGACCAAAAAGGAGAGGGGAAATCTTCCTCCATCTTTCCCAACCTTCAGTGCTTGCAGCTCCTGGGTCATGTTTTGTTTCTCATTGCTCTGTGGGCCCTGCACTTACAAACTTGTTTTCATCTGGTTTCACTGGCTGCTGAGCCAGCTTTCCCACTAAGGCTCTGGCTGGGATCATGCTACTGGCCTTCCTTGCCTGAGGCTACCAATTCAGTTCATTCCACCTTAGCAAACTCTGTGCCAGGGCTGCCCGCTGGACATGGCGCTGGTCCTCAGACTCCCTCAACTCCTCCATGTTTAGAGAACTTGGACAATAACTCACTTATCTTGGGTTTCATTCTGCCCACGCAGACAGTAACGTCTGTCCACATCCTGCATGGGCCAGTTCCCTCAGTTTCAGCCCCAGGCTGTCAGCAGTCCAAGCCCTTTATTTAGTTAAAGAGGCCCCTGCTATAATCTGTGCCTCTGTGTTGTCTAACCATACTCTTTCCTAACCGTGGCCTGGACTTAAACCCTACCTCTCCATCCCTTTACAGCCCTAACAGTCATGAATGTGTTTGCAAAAAGCCAATGGGTAGTGGCATTATACACATTGATGAATCCATCCCCTAACTCAACGTCTTCAGCTAGGTAAGAAATGAATCCTGTGTGTTCCAGTGTCTTCATTAATATATATTAATATAACATAATAATGTATACACACACACACACACACACATTGAGTGGCCAGATTATTATGATCTCTGAACACATAATAATCTGGCCACTCAGTGTATATCCTATATAATAAAAGGCTAATATGCAAATTGTCCCCTCGACCAGGAGTTCGAGCAGCAGGCAGACTGGCCAACCTCCCATGTACCCTCCTCCTGACCAGGCTGGCCAAACCTCACCCATGCATGAATTCATGCACCAGGTTTCATACACACACACACACACACACACATACATACACACACTTAGTGGCCAGATTATTATGAGTTCAGAGATCATAATTATTTGGCCACTCAGTGTATATGCTTTTATTGATTTCAGAGAGAGGAAGGGAAAGGGAGGAAGAGAAAGATAGAAACATCAAGGATGAGAGAGAAGCATCAATTGGCCTCCACCTGTATGCCCCCTACTAGGGATCAGGCATATGACTAAACCAGAAATTGATTCATGACCTCCTGATTCAGATTGACACTCAACCACTGGGCCACACCAGCTGGGTTGTGTGCCAATGTCTTTCGATCCAGATCCTTGCCTTCAAATGAGCCTCCTCAACCCCAAATCGGGCAGGTGATATTAGCCCCTGACAGATACACTCAGAAGGATAGAGTGGAAAGGTATATGCCTACAAGAATCTTTGGAACAAATGTTAAGTAAAAAAAACAAACAAAAAACTGGTACCAAAGACCACTTCAACTGGTTCAGAGAGCACTATGGAATAAATTAGATCAGATTCTGGGTAACCCATTAACACTAGGAGAGGGCAAAGCCCAGAATCATTGGAGAAGCTGGTGCTAGAAGACAAGGGAAGTGTTAAGAGTCTGTCTGGCTTGTCTCCAGTGGTATGCTAAACCACTGTGGACCACCTATGAGATGAGCTCTGTTAACAAAGGAAAGTGATCTGTGAGGGATGTCAGTATGAGAAGACTGCATAAGAAGGAAGGCATGGAAACAGCTAGCAGGGGATGTAAATTTCTCTTTGAAGAAAGCAGGGCAGTGGGGAGCAGGAATAAAAAGATGCTGACATGAAATGTGTTGAAAGGTGATGCACAATAATCAATATTTTTATACAAATGTTATGTGGGGCTGTACCTTATCCACATGATCCTATTGAAGTTCACACTGAAAAAAAGGAATGGAATAGGCCAGTGGTCGGCAAACTCATTAGTCAGCAGAGCCAAATATCAACAGTACAACAACTGAAATTTCTTTTGAGAGCCAAATTTTTTAAACTTAAACTTCTTCTAACGCCACTTCTTCAAAATAGACTCACCCAGGCAGTAATATTTTGTGGAAGAGCCACACTCAGGGGGCCAAAAACTGCATGTTGCTCATGAGCCACAGTTTGCCGACCACGGGAATAGGCAATAGATGTAATAGGCAAAATTGATTACTATTTTAAGAGAGGGAAAAAGGGACTACAGGAGGTCAATTCACTTAAGGGGTAACGTAAGGAACTGAGTTCTTAGGCTCTGAAACCCATGCTCTTTCAGCTACATCAGTGGGTGGGTCCCAAATAATATTCTGAAATTGCTAATATTAAGAGTGGATTCTATGTGATTCCATTCACATAAAGTTCAAGATGAGGTAAAGTAGATGATATGATGATAGAAATGAGAACAGTGCTTTTCTGTAGGTGGCTGGGATGGACGGGAAAAGGACATGAGGGAACTTTCTCTTCTCTATCGTGATTCAGGTGTAGGTTACATGCATGTACAGTACACCATTTTCAAAACTCAGCAGAATGTAAATTTGGGAGCTGTGCATTGCATGTCTATACATCTCACCTCAATAAAACAAAAACCAGTACCGAAATGACAGAACCTATTAAATAAATTCAAAAAATTTGAAATCTTGATGTGAAGTGTGTCTATCCACCTATGACAATTAAGGTTCTAGCTTATCTTGGTCCAGAACTACTTCAGAGGAAGTGCTTGATCCCATCATCACAGCAGCACTCTGAGACAAAGCCCAGGCTCAGAATATAGACATTAACACTGCAGTCATTGTTCACATTTGAATTTTGCCAGCAGCGCAAATTAAACATATTCCAATCAGTTCAGGGAGCAGGCCCAGTGAGGAACATCACCTGGCATGCTTGAAGCTGCTGTGAGTAAACAGAAGGGCTGTTTACCCTTGGCACATGCTGCTTTTGTTTGGGGTTACGGGGTGGGGAGGGACAAGGGAAAAAAAGCTTCTACTTGGACCACAATTCAGTCCACATCCATCCAATTACCTGGACCCAGATTCTCACCTGGTAAAAGTGTATTGGAACTGAGTAGCAGCTACCAGATAGTCCTACCTTATCTCCTCTGAAACTGCCACAGTGCCCGCCACCCAATGAACACCGACTCCCTCACTTGCCTATGTTTACTACTAGCCCAGTGATTTTTTTTTAATTTCATATTCAAATTGATTACATTCAAAACAAAACACTGGAAGTTTTACCTACAAACTGAATAGCATTAATAATTTTTCTTGAATAAAAACCAACAGGATGCAGACTATACTTACTCGCAGAGAAGGATTCCATTTTCTAACCCTGTCCGAAAATCTTTGTCACCAAAGCTCCTGCCGGTTACTTGCTGGAAAAGAAAGACAGAGAGAAAAAAAGAAAAAGAAAGCATAAATTTTTCTTTTTTCATCAGGAAGCACAGTGATTAAACATATATATACTTAAGAGCCTTGAAACAACTGGTGGCATGTTAAGAATGGGGGAAGTCTGTTAGGTCTGAATTTCCTTTCCATGTGTAGTTTTGCTTAGATCAGCTAATCTTAAGTTTAGACCATTTCTTGAAAGGGTTTTTTTTTTTCTGTTCACTACCTTTAAAAATATTGGTTCTTCCCGATAAGAGTGTTACTCTTCTGTTCTGACTGTGGAAAGCCAAGGCCACAGTCTCCCTCATCCTGAGGACCCAATCCATACACTTTCAAAAAAGCCTGCAGAATAACCAGTGAACACAAGACTCTGGGGGGTTAGGGTATGCCTGGGAGGAGGGGCGGCCAATGGGAAGATATGTATACATGTAACACATTAATAAAAAAAAAAAGAAAGAAAAAAAATAATAAGGAGAAAGAAGGAAAGAAAGAAAGAGAGAAAGAAAGAAAGAAAGAAAGAAAGAAAGAAAGAAAGAAAGAAAAGGAAGGAAAAAAAGACTTTTCTCTTTTTCTTTGTCCAAGATCTGACTCTCCACTTAATTTCTACTTACATTTTGCCTCCCTTTTTCTCTCTCTAGAACAGTGTTTCTCAACCTTTCTAATGCCACTACCCTTTGGTACAGTTCCTCATGCTGTGGTGACCCCCAACCATAGAACTGTTTTCGTTGCTACTTCATAACTGTAGTTTTGCTACTGTTATGAATCGTAATGTAAACATCTGTGTTTTCCGATGGTCTTAGGCTCTACAGCAGCGGTTCTCAACCTGTGGGTCATGAGAACCGCTAGTAGGGTCGCCTAAGACCATCGGAAAACACAGATGTTTACATTATGATTCACAACAGTGTCAAAACTACAGTTATGAAGTAGCAATGAAAACAGTTTTATGACTGGGAGTCACCACAGCATGAGGAACTGTATTGAAGAGTCACGGCATTAGAAAGGTTGAGAACCACTGCATATGATCTTTACCTTAACAAAGGAGCAGCTGTTTACTTAAAAAAAAAAAAGCATGGCAAAAGTCCATCCACTTCTATACTTCTATGCATGTTGAGGAGCACCACCTATAAGTTGTCACCCTTCACTAACAGGGAATAGAATAGAGATATTAGTTGCACGTGCTGTGTACTGCCTAGGTATTTATCTGGTCTCTGCGACTGAGTTGCTGTATGATCTTGGACCTTAGTTTTCTGCTTGGCAAAATAAAAATAGCAGTGTTACCCAAACATTATTGTGAGAATTAAGTGAATCAAAATAGGTAAATTTCTTAAGATGGTGCCTGGCTCATAGTAATTGCCCAATAAATGTTGGCGATTATTACATCCTTTTATGTAGGTCCTCATAAAATGATAGTGTAGAAGAGGAAAGACTAAAGCTGAGGCACAGGATAGCTCTGGGTGAGCAGAATGTTGTTTTACAATTCGGGGGGTAGGGGGACTTTTGCCACAACACTCTATTCCTGACTTCCTGTTGTTTCCCTTCAATCCTTCTGGGATGTAAATGTTGAGAAAAATGATGAAGAGGAAGCCTGACAAGATTTGTGGATAGTGTGCCTTTCGTTTAAATTGAAGGGATGACTATGTATTCCAACTTTTTCTCCAAACAAATTATCTCTTTGAAAAAAGAAGAAGAAAAAAAAGCCTGCAGAAAGTACCACCTACGGATGAAATATCCATTTGTTAAAATGTCAAAGGGGCAACAGGAGAAGACACAGACCCCTAACTTTGACAGACAGAAAGATTAAAGCTAATATCCATGATAACATGGAGCAAAAAAGGAAAATAAAGTCGAAAAAATAATGAACAGTGACATCACAGGACTGAGGGCCACTCTTGATGCCTCTGGCTCTCAGCAGCCCTTTGATGTAGGCCTGGGCACCGGGGCATTCTTTGTTCATTCAATATTTCTTTATCATCTACAACATGCCATGTAAATGTGCATACTATAAACTGTAAAGCAACCTCTAAAATAGCAAAATCAAAAGTTATAGTCAGTAAGCCAAGAAAAGAGATCAAAAGATATCATAAAAATACTCTAAGAATAAAAAAGGGGAAAAAAAGAGAAAAAAGAATACAGAACAGATGTAATAAATAGAAAACAAATGGCAATATTATAGACTTAAGACTAACTATATCAATAAGTGCATTAAATATAAATGGCCCAAACATCCCCAATTAAATGACAGAGATTATCAAATTGGATAAAAAAGCAAGATTCAACTATATGATGCTTATAAGAAATGAGCTTTAAACATAAATATAGAACTAGGTTAAATAGAAGACTAGAATAAGATATACCATGCTAATACTAATCAAAAGAAAGCTAAAGTAGTTACAGTAATATCAGACAAGGGAACTTTTAGAACAAAGAATAATTGAGGAACAGAGATATTCATTTTACAATTACAAGGGATTTAGCTCATCAGGAAGACACAACAATTCTAAACATTTTTATACCTAATTTTTTAAAAAAGCTTCAAAATATATAAGCCAATATAGATGAATCTGCAAGGAGAAAGAGACAAATTCACAACTAGAGTCAGAGATTTAATATCTCTCTTTGAAAACTGATAGAACAAGCAGACAGAAAATCAATAAGGATAAAGAAGAGTTGAACACTATTAACCAAGTGAATTTAACTGACATTTATAGGATACTCCAATCCACAAAGCAGAATACACATTTTTCTTTTTATATTCACAATGAAACTTTATTGAAATAGATAAATTTCTGGGTTAAAAAAACAAATCTCCATAAACTTATAAGAATTCAATTCATAAAGAGTATGTTATCTGACTGAATACAAAAATTAAGTCAGAAATTAACAAAAGAAATATTTCTGGAATAATCCATAACTAATTTTAAACTAAGTAACACAATTCTAAACAACCCATTGATTAAAGAAGGAACCAAAAGAAATTAGAATGCTTCTGTAGTGAAGGAATATGGCAATATAAAAATGTATGGAAAGATGCAAAGGTAGTATTTGGGGGAAATGTATAACACAAAACATCTAATCAGAAAACAGAATTTCAAGTTAATGAATTCTGCTTCCACCTAAGCAAATGAAACCCAAATTAGGCAGAAAAAATACTTTATACCAGAGTTAAAATCAATAAAATAGAAAAACAAAAAGCAATAGAGAAAAATCAATGATATAAAAAGCTGTTTCTTTGAGAGCAATAAAATGATAAACCTTTAGCCAGGTTGATAAATCTTCAGCTAACAAAATTGATAATCTCTGGTTTTTAGCCCAAAGCAGAAAAATACAAATTATCCATCAGGAATGACAGAGATGACATGATTTCATATTCTGCAGACATGGAAAGAATAACAAAGAAATAGTATAAGTAAATTTGTGGCAATAAATTCACCAACTTAGATGAATGCGAAAAATTCCTTGTATAAACAATCAAAGTTCATTCAGCAAAGAAACAGACAACCTTTTCTCACCTCCACATCCCTCAAAAATGCCAGGAAGAAATAATGCAATCCTACACAG
>JAAGEH010002528.1:18368672-18386911 GCA_011751065.1 Lasiurus cinereus | reverse complement strand
AGAGATAGAGATAGAGATAGAGATAGAGATAGAGATAGAGATAGAGAAATGTCAACATGTTATCTCGGAATCAGATGTGATTTTTATTTTCTTCTTTAAATTTTTCCCTATTTTTCTAAAACTTTCTACAATTAATACATATTACTTTAATCATCAGGAAAATGAGGCAGAATTTTTGTTTTTTTAAAGAGCAGTTTAAGAAAACTAAATGGTCCCAAGTCTTCCTTGTAAACCAGAGTTCCAGTTATATTATAAAACATCATTACCACTCCCACTGAAAAGGCAATTCACAAGCCAATATAATAGACTGCCTAGTAGAAAAAGAAGGAAGGAAGGAAATTCCTTTGTTAGTATTCTCTTACTCTTATTTGAGGGAAAGTGAGAAAATGAATAAAAAGTAGTTCTTTATTTTTTGCAAATATCTAGCCTTTTCCCCCCAAATAAATAAACTAATAAAGATGTCCTTTTAAAAGCTAATATTTTAAACACAGACTTTAAACACTTTAGTATTTGCTTTCCTGAATCTATTAGTTCCATTTATTATTCAGAATTGAAGGTCAGATAATGAGCTTCACACATAAGAAAAAGCTAAAGGAGTTCATCAACACCAAACCAGTATTACATGAAATGCTGAAAGGTATTCTTTAAGAAGAGGAGGAAGAAAATGGTACAGTAAAAATTATGAACAACAAACACATATCAACAAGTGAATCTAAAAACTAAGTGAATGAAAAATCTGAACAGAATAAACTGGTGAATATGATAGAATTAGGGGCATAGAAAGGAAGTGGACTGATAAATCTCAGGGGGAAAGCGGTGAGGGGGGATGCAGGGAGAGACTGGACAAAACTCATACTCCTATGGATGAGGACAATGGGGGGGGGGAGGTAAGGGCAGAGGGTGGGGAGGGAACCAGGTGGAGGGGAGATATCACCCCCAAAGAGGAACAATTGTAATAATCTGAACAATAAAGATTTATTAAAATTTAAAAAATAAAAATAAAAAATAAAAAGAATCAATGGAAAAAAATATCCTCAGGTGAGAACAAAAAACAAAACCAACAGCAAAAAACAAACAACAACAAAACACCTAAAAACTAGCTGTAGCACATGCGCAAAACTATGAACTAACCCCATGATTTTAAGCAGGGCATAAGGAATCTGTACTCCATTGGCAATTATGTATACCCTATGTGCCTTCGAGGAAAGTCCAATATCAGACTCTGCCCCCTGCTTTATGGTTTAGGGTTAATTCACTTTCATTACTAACCAAAATACTTGTTGGAGGGACATGTAAGTGTTAGATAAAAACATTCAATGAATGGATGATTTATCAAAACTTTGATGGTTTTAAAGGGGGAAGAAAAGATTTCATGTATTTTAGCAATTAAACCCAAAGCAGAAGCAAGAGGACATCATGCAATTAATTGAGGAAGCTCATCTGTATTTTGATTTCCTTCCCAGAGAACTAAACAGTAATTACGTTTCTGAGTTTGACCATAGTAATGGCACTGCTCTAAATAACTCAAATAACTGAAATGCAAAAGAGTACAAAAAAGTCTAATAAAGAAAACCACACATCTTATGGAAACATTTTTTATGATGTGTTTATTATGTAACACATTATATAGCATGATGCTATACTTCATTAATTACTGCATTACCATTATTATTATGTAATTGCCATGAACAGGCAAAGACTGCCAAGAATTACTCTCTCAGCCTGATTATTACCATTTAAACAAACTGTATTTCAGAAATGTTTTCATTAAGTTTCAGTGTTGTTTTGTTAAGCAATCTGGTGGATATACTACAGACTATTAATAAACTGAAGGACAAAGATTGTAACTAAATTTTCGAAAGCCTTATTATATGGCCTTAAGAGGAGATTCTATTGGCTGACAAAATACTGGTTGCTAGATTAAAGCAATTGAAAAAAAATTAGTAGATTTTTTTACTTAACCTTTGAAAGGCATGGGTATTTTCTCTCAATTGTTGTACAAAACAGGTACATTTTTCAGAAGGTTGTGATTTCCTCCTATAAACACTAAATGGACATCACACCTCTTTAAGTCTCTGGAGAAGATTTGTGGCTCATTATGTCCATTTATCTTTTCATCATGTTTAACTTATGTGACAAGAACATGTCTGCATATTTTATACCTGAACTTTTTATACCTAAAGCAGAATAGAATTGCTCTTGTTTTTCACATTTATTAAGAATAAATTAACTGCTATTTCTGTCTCCTTCCTGGGGTTGCTAGGAAAGTCAAATCAAGATTCTGTGGAAACGCTTTGTAAACATCTGAGCAAGAATGAGCAATCAACCCATCAGTCATCTACTGAATACCTATTTCATGCCAGGCAGTGTAATAGGTGTAAGACTAAAATAACAAAAAGATCTGGAGCCTACCCAGTAAGAATCCACAATCCAGAGGGGGAGATAAAACAGTACAATGTAGTAAGTGTTGACAGAGAAACACGGAAAGAGATCCACAGGAATATGGAGGAAGCAATACATGCACATTGCATGACTAAAGCAATGGTTTATGGATAAATAGTTCACATTCATATACCAACTACCATATGCCCTCACTGTTCTAAATGCTTGTCACATATTAATTTATTTAATCCTCATAGCAACTCAGTGAGGTGGGTCCAGTTAGTATCATCTCCACTTTAAAGTCAAGGAAACCTAGACACAGAGGATAAGTAACTTTGTGCAAGGACAAGTGAATCACAGAGCCTGGACCTGAGCCCAGGTAGTGTGACTGCGGAGTTCATGCTCCTCGGCATGATTCTATGCAGCATCTGAGCAAAGGAATGAACACTCTCTGCCCAAGACAGTCAAGGAAAGCCTCGGAGGGGCTGGCATTTGAATTGGTTCGGAGGGACAAGAAGGGATTCCCCAAAGGAAGGAGATAAAGCAGGGCACTCCAGGCAGACAGAAAGACCTGTACAAAGGTTTCTTTGAACAAAGAGGGAAAGTTCTAAGGGCTGAGCACAGGGGGCAGGCAGGGAGGGAGGCGAGTGTGGTAGAAAATGAGGTGCCAAAGGAGGCATGGCCCAGATGATAAGGAACTTGTGTGTCAGAACTATGGCTTATACTTGATCCTGAAACAAAAGAGGTGCCGCAGACGATGAGGGCAAGGAAGGGATTCTTCCCATCATTCTCCCATTTTTCACTAATTCTCCATTCCTAAAGAGAATGGCTTTTGCTTGGTGCTCACAATTTATTCCTCCCAGACTTTCCCACCCCCATATTATAGCCCAAGGACCTCGCTGTTGGAATCACACTGAGATGGAGACCATCTGCCTCAACTTTCCATCGGACCACCAGCCTAGCCCTGCACACATTGCTCTATGTACCCTACCTGCACCTATCTTTTCATCTTTTCCTGCCAGCTCAAAAGGAAAAAAATATACTTCCTCTTTCCTCTATCAAAGCTCTGAATCCTATTCTTTCTCATCCCTAGGTGCTGCCTTTATCTCAACCTTTCCCCATGGTTCATAATATCCTTCATCTCTCTGTTGATAGCACAAGTTCCCTTTCTAAAAACCCTAATTCAATCCCAACCTCTTTGACCACGCATTCCAATTTCTCCTTCCTTTGACAGTCCAAGCTCCCTCTGTAAGTACCCTGTACCCATTCCCCTTATCTTCTATAGCTCAGCTGCCTACAAGTTGTCTTCTTTTAATTCACTGAAAATTCTTAAAGGGTTAAGAGCTGAGACCCATGATTTTGAGATTCAAAGCTAAATCATAAGCAGATTGATGAACATCGTCCAACCCTCAGCTTCCCTACTTATAAAATAGTAATTGTATCTACTCCAAAGTTTTGCGTGAAGAGTAAATGAACTAGTATATGACAAGCCATTCCCATAGTACTTGACCCACAGTCAGAGCTCAGTAAATTTCACTGTCAATGTTGGCAATAATGCTAGAATTGTCATAGATTTCATCCTGGATTTCTCCCTTTCCAATATTCTCAGCAGGTCCTTCTGCCCTGGTTTAATAATGCCATGCTTTATTGGTTCTCCTCTTAAATTCCAATATTGCCTAAAAGACATTTTCTGAGCTAAAAGACATTTTCTTGTTTAGCCTGAATCAAAGTCTCAGCAGCAGGATAGAAACCACTCCCTCCTTTCCAATCACTTTCTCTCCCAGGCGTCCTCACCACCAAACACTCCTGGCTTTTTCCCTACTTCATTCAATAAATACTCCTTTGTCTGCTGCCTTGGGTACTTACGCCCGTTCATTTCCTAATGTAAAACAGGCTTTTTTCCTCCTTTCTTCACTCTTCCTTTTTCTCTCTCCAAGCACACATTTCCCTTCCCGGGGTAGTCCCGTGCCCTTAAATATCTCCTATATGATAATTCAGACATTTTTATGAAATTAAATCTCTTGTCTCTAATTATCCTGCATATGCTAACTCACACATTTCTCTACTTGGCTCTGACCCTTTTCCCCTGAAGTCCAGAATCAAATATTCAATTTCCTACTCAACATCTCCACTTGACCACCTAAAAACATGTCACACTTAAGATCAAAACAAAATCCATAATATCTGTCCCTTGATCCAGCCTGTTGTTCCACCTTTCTTGGTCTTCCCCATATCAATGTATGGCACCACCATCTCCACCCCCAATAACACAGAGGTGCTTTCAAACCATCAAGAACAACAATGCTCCTCCCTTCACAATGTATTTAAGATTTGTCCTGCGTAAACCGGTTTGGCTCAGTGGATAGAGTGTCAGTCCGCGGACTGAAAGGTCCCAGGTTTGATTCCGGTCAAGGGTATGTACCTTGGTTGCGGGCACATCCCCAGTGGGGGGTGTGCAAGAGGCAGCTGATCGATGTCTTTCTCTCATCAATGTTTCTGGCTCTTTATTCCTCTCCCTTCCTCTCTGCAAAAAATCAATAAAATATATATATTTTTAAAAAAGATTTGTCCTTTCCCTCTGTCTCTACATGACCACACTAGTAGCAACAGTGCCCTGCTTCCATGCTGGCCCCTGCACACACCATCTCTCACACGGAACCCAAAAATCTTTAGATACATCTCGTGGCCCTTCTCATTACACCAGCATAAGTCCAAGTATAATCACAACCTCTTCATTTTACAGATGAGAAAAATAATGCCCTGCAAATGAAGTGACTAGCTCAAGGTCACACAGCTAGCTATCAGCAAGGAAGACTAGACCCAGGTCTCCCTTTACCCATGCCAGGGCTTCATTGCCCCCAACGTTGCCTTCAGAAAGCATTTCTTTTTCTGGCACTGACATTGCAACACTCTCTTTAACAGCAATAGCTCCTTACATCTATTCCGTTCGGCTTGGCAAAGAAACAGCACAGAAGTCCAGGCCCGAGGTTACTTAATCAACATTATCAGACCCTGATCCTCTCCAGCACTAGCTCTGAGTGCTTAACAGTGAGGATAATAGAATGCAATCTGCAGAATCCATTTATATTTTCATCGTGTCATCAGAAAACCAGAAGGCGCTGTTTATAGCCACAGATTGACAGACTCCACTAAAAAAAAATCTAATTAAGAATGCAGGCAGTGCTCAAACGCACCCTGGGAGCATTAAATCCTCTGATCCAGCCTTTGTGCACTCCAGACACAGAAAATGGGTCAGTCCAGGAGCATGTGAGTGGGTTCAGCAGCAACTGCGGCTGCACATCCTCAAGCTGTTCCTGCCTTATAAAGAGCCTGAACAGATGCTACAAGGAGAGTCAGACAACACTCACAGTGAGCTCCCACACAGCATAACGTGGTAGCAACTGATCTGGGAGCAAAGAGAAAGACGAATCCGGAAAGAAAATGCTCGAGGAGCCATCTGGGCTCTGTTTTCTCCGTTTCAAGGATCAGAGACCTGCATCAGCCACTGTGTCCCTTTCACCTGGGTACCACAGAGCTCCACTAATTTAGGCAAATCAGTGTAGGTAACTGTCATCTGGTCCTCAGCACAGTGAGATAGATATAAGGCCTTTGAATTAGGCAAATCTGGAGCCAAATTTCAGGTCTGACACTCAGGGGCTGTGTGACACTGGTTTCATTTCTCTGAGCTGGCACCCTCATCTTTAAAAGATGGTTGTAGAAGCCTGTTTATGAAGTTGTCAGAGGTTACAAATCATGAGTGGAAAGGTTTAGGAGGACATTTTTTCCCCTAAGTTTCATGGTTACCATTTTTGTTCAAAAGAAAGGGAGTAGGGTTGAGGCAGGTTTGCCATTGCGCTGATGGAGCTGGGACTGTGGGTCTGGGTACAAAATCGACAAAGGGAAGCCAATGTGATAATCTTCCACACAGTGTCCAGGTGAAGTGCGACCATGAGGAAACCGCTGTGCATATTCAAATATGACCCATTTTATGAGAAAATTGGCCTTAAAAATGCCAATGTTGTCACAAAGAGTGGAGGGTTGCTATTCCAAAATAAGAGGCTTAAGAAACATACAATCATTTGTCTTGCATGCTCCTTAGTAAAATCTTAATAGAATCTTTACAGATGACACTTTAGGCACCATTGCAGACTCTGAATACACACTGGTCATTTGATAATATCAAGGGCTTCACTTTATTAACAGTGACAATGACATGGTGGCTATGTAGGAGAATGTTCTAAAATGTTGCAGATGCACACCAAAATATTTAGAAGGAAATGGGTCTGATGTCTGTCATTTATTTTGAAGGGTTGGAAATAAGCTGGGGGTATGTGCGAATGTATGCATGTATGTTTGTGAAAGAAGCAAATATAGAAAATGTTAACAATTATTGAAACTCGATAGTAGGTATATGGGTTTCCTTGATTCAATTCCTTCCTCTGTTTCTCCATCCTCCTTCCGTTCTTTCTTTTGAATGTTTCCAAATACTCATAATAAAATGCTGGGGCTAGGGCTGAAAGTTGTTCAGCTGCCCAGGGAAAGTACTCAGGTTAACCTGTCCAAGTTCGGCTCATTTATTTCTAAGAGCATTTGCTCATATTTGTTTTCACTGATGACAGTCACTTATCACTTCACCATCAATCATTTCATTTATATCCAACCCATACTCTCAACTGCTCACCACACAGAAATGGCACTTGCCAGCCATTGGATCAGCATGACGTTAGCACTGAGGATGGAAGGAAGAAGGGGTCAAGCCTTCCCAGTTTTGGCCAAGAACTGGAACTAGAGGCCCTGCCAAGTACACACAGTCCAGTGACAGCTGTAGAGGGGTGTGAAGAACTGATCAATTTCACCATTTGATATTCTAATAACTGAATCATTTTTAGTTAAGAATCCAAAGTAACCACAACACTGTTGTACTTTGTCAGGACTTGGCATTCAAAAAGGCAGCAAAGTCAAGTTAGAAAACTACTAGAATTCATCCAAACAAGTTATTAGATTCCCAAATGAAAACAAACCATGGTGAAATGTCATCATACAGACAGGATGATCACATTCTAAACAGCCTGTCCTTTAAAAAGTTGGTATGCCTCGGGCAACACAACTAGGAAGGCAAGAAAGTGATCAACATAAAATGAGAGTGACTTTGAGAAGGAGGAAGGAATTATTATGACAGGGCTCAGGGTGGGCATCCAGGGTGGCACAATTCTACTTCGTGAGTTAGATCCACTTCTTGATCCAGTGATTCTAAGGCTGTTCACCTTAAATAAGAAACTAAGTTATGTACAGTGGTACCTCGAGATACGAGTTTAATTCGTTTCATAACCTTGAGGCGTGGGAAACTATGAGACGCTCGAGTCGCAGTAAACTGGTGGGTTGTGTGCAGCCGGCCGATCCACGCGATTACTCCTGTCTCAAATGTTGCTCATATTTCAAAGCAAAAAGCACTCGCTCCACGGCTCGTATCTCAAAAATCTTGTATGTTAGGGCACTCGTATCTCGAGGTACCACTGTATTTGTTTTATGTGGCTTTCTGTATTTGTGTTACATTTTACAATTAAAATGATTTAAAAGGAGGGCTGGGAATATGTAGATTAACCTCCATATTGATTCAACCTCACTTTTTTCTCTCTCATTAGCCACTAAAGCCATTTCCATTTGTTTTAGTCAGAAAATACGTTGTAGTGATCAAACACCACTTTTAAAAGGTTGTTCATTCAAATATAACAGAAATCACTTCCATCTAATAATATCTCCAAGGTCCACTATTGAAATGGTGGCTGGGATGCACACATGCCCGCTGCCTAGTGTATTTTAAAACAAACATTTGAACATTGGACACAGGAGCTAATATGCTATTTGGCTTTGGAACATAAAAGACGTGTCTTCTTCAAAGAGTTTGCCATTTAAATGGCTCTAGGCAGGCGCCTAGGATTGGGAATGGCCATAGTGCCCCTCACCCCCATCTTCCATCAATGGTTCTTTTGTCTGGATCACACAGTTGTCTAGCGACACCTTGTCAGGCGTGGTCAGAGGCCCAAAGTCACGATAACTGAGTCCTAGTCACAGTTCTGCTAAGAACCAAGAGCTCCCAGCGAATCACGTCACTCTTAGTCTCAGACAGCTCCACCCAAAGCTGCTGGCTCTCTGCATCCTCTTCCACAACAGCATTTCACTTTGACCTATTTATGATCGTAGGACACACCGTTTATTAAACCTTAATCCACTCATATATGCCTCAGCTCCCCAGTGGGGTAGTTAAACTACCAGGACTGGTGACACAGATTGTGCCCTGGGCAAGGGCCCCCAGCTGAGGAGACCAGCTGTGGCTACAGCCAGCCTGAGTTCTCTTTGTCAAACCATGCAAACGCTTCTAAAGGAAGAATCCCGTTTTCCTAAGTCACACAGCACCGCTCTCTGTACCCATGCCCTGAAATGTCATTTTGAGTTTACGCAAAGGTACTCGGTGGGTTATCGGAGGCTCTGACACAAGTACTGCTATTACCGCTGTTATCCAGACAAACTGAAATGCAGACCATTAAGTAATTTGCCCAGTTCCATAGAGCTGGTGGGTGGCAGAGCTAGGACTCTAATCTGGACAGTCTGACTCCCGACCTATGATTTTAACCAGCATGCTATGTTGCCTAAATATATATCTGTGTCCCTGCTGACTTGCCCCTATTGTCAATTAAATTGTAAATAAAGACCTGACTTCCCATTGCCTGGGCCACCTTCTCTCTTCTATGTGCCTTTTCCTTAAACTGTGGAATAAAAAAAAAACAAAAACCCAAATCTGGACATTTGTCAAAATGTCTGTACATTTAGGATTAATTAACTCAACACCATGGGGGTGATATAATAACAATTTTTGTGTTGTCACTGGAATTTTAGTCTATATTTTAAAAATCATCACAAATATCCAAAGAATCCAAATTAAAACAATCCTACATACAATTTGACCCTCTAAAGAATGAAAAATAAATATCCACCAGTGGGGAATGTAGGGGACAAGAAGAAAGGAAGACATTAAGGCCATTAGGCATTTCTATAACAAAACATTTGTGCTATGGCAGGAAATCTGTTCTTCTGGCTGGTTTGTGATGAAGACAGAGGGTGGTCCTCCCAGCACCTGGGATGCCATTCATCGCTGGGCCTCATTGACACTCTAAAGTGGTGGCTGACTGTCCCCCCACCCCCGCGTCTGCCCAGGCGTTATAAAGAAGAGTGCAATCCTGAACTACAGAGAAATTAAAGAAAAAACAGGCAAGCTAGTCATTATAAATCTAATAGATGAGAGCCACGTTAAACCAAAAACCAACAACCAATAACGGGACCTTCTGACCGCACAGCATCTTGAAATACTTCATTAATGAAAAGATCGGGGAGAGGAAAAACGGTCTAAAAGATAAGTGTGTAATTGTTAGGATACATACTATGTTCTCACAATAGGTCCTTGGTTATATTTTTAAAACCCCTTATAATCAAGTCATCTTCAGAGATGGTTTAGAACCAAAGGTTCCGCTAAATGCTTAACATTGGTTCTCACTGAAGGGGAGAGGGGAACCCTGACCTGTATCATTTGCCAATCTCCCCCATCTAAAAACTCCCACCACAGGTGATTTCAAGGGCACCCTGATGTCACTAACCACAGAAGGAGGAGCAGATGCACAGTCCTCTCTCCTGAGCCTTGTGAGCTGGCTCCAAAATACTGCTGCAGACTCGCAATGTGTATTGCATACACACCAGCTCTTCCAATAGCATCGTGTTGTTTCATTATAACACTGATGACATGCTGTAGGTACTTAAAATTTGTTTATGTCAAATAGCCTATGGTAAAATCAGTTCCACTATATGTTGTCCTGCTTAGTGTGGCAGAACCTATAATGTACAGTAGGTCCTCACTTAACATTAGTACATTATGAAGTTGACAGCTGATAGTGTTTCAAATATATTACAACTTCTAAATATCCATGACATTGAGAATTTATCTAATAATCATTGAAAACAGAGCAGATATCTAATGTAAACATTTAAATGCTTCTAAACTTTCATTTGCTCTTGTTCACAAACAGTTGACATCTTACAGAAATACATTCCATGGTCAAGTAAATTTGGGAATGCTGTGTGTGGTTCGTTTGTGGTTTGTTTGTTTTTAAATATGATGATGTGTTTTTGTTTTTCAACTTGGAGCTATTCAGAGCAACCCTGATGCTATAACCTGTTATGCTTTCAGAAAGCTTTTGCCAGTTTCCTGGTTAAGGAAGCAAAAGGTCTCTACTAAATTCCTGAAAATTGGAGCAATAACAATAGTCTAAAGAATAGGCTTGTCTCAAGCTTTTAAAATCAAATCTAAAAACCTTTTGTCCTGCCGAAGTAAGTATTTCCTAGTTGTAGAATATGCCCGGGTTCTCGAAAGCCTGCACTCTCTCTAGTCTTGAATTTGAAAACATTTATTTCTTCCTCTCCCCTTATAGGAGAGCCAAGAATTATATATAGCAAAGCGAATAACTGTCCCCAATCCATTCTAAAACGAAATAAGTTTTAGGCAATTAACCAGGCTGTAATGACCTTTTAGAGAAAAAGTTATGAGAAAAACACAGCCCACTCCCACCATAAGGACACAAACCACCCAAATGAGAGTGTTGCCCACACTGCTTAGGAGGTGCTAAGCACACAGAACTAGCAGAGCAGAGCATGGCTGTCTCACACTGACTGACACAGAGAGCTGTTGTTTGCAAAAGGAAGAGCGGAGCACTAAGGCTATTTGCAACAATCAACAGCTCTGTTCTTTCTTTTTTTAATTGTTAGGACACCTGCTGCCTCCGTCTCTTTAGCCTCATCCATTATGCAGCACGTTGGTGGTGATGGGACTGGGATATGCCATTCCTCACAATGGCAAACCTGAGCAAAGACAAAGGTGCAGACCGAGCAACTCTAAGAACACGCAGCAAAGAACACACATGTTTCCTCTTCCCACTCTCAGGATCGCTGGTCCTTCAAAGATTCACTCCCACCCAACTTCCTTGAGTCGCCATTTTATGGCATGGGGAGGAGTAAAAATGCAGAGACAATAGTACTCGTTCTTCTGATGATGTCCTTACAGGATTTGATTACAATTTCATGGGGATTACCCTCCACATTTATATCCTGGCCCAACCCAGAGAGGAAAGTCAGAAGCATTGGCCAGAGTGTCTAGAGTCCTAGTTCCACAGGATGTTGAGATGTGATGTGGAAAAGGGCTCTAGAGCCAATTCAGTTTTGAGAATGCTGTTTTTCTTTAAAAATATGGTGTTTGGTGTATTTTTTTTCAATTTTGAGGTTCTCAGAGCCAATAATATGCCAATGTGCACTGAGGTCCTCCAGTGAGAGAGAAAATAGTGTTTCCCTGTGTGTGGGGGCAAGATGTCCTTTCGAGCAAGGCTCTGGAGGGTGGGACCAGTGTTTGTGGAACATGCATTAGGAAACTGGCATTCTGCAGAGCTGGTTAGCTCATAGCATAGGGCAGTGGTCGGCAAACTCATTGGTCAACAGAGTGGCAAACTGCGGCTCAAGAGCCACATGTGGCTCTAGAGCCACAGTTTACCGACCACCAGCCTAGAGGGACTAACAGGCTCTCCCCCGTGTTGTTTGGCCTTAACCATGTTGGATCACCTAGTACTTTCAATAATTGTAATACGCTGTCCTGATTTTAAAATCAAAAGAGCTAATATTTAAACAACAACAAAGTATTTTTATTGCTTCTCTTGAAAAAAAGAAAGTGGGGTAATGAGGATCATTGTGCCCACAGACTGGCCACCATAAAGAAAATTTTTAAAACACCATGTAAGGCATCCTGTCCATAATAATGTTAAGGAAAGGAAAATTACAAATGCACTTACAGTACTTGTGTATAAGTGTTCAGAGAAGTGAAATAAGGCAAGTGAGAGGCCTTCTGAACAGCTGGGAGGATGTGATTGGAAGGGAGAAAGGAGGGACGGTGCAGAGCTAAAGGAAGCTCTAAGATGCACTCACAGGCTGAAATCAACATCATAAAAATAGATCACAGGCTGCTTCGAAATACAGACACAAAACGTATGTTCATTTAAATGTGCTATTTAATTGAGGAACATAGCATTCAGGAACTTTAACGATTAAGTAGCTCTGAGCCACAGATGGGGTCCAATCAAGCCACTTGGCTATTGTATACAACCTCTGAGAGGATAAACACTGGGTAGTTCTTAGCTATGTGACTAAGTAATTCCCAAAACAATTTCCATCAAATGGCAGGTACAAAAGCAATTACATCAAAATCCTCGCCAGTTTCACAGACCTGTAATAGCAGGCCTCCTAGAGCCAGTGAACCAGTTTGAAAATAATGCTGGAACCTCAGAGATCCCATTACTAAGAAGCAGAAATAGATTTTCAAGTGCTCACTTTGAAATATTAAGCATTGTTCCACCCAGATATTTCCACCATCCTAGAATATTTATTCAAAACTAGCTCAAAGTGAGTCAGCTTCTAAAATAAAGTTTCATTTTGCCTGAAGTGGCGTGATGCATAGCTGTTTAATCTTTCCTTAATGTGATTAGCACATCCTCAGAAACAAAAAATAAATAAAAATATATTCTTATTAAGGGGTCAGATCTATGATAGGAGCTCAAAACATATTTCTTAACCTGAGTTAAGACCTAACTCTTGCTTTTCTATAATTTCTGTTATTTTTCTTATAATGACTCTTGCAAGATTTGTACTAACAACTCAAAGCCCCAACCCTCAGACTTGATTAGTCTACTATCTATAGTCTCAAAAGAATGCCTTACTTTGAAAAGCTTGGCATCCTTAGACACAAAAACGATCACTCTCCAAAATCAGTGGAGTTACCAGAATCTCCCCTAACCTTAGCACCGTTTTTTTCTACCTCAAAGCAAAAACTGTCTTTTTTTCTTAGCAAAACCTTGTAACTCAGGCCCTTGCTCCTGCTTCCTTTTCCTCAGGTCTCCTCCCTTCTCTCCGCTTTGCACTGCTGACCAAGCTGGGCAATCTTCAGAATATTTCTTTGCATATGGCAGTCTTGATTAAAATAGTTTAAAAGGTTTCTTACTGCCTTGAGCTCAAGCCATAACTCCTCAGACTGCTGATCAAGGAATCTACTATGAGTCTATTCTTTGTGCGAATTCACCACACATACCCATGCCTCTTTGCATGTGTTCACACCACTTACTATACCTGGAATACCTTCAGTCTTTATTTATGTCCAATCTCATGTTCAAATCTCAATATACAAATACTCTAAGATTTCCCCCAAAGCACCCACTAGCCCCCATATCCCTTAGTAAGCCAATTTCTTTCCAACTCCCAAAGCACTTATTGACTTTTATACATGAAATAGACAAAGGATCTAGACTTACATCCTACTTTCACCACTAGCTAGCTATGTAGCTTATGCCTTATCTGTAAAATAAGGAAAAGAGTAGCACTGATCTTAGGTAGGGATAAAATGAGATTATGTATATGAGAGCAGATGAAACTTGTTAATATAATTATCACTAATATTTGTATTTTTTGTCTCTGATCTCTTGAGTAGATTTATTCATTCAACAATTATTTATATACTGTGCCTGATAATGTTCTAGACACCAAGAATGTGGTCCCTGAATTTGTGGTATTGTTAGTAGATAAGACAGATAACAAACAAAATAACATATAACATTAGCTAGTGATGAGCGCCATGAACAAAAATAGAGCAAAACAAGAAGATTAAAGGGGCCAAGAATGGATTGCTATTTGAGATATTTTAAATTGAAAGGCTTGTCCAAGGAGGTGACACATAATCAGACGTGAATGATGCTCCTTTCTGTGAGAAAGCATTTCAGGCAGAGAAATGCAAGTTCAAGGTCCACAGGTGGGTGTGAGCTTGGAATGTCTGATAAAGAAAAAGGCAAGTGTAGCTGAAATGAAGCCAATAAGAGTGGCAGGCCAAAACTGGTTTGGCTCAGTGGATAGAGCATCGGCCTGTGAACTGGAAGGTCCCAGGTTCGATTCTGGTCAAGGCATGTACCTTGATTGCAGGCACATCTCCAGTAGGGGGCGTGCAGGAGGCAACTAATCAATGTCTCTCATCGATGTTTCTAACTATCTCTCTCCCTTCCTCTCTGTAAAAAATCAATAAAAATATATTTTTAAAAAAAAGAGTGGCAGGATGACAAGATGAGGCAGAGAGGCAGCTAGTAGCTTTACAGGCAATAATCAGGACCTAGGAACCTACTCTTAGTGCTCTTCAAAGCCACCAAAGAGAGTTTTGAGCTGGAAGATGATGTGATTTGATTAACATTTTAAAATATTATTCTGACCATTGTAGAAAGAATTGAACTTGGGGGAGCAGGTGGGAAAGACTGGAAAAGGGAAGACGATTGAGGATGCAACTGCATAGTCTAAGTTGAAAAATAGTGAGCTGGACCAGGCTGGCAATTGAGGGGATGATTAGAAGTGATCAGATCCTAGGTTTATTTTGAAGGTAAAAGTTAAATGGTTTGCTGATATAGACAAACCAAATGTGAGGCAACAGTAAAGAAACAGAGTTGGGAATGTTGTTATGTTTTGACCTTGAGCAACAGTGTACATGGTAATATAACTATTTAAGATAAGGAAGGCCCTAACCTGTTTGGCTCATTGGATAGAGCATCGACCTGCGGACTGAAAGGTTGCAGTTTTGATTCCAGTCAAGGCATGTACCTTGGTTGCAGGCACATCCCCAGTAGGAGGTGTGCAGGAGGCAGCAGATCAATGTTTCTCTCTCATCATTGTTTCTAACTCTCTATCACTCTCTCATCCTCTCTGGAAAAAAATCAATAAAATCTATTTTTTAAAAAGATAAGGAAGACTTGACAAGAAGCAACTTTGGGGAAGGAAATCAAGAGCTGTATTTTGTTCCTATTAAAGTTAGATGACTATGTGGTATCCTGGGGAGATCATTAAATACACTAGAGCTCAAAAAATGAGAGAGCTAAAGATATATATTTGTATGTGGGCCACACAATAAAATCACCTATGGAGTATATAAGATAATAGATCTGCAGACTGAACCCTGGGCTAGTCAACAATTGAAAGTCAGGGAAAAGAGAAACAATTAAAAGACCAACAAAGGAGAACAAGAAGGAAAGGCTAATGAGTTAGGAGGCCATTTATAAGATGAGGATTTATGAAAGCGAGGGAAGGAGTGGTTAATATCTCAATAACGTTTAACAGGTTATATAGGGTGAGAACTGTGAATTGTATTACCTGTTGGATTTGGCCAATGAAGGACACAGGTAACCTTGACATGAGAAACTTTTATAGAATGGTGAGGATACAAGTACACTGGGGTGGATAAAGGAAGGAAAGCATAGTCAACTCTTTGAGTAGATATGGAGAAGTAGGTGAAGGTAGATGGACAGTTTAAAAGGTATGACCCCACTAAAAACTGCAAAGTCAAAGATGTAGAAAAGAGAGGGATGACTACTGAGAGAGAAAAGAGTAAATCTTTGAATATGTGAGGAGATGTACATCAGAAGGGTGAGGTCTGGCTTTAGAGAGAGTCAATTTATGTAAAGGAAGGCAAGCAGAGTAAATGGGTTAAATGCAGGGTAGATGCTAGGTTTAGTGGTGGGAAGATTAGCAGTTCTCTTCAGATTGCATTTTAGAAACCATCAGTTGAGGATGAGAAAAGAATGAAGTTGGAGGTTTAGGAAAGAAAAACGTGAAGAGGGGAAAAGTGAGCTAATACATGGGTGGTGAATAAGTGATGGTCCACTCCTCTCTAATTCTCCTCTCTGGATCTCCTTCAAGAACCTTTACAGCCCTGGTTGGGTAGTTCAGTTGGTTGGGCAATGTCCTGTGCACCAAAAGGTTGCTGGTTTGATTCCCAGTCAGGGCCCAGGCCCCAGCTGTGGGCTCCATCCCTGGTGGGAGATGTGCAGGAGGAACACAATCAACGTTTTACAACGTTTTACTCTAGGATTTAGATCTCTCTCTCTCTCTCTCTCTCTCTCTTTTCTTTCATCTCTCTCTCTCCAAAATCATTTTTTTAAAGAAAATCTTAAATGAAAAAAAAAAGAATTTCTTCAATTTTGCAGTTGGTATCCGTCAGCACAAAATCCTAGGATTTGTGCTTAAAGAGGAGCCTAATTTCTTTGAGAAATTCAAAACCTGAAAGCCAAAAGAAACTCAAAGCCAGAAGATTTTTTGCAAGTTTTTCAAAACTAGCAATAATATTATGCTGAAAAAGGATATTAAAACTAAAAGAACAGTTTTTCTGAAATATGTATAGCCAGCGCCTTCGACACTATGAAAAATGCCAAGGACGGCAAACATGGCCCGAAGCCCACACTGAGGGTCACCTTCATCTCACATTTTGACAAGTACCTGGGAGTCATTGATGAGTGGAACATTCCAGGGAAACAGCACTTCAAAGACTTGGGGAATCTATACGGACTTAGAGGAGGCAGAAAATAGACCCGCATGGTCCAATTACTGCGTTGTGACCACACTTGTCCATTCTGGAGTCATAAAAAGGATCCTATTTCCCCTAATGAAGAAGCAACATTAACAAAGGTGCCTGAGCGTCAGTCAGTGAAAGGAGGTTGGATTCATGTCAACTGCTTGGCTGGGAGGATGGGGATTTAAAATTATCCGTGTCCAGCTACCAAAGAGGTATAGCTTACTAACTTCTACCTCCTGAGAGGGTTTATGGTTTTAAGCCCAATGGATTCATAAGATGACCCTGTGACATTCTTACAAATGTCCTGGTGAAAGCTGCCCATTTGACCGTAGTTAAGTGGAGCCATGATGACAACTGCTATGCTGAGTGTTTTGGGCAGAAGCGTTTGAAGATCATGAAGATAAACACCTTGCCTGGGTTTCATAGGATAATGTGACAGCTTTGTAGCTTCTTAAAAATAAGAGTCTCTCCACAAGTGAGCTTCATGCACATTCCTATCAGAACAAAGCCCAGAGTTAGAAATCTGAGCTGCTACTTATGTGCTACACTGGCCAAAGAACAGACAGTGTATAAATGTAAACAGAACTCCAAAAGTTAGCAGAGCGTTGCTGCCAACTTTGTTCTTATCTGAATGGGAGGAAAACAGATACCTTATAATGCAGGGCTACAAGCCTTACCCCAAACTCTTGAATTTGTAATTTCTAAGCCTTCAAACCAGTAACAAAATGTACATATTGCTTATTACATAACAGATCCCAGGGGTCTAGGGAAGTATCCTATAATCAATCGCAATTTTTGTGGCAAAACATTTGAAGGGTCACATTAAAGGGAACAAATAAAAAGAATTAATAGCCTGAAGTAATTTCAAATCAGGTCAGAGTTTTGCTATAAAATGAAATAGGGAACGAAGGGAGGGAAGGAAGGAACGTTGAAAGAATCTTCCCCTCTCCTTCCTACCACCCCACACACACATTTTAAATTCTAAGCCCTGATAAGATCATAAATTTGGGAGGCCCCAGACACAGAGTTCATCAAGTAATCAAGGAAAGAAAGGGGAGCCCTAGCTGGTTTGGTTCAGTGGATAGAGCATCAATCTGCGGACTGAAGGATCCCCGGTTCAATTTTGGTCGAGGGCACATACCTTGGTTGCAGGCTCCTCCCCAGGCAGGGGCTCGTGCAAGAGGCAACCAATCAATGTGTTTCTCTCACATCGAGGTTTCTCTCTGTATTTCCCTCTCTCTTCCACTCTCTCTAAAAAAAATCAATGGAAAAATATCCTTGGGTGAAGATCAAAGAAATAAAAATAATAAATAAATAAAAGGCCCTACTCACACACATGGAAGGAAGGAAGGAAGGAAGGAAGGAAGGAAGGAAGGAAGGAAGGAAGGAAGGAAGGAAG
>JAAGEH010002528.1:18337675-18368662 GCA_011751065.1 Lasiurus cinereus | reverse complement strand
AAGGAAGGAAGGAAGGAAGGAAGGAAGGAAGGAAGGAAGGAAGGAAGAAGAAAGAAAGAAAGAAAAAGAAAGAAAGGGAGGAAGAAAGAAAGGGGAACCTATTAGTGGTGCTTTGCAATCTGATAGCACTCTACACTCACTGGAAATACTGCCTCAGCAGAGACTGTTCCAGGGCAGGTGTGGCCATTTACTTTTTTTTTTTTTTTTTTAAGCTTCTCAGGTAATTCTGACGTGCAGAGAGAGTGGAAAACAACTGATGTAGAGCAAGTCAGCAAAGGTATTCTGTAAGGGGCAGGAAGTAAATCTTTTAGACTTTGTGAGCTATCCTATCTCTGTCCCAACTACTCAACTCTGCCTTCAACAAACAAAATAAGTGTGGCTGTGTTCCAATAAAACTTTATTTAGCCCTGGAGGGATGGCTCAATTGATTGGAGTCTCATCTCATACATCACAGGATTGCAGGTTCGTTTGCTGGTCAGGGCACATACCTAGGTTGTGGGTTTGATCCCTATCAGGCATCTACGGGAGGCTACCAATCAATATTTTTCTCTTACAGCAATGTTTCTCCCTCTCTCTCTCTCTCTCTCTCTCTCTCTCTCTCTCTTTCTCTCTCTCTCTCTCTCTCTCTCTCTCTCTCTCTCTCTCTCTCTCTCTCTCTCACCAGTTAAAAAAATATGTCCTCGGGTGAGGATAAAAAAACAGGAAGTAGGCCATAATTTGCTGATCTCCACTCTATAGGGAAAAGCAGCTTCAGATATTCAAACTAGAGAGAAAACTGTAGCATGGGCTTTAGAAGGAGAGTCTCAAATGCAAAGAGGGGTAGGGTTACTATAAAACACTAATTTTGGAGGCAATAACAAAAACTGTGGGAATTAAATAAAAAAGGAGGAAAATGGGCTGACCCAGTTCCCTGTGTGGTAATTTGTGTCTTTCTTTAAAGGAGAGAGAGTTGATGGAGGAAAACAGGCACAAAGCAAGGGAAGAATAGAAATTATGGCCCAGGCTACAGAAGAGGTCATAGAAAAGCATGTCAGTAGGGAAGTGATTCTAATTCACGGTCTTGAGTCCAAAGGTTGAGGAAAGGCAAGCCTTGGAGAAGAATCATGAGGCCAAGGACATTTTGGACCTCCCTGGTGTGCTGGCAGCAGCATCTTGGAAATCACTACCAAGAACACCACCAGTTCAGAGCCCATCACACTGACTTCTCATATGGGAACAGATGTAGGGGCAGATGGGAAGCACCTCCAGCAGATTGGCTCACAGATTTCTGAGTTCCAAAGAGGAAGAAACGAGTGGCAGCCCTGGAGTGAGAAAGCTGGGGCGTCTGCTGAGAATGAAGGCATGGAACCAGCAGAGAAAGACTGGGAAATGCCTCTTGGAGAACTCTCTCTTCCAAATTGGGAGCAGCCTGCTCAGCTTGGTTCTGGGCACCATGAATGTAGTAGTCCAGGAGAAAAGCCTGAAAGTTTGAGGTTTTGAATATACAAGATATGCTGCAAACAGCAGACCAGGGTCCCAGGAAACACAGAGCTGGGAGGTGCCACCACGATCAATGTCTAAAGTCTACACATAGGTCAATATGCTTCAGATCACTGTGATCCAGGAGTGGAGTTATGCTACGGAATATTCACTGATTCAACAAATATTTGTGTGTGCCTGCGGTGACAAAGACACTGTGCTAGATGTGAGAAACACGGTAGAGGGGAGAAGAAATTACACGTGTAAAATTACAACTGCTGCCAGTTCCAGAAAGGAAAAACACATGGTGTTAAGAGAGCTTAGGATGAGAGGACTGGATCTACTCAAGAAAATGGCTCCTGAGCTCAGATGGGAAGAATGAGGAGGTGGTAAGGGGGGAAATAAGAGGGATGAGCCTTCCAGAAAGAAGTGGCATGTGCACAGCCTGGGGGAGGAGACCTGGAAGAGGGAGGGCCGGGAAGAATACTCCAGCAGGAGCTCAGGGAGCATGGTGAGTGGAGCCAACACCTGGGCTGAGAGGCGGTTGGCAGCGTAAAGTCTTGCAGGACACTTGGGAGAAATGTCAGCTGAGCCCAGGGACAATGGGAAGCATGGACCCATATGAAGCAGAGTTCAGAAAAGGGTAACAGGTCAGCTCAGTGTTTCAGGAAGGTCCCATTGTGAGGAGAAAGGATTGGGAGAAGAGGGGGGAGAGATGGATGTGGAACAGCACGGGGATGTTTTTGTTGTAGAGCCCTCACCGCAAGTAACCAATAATGGTAGATCTCTACCAATTCAAGATGCCCAGGACCTAGATCCTAGACATTTATCAAAGACTTGCTGGCAAAGGCAAAATGGAGCCTCTCTTGTTTTCTCTTGCTTTGTCTGAGTCCTAGAAACAAATAGAGTTTCCACTCCCCTTTCTCCCTATCTGAACGTTCCAATGGAACCTTCGTAACTGAAATGGCTAAAGCGAAAAAGTGATTACCTTAGGGCACATCTTGCTGAAGGACGCACAGAATTAACCAAGATAATGCACAGGTGCTCGTAGACAGCTCATAGCCCTGGTGGATTGATGCTGAAATCCTGAGTGTAGTTACCTGGAAGGATCTTGGTGGGTGACTCTAGCTGCTCCCTCTATAACTGCTCATTGCAAAACATGCTATTTTCACGCTTTGCCTTTTTTTATTTTTATTAAAGCATACATCCTCTTTAAGTGTCTTTCGATTAGCAAAAACAGGTACTAATAATGTAGGTCCTTCCTAAAAACTGCCTAATACAGAACTTCTGAAAAATAGGGATACTCGTGATACTGTCTGCTCTAGGCTATCACTGATGACATAAATGGGGCTTTATCAGAAAAAGTATCATCTAGGAAGTCAACTGTGTCTCAATCTTAAACAGCTGACACCTGGGTCCACCTGCCCAAGCTCTTCAGGGGGCCTTTCAGATTTTGGAAAAGAACTTCAGAGTAAACAAGCAAAGGAAAATAGTATGAATTTTGCTCAACTCATACTGTGCGTGGATAAGTCCCCTTGAGACCTTCGGGGGGGGCAATGCTGCCACAGCACAGAATAGTATTCAGTCAGTTCCGTGTTTGGTTCCGTATTCAGGTTGTTCAAGATCCTGGATCTTCTCCAAGCAGCCTCATCCCAAGGGAACTGAGTTATGCCATGTTGGTGCTCAAAACCACTCTGGCCGCTCACATAATGCAAACGGCACAGGAGAGGCCAGTGTGTGCTATTAAACCCATGTTCACTGACTTCATGTAAAGATGGAATTTCAATATAAACTCTGAAAAAGTAAAAGGTCTATTTTAAATTTCCAGGCAATTACAAGTGAGGTAAAATGTTGCCTTTGCCAGCTGTATTAGTTTTTTTGAGGGGAAAAAAGCCAAACACACTTTTTTACTCTGTTATGTTTCATATCCAAGCCACAGGCCAGCAAACACTGGTATTTACTCTAATGTTAATAAAAGTAAATTACTTTGTGGTTTTGGGTCACTGGTATAAAACTTGTATTCTTTTTAGTTTATGTTATGTACAAAAGTTCAAAATTTCAAGATGCATCCAGCGCACACTGATGACTTACTTATGTTTTGCTATGTGATTCAAAGCATTTTTCCAGTTTATGTTTGAATTACTTCGGCTTTTCTATGCCAAACTCTCTCATGATTCCTGTGGGATTCTTTTTCTTTCTTCTTCTATCTTTTTACCTTTATGATGTTAGAACTTTTTTTTTTTCTGCTTGAACCCTCTCCTGGATTATAATCTACACAAGGAGGAAGTCAACCCCATAAGAAGTTACATTACCAGTGAAAACTCTCATCTCAAACAGAAAGTTATCAATAAAGGTTTTTTTTTCCCCCTGAAAAATGGTACCTAATTCATCCTTGTTGCAGTTGCCTTTTTAGTTCTTATAGGATACAAGTCAACTGGGACCAGCATGAACAACTTGAAAAGAACATTCTAGGACCTACTACACAGATGCCAAACACACTGCTCCCCTCTCAAATCCATCGGGTCCCCACACCAGATGTTGGGGCTGCATACACCCAAAGTTCAGCATGCTTTCAAGTCAGCCTTTCCATCAGCCAGATGCTCAAGTTGACAGTTCCCTTTATAATTATTTATCATACGAAGAGTATTGCGCAGACCTGAAGCAGCAGCCGCCTTGGCTACGCTGGCCAGAATGCTAATTAGGTTGGTCTTCTGCAAGATGTCCAAAAGCATGCTACTGATTTAGACAGTCCTTCAGAACAATCAATCATAGTTTAGGCCCCGCTGAAGAGCCATGGTCTGCACATGTTCATTTCATTAGGGTCTTCCTTACGTCTGGGGACTTTTCTCCTTTATGCTTTTAAACTAAGGTAATCATTTCCATGCAAAGCAAAGGGACAACATGTGAGGGAGAAATGTCACTTGGGCTCATGTTTTGCTGATGGTTTTCAAAATTCCAAGTCCTCAAAAAAAAAAAAAAATCTGTATGATGTTCGGGGCCTCCCAGCCCTGAAGACATTGCCAGGCTTTCAAGAACCTAACAGAAATCAGGCACCAGGCCCCAAAAGCAACCCCAGTAAAGCCTGCCTCCCCTGGCCATTATTGTTGTGCTACATTTGTCATAGCCTAAGGGAGTAGACTGTGCTTTCTTGCTCTTGTGATCTGAGGCAGAGATTAGGTACCCATATAATGAAACGGGACCACAGACCCTTGGCTTCCCCAAATCCATCTGTAATGTTCTTTTACGCTTTTTAATCTTTGTCTTTTATTTATTTTTTTTTTTTAAGCAAAAGGCAATAAAAATTGTGCAACTCACACAAAAAAACCTATAAAACACATGAGGCAAAAATCCCTCTGGTCGTTTCAAGCAGTCAAAGAAGTCCTTCCACACAAACTGCTCGTGGAGCATAGCTGGGCCTCGAGTGAGAGACATGGCCCAAGCCTGGGTTCCGGGGCCAGGCAGCCAGGGTTTGAAACGCCGTTCATCCACTTCCTAGCTGTTATCCCGATGACACTCTGCCTCCGTTTCCCCATTTGTAAATTGGAGATAACAGTAGTGTCTACCTCATACTGGGGTTTTTTTTTTGTGAAGATTCATGGAATTCGCAGAGCGTAGGAGGTACTAGTGTTCAAAAGAGAGCCGGGCGTATGGTAACCACCATATCAATGTTTGTTATTACTATTTCCACAAAACTAAAGCCAGCCCAGTTTATTACATCTTGGTCATTAAACAAATAGAAATGAATTAGGAACAAGAAAGACACTCAGAAATTATGTTTTGTTTGAAAAAAAAATCACAAAAAGACAAAAAACAAACAAAACAGAAAAACACCCAGCCATTTCCAAATGGCCAATGCGCAAGGCCCGCCACACAGGCCTGAGGGGAGCTGAGGACAGCAGGAAGTTCCTGCGAGCAGGCATTTCCTTGCCACCACGCATGTCACTTTGGCTCTAAACATCAGTCAATGACACACACTGAAATAAAAAGCTTATCTACAAAAGGAAAAGCCCAAAGGACACACCTCAGCCGCTTCTCAGAGCACACAAAGGAGCCGGGCGGGCGGGAGAGGGCTGGCGGGCAGAGGCACTCAGACCAGAGCAGGGCACCCCTTCAGAAGACCGAGCTGAGCTGGAGTAGATGGTGGGAAGGGTCTGACCAAGCCAGGCTCCCAGGGCATGGAAATGGGCAGCTCAGCACCAAACTGGCTAGTCACAGCTATAACGTCATGATCAATCTACAACCGTGGTTGGAAAACTGCAGCTTGAGAGCCACATGCAGCGTTTCGGCCCCTTGAGTGTGGCTCTTCCACAAAATACCATGGCCTGGGCGAGTCTATTTTGAAGAAGTGGCGTTAGAAGAAGTTTAAGTTTAAAAAATTTGGCTCTCAAAAGAAATTGCAATCATTGTACTGTTGATATTTGGCTCTGTTGACTAATGAGTTTGCCGACCACTGATCTACAATGATAGCGATCTCACTTTTTGAATGCCAGGATCAGGCCTCCTTACATCCACTTTATTAACACTAGAGGCCCATTGCATGAAGATTTGTGTAACAGGCGTTCCTTCCCTGGCTGCCAGCACTGGTTTTACTCCAGCACCCAGGCCACAGTGGAGCCAAGCCTTCAGCCTTCAGGCTTGGCTCGGGTCCCAGGCACAGCCTTCAATCTTCAATCTTCACTCGAGCGGAGCCTTCAGTCTTTGCTCAGTGCTTTCGTATGCAAATTAACCCACCATCTTTGTTGGTTAATTTGCATACTCACTCCTGATTGGCTGGTGGGCATCACAGCTGTATGGTCAATTTGCATCTTTCTCATTATATAGGATTAGCTCAAAAGTATGGGTAGAAAAATGATATGTAGGAGTTTAGGACTGGCTAGTTCTATAAACACCTTCAAAGACAAAAACCTGACTCGTGAGCTTTCCTCCTGCCTTCACATGCTTCCAGAACCTAACTCCTGTCTCTTTCCTATGCCTGAGGCATGGGCTAGTGCCAATCCTCCCACCAGGACCAGCATTACCTCTGCTCTCTGTTCTGTCCCAGCCCCCCTCCATTTCCTCCCTCCTCCAATTACATGTCTCAGACTCTCTAGGGATGGGACCAGCACACACATTTTAAACAAGACTTTCCCTTCCCCAGATTCTTGGTCTAGTTTAAACTCTGCATCCCTTGAAGTGGTGAGGCTGTATCTTTAATATGCTATGCCCAGTGCCTATCGCAGTGCTGGACACACAAGCAATGCTCAAAAATATTTATTTAATGGACAAAGCCAAAGCAATTTCAACTTCTAAAGAGATCTAGTTCCTCACATCGCTTTTCTGCAAGTAGGAGATTCCTCCATTCCATGTCTGCCTCACCTCCAGCCTCATCTGCAGCCTCTCCTGAAGGATCTTGAACTCAGGTTTCCTAATGCCAGCATCTGCCTCTCCCATCTCCCTTCGCTCTCGACACTACCTGACACCTACTGGATTGACTTTTCATTTCCATCAAAATCTCCAATCACCTTGTTTTCCTAATGTCACTTCTGTCTGGGCTTTGATGGCCTTCCTGTGTATCTGGCTGCATGACTGACAATGGCAGGTGGAGTCACCATCTCCGGATCTGCCCCGGCGTGGACCGCATGGTCAGCATTGACTGCACCTGTCCCCTTAAACACAGTCACAGATCCTTAGTGACGGCTCTCTTCCCAAAAGTTCAGCTATTACTTCTATGAGAGCAACTTTCAAATTTCTATTTCTAGCTCAATCTCTAACCAGATCCAAAGACACAACTTCCTATTTGCTTCACCCATATAGCTTTGCTGGTTCCTCAAACCCATCATGGCCCAAGACAAGCTTAATATCTCCCTTCCCAATACAGTTTCTTCTCGTGGTTTCCCTATCGTTTCTAAAACTATTACCAGTCATCTGCCACAGAAACAAAGTTCAATACTTGTCTTCTCTTTATCCACCACCCCCCCTCATAATTTTATAGGGGCTGCTCATCTCCTTCACTGCCTCTCAAATCTGGATCTGCCTTTCTATGTGCACAACCCTAATCCTTCGTGACAGCACACAGACCAGCACTGCCCACCCAGAACCTTCTGCAATAATGGAAATGTTCATGTGACCACTGAGCGGTTGAAATACAACCAGTGTAACTGGGAAACTGATTTGAAAATTTAACTTAAAGAGCTACCTATGGCCAGTGGCAACCATATTGGACAACACAGACATAGCCGATTATGATTCTATTTGTGCCAGTCATTTGTTTGCTTTCAGATCCATTCTTGTTGCCCACACCCCCTATAGACTCTCTTGTCAACTGCCTGGCAGATAAGTTCAATCAGAGAGAGGCTGTGGTGAAGACCAGGGCAGGACAAGTGGGAAATCCAGGAGTTTCTCCCTCTGCAGCTTTGCCTCAAGTGGCATTTCCAGGAGTGGCCACCTCCCTCCACAACTCCAACTCTCACAGGTCAGCCCCTCCCTCCACATGGGACAATCCTCGATGAGTAGCCCTCATGTCTGGGCTCAGGGAACATTATCTTCTCCCTGTGTCCCTTCCGTTCTCCCAGGTGTGGTAGCTGCCTGCCGTTGCTAAGCTCTGGGTGGTCTCACTGTCCCATTTGGCTTCTTAGCCCTTAAACTATCCATGTAACTGCCAAAACCAGTTTGGCTCAGTGGACAGAATGTTGGCCTGAAGACTGAAAGGTTCCAGGTTCGATTCCCGTCAAGGGCATGTATTTTGGTTGCAGCACATCCCTGATGGGGGGGGCGTGCAGGAGGCAGCTGATTGATGTCTCTCTCATCGATATTTCTAGCTCTTTATCCCTCGCCCTTCCTCTCTGTAAAAAATCAATAAAAATATATTTAAAAATACATATATATCATGTAACCGATTCCCTCTATATGTTCCCTCCATAGAAACACGTGACAAATACAGTTTTTGTTTTCCTTACTGAATACGAACTGGTACTCCATCCTAATCAGTTTCCTCTGAAATTCTAACTCATCCTGAAAATTGCTGCCATGACGCCAGCCATAATCATCTTCTTCACCATCAAAATAGGATGTGATATAAAAGTACATCGAAAGTTATACAGTGCTAGCACATGCTAAGCATTACATTGGGAGCCTTAGATATCATAGCTCCCTGTTCCTTATAAAACCTTATGAGGCCAGTATTTTTTATCCCTATTTTATGAGAATAATGAGGCGTAGAAAGCAACTTATGCAAGTTAAACAGCAACTAAATGACTCAGCATGCCTCAGAAGTTCATGCAAGTTCATGCACACTCCTTCTACTCTGGTACACCATTCAGAAACTATTGATTACTGCCCATTGTTTCTGGGAAAAGTTCAAGGTCCTCAGCCTGATCTTCAAAAAAGACTCTCAGTAATCTGGCTTTGCTCATCTTTCCAGTCTTGACCCTCCTTTCTCCTTATTCATATCCAGATTGACTAGATGCTATTTCCCTCACATTTGTGATCAGTGTTTCCCCACCTTTAGTCTGTCACTTAGACGCTTCTTGAGAGCTTCTTGAAACTTGATTTAATTTCAGCATGATAAATATTTATTAATTGCCTACTGTTTCCAAAACACAGTCCTCTTGCCTTTCTCTGAAGTTCCCCAACTGCATAATTTCTCATTCATTTATTCATTGTTTGGCTTATACTTCAGTTGTGTTCTTGTTTTAACATCTTTACTAAATTGTAAAGTCCTTGAAGGGAAAGATGGTATTTTAAAGATTTTTTAAATCTCCCATCAGCATCTAAGAGTGACTTTTAGAAACCACTCTTAGATGATTTGCAAACTTTGTTGAATTCATTGATATAACTCTTCACAGATGCAGCATCCTGTGGTTTCTTAGAAGAAATGGAAGTCAAAAGCCTAGGCTTTGTCCAAATTCTCTACCTTCACACTGTTAGGAACACGGATATTAAAGGCAAACTGTCTAACCTGTTCATCCCAGCTCCAGCATTTAGTATCTGTATGATTTAGAGTGAGCTACTTAACTACCTGGGCCACTGTTTAACCACCTATACAATGAAAGTAACAAAACTATTTGCCTCATAGTACTAGTAGGAGTACTAAATGAGATATTTGTGTTGCGAGCTTACAACAGTGCCCGGAACATACTAAGTGCCCAATAAATGTTATTTCTAATTAATATGACATTACCTCTCAAACCAGTGGTCTGATGGAACTGGTTAAAATGCACATAGTTTCTCTAAGTCATGGAAATAAATATCTCATATCCCTACTCCACCATTAGATCTCATTCTGGCCTCCAGAAAATAAATAATCTGTACTTATAATAAAAAAAAAAGATATGCAAATTGATTATAAGCAGAATGATGTCAATAAGACTGCGAAAGCAAGATAAAATTAGTTGACAATTGAGAAGTTAAAATATTTCAGGAAACTTGTCTGAGAGCTTTGAGTCCAATTAACCCAATAGATTGATTTGCATGATGCCTATTAGAGAGAACACACAAGCATTTTCTTTATATTTAACCAACCAATGCATGAATCCTGGTCTTTTAGGTTTGCTCTGCCCCATTTCTGTGTGGTGCTTTCCCTTTGTGTGCTCTAGATCTGATGGTCTGAGCATCAGTAACAGAGTGCTGCTAGCCTCCCCTTCTTACAGTGTAGAGAATATTGTCTGTGCCCCTGAAACCCAGCCCCATATTGTGAGGAATGCCAGGCCGCATGGAGAAGCCACATACAGGTACTGTGGTGACAGCCTCAGCAAAGGTCTCAGCTGACCTCCAACCTCAACCACAAGACATGGGAGTGAGTGAGCTTCGGGCAATTGCAGCCCCAGCCTCCACTCTGGTACAGCTGATGTTGAATGCAGAGTCAAACTATCTCACAGGCCATTTCTGCAAGTTCTGACCAAATTGCAGTTTGTGACTAAAATAAATTATGTCATTGTTTCTAGCCACTAAGCTTTGGGGTTATTTGTTAAGCAGGCATAGTAACTAGAGCAGAGGATTCGTGATGCAGGAATAGGTAACTGATAAAGTCAGCATCTTCTACCTCAGTGTATCTCCCTCCAAACTGCAACACTGGTCAAAGAAGATGGTCCCAGACACATAGTATAGTTTTAAAGCTACAACAATCTGATAATAAAGCTAACTTTAGCTAAAACTATTTGTCTAATTAGTTGCTTAAGGCAAGGCACGTTTTTGCTGTACCTGGGGAATTTTCAAGGAAATATCACCAGAAAGATCAAATAAACATAATTAGAGAAATAAGAAAATGCACTAAAAAAGTAGTACAGGTTTCTGAAAATAATAAGAGTAGAGAATTCAACTGGATCATTCCTTTTCTCTGTTAATAAAATGATATAAGGTGTCGTTGCAACCACTGTGGAAAACAGTATGGAGGTTCCTCAAAAAATTAAAAATGGAACTGCCTTATGACCCAACGATTCCACTTATGGGTATATATCTGAAGAAACCCAAAACACTAATTCAAAAGAATACATGCACCCTTATGTTCATTGCAGCATTGTTTGCAATAGCCAAGATATGAAATCAACCCAGGTGCCCATAAATAGACAAGTGGATAAAAAAGCTGTGATGCATTTATGCAATGGGATATTATTCAGCCATAAAAAAAGAATGGAGTCTTATGACAGCATGGGTGGACATAGAGGTTATTATTCTAAATGAAATAAGTCAGTCAGAGAAACCAAATACCATATGAATATATGAATTCACTTATATGTAGAATATAAATAATAATATAAGTGAACAAATAAAATAAAAACAAACTCATAGATACAGAGAACAAGCTGATGATTGCCAGGAGGTGAGGAGGTTTGGGGGACTGGATGAAAAAGGTGAAGAGACTGAGAAGTACAGATTGGTAGTTACAAAATTGTCACATTTATGGATGTGAAGTACAGCATAGGAAATATAGTCAATAATATTGTAATAACTGTATGGTGCCAGTTGGGTACTGGAAAGTATATGATTGTCTAACCACCTGAAACTAATACAAAATGAAATTGAATATACAGTGTAATTAAAAAAATGTTTTTAATCAAATGATGTGGACCCTAAACAAAAGTTAATAATGTAAGAAATGAGAAATATAAACCTAACCAGGTTTCAAAATAATGGCTGATAAAGGTCATGCTGCTATTGAGTCATGAGTTTTATGAACTCCCATAGACCAAATATTCTCGCTGATATTATAAGAACCTATACAGATGTCTTTGATCTAATAGTTAAATAAAATTATAAATAAAGGAATAGTAGAGCACAAACTCACTAACTGGATAAGTAATTATACTAGTAAATCTAAAGGAACAAAGAATTTCTGTGTTTGAGGGTCAAATCAGATGGTACTACCATTGGAGAGCTTGTCTGAAGCCAAAGAGTTCATTCTGAGCAACAGGTAAATGTAGCCAAACTGATTACCCAAACTCTTGACATTATAGACTAACCACAGCAGTAATTCACCAAACTCAGAGCATTAAATGTGTGTGCTGAGTCAAAGCAACCCAACGCAAAACTCCTCAGCATGTTTTCAGTGTAGCTGCTTTGAAAAAATAATTTGGGACATTGTAAAAAATAAATCTAAAAACCGAAACAAAGGATGCCAGCCACCTGGAGACAGCTGAGAGCCGAAGCCACGTTCTTAGAAGCTGATTTGAAGAAAGAACTAAAAATCATGTGCTGTGACCTTGCACACAGCTGGACTAAAGCAGTGTCCTCCCCAAACACCCATTCTCAGTAAGGACCAATCCAAGCAGCGCCTCTCTCCACTCTGTGCAATCCAGCCCCACCCGCTCTACCCCCTGGACCAGTTCCAACCTCATCACTCCTGGCTCACCCCTTTTTTTATAGGGTCAAGGGGAACACACCCAGATGTGGTCAACCAGAATTTGCTCACAATACTGTATGATCCATTAAATAACAAATCATCCTTTTATCTAAAGCCATACTTTTAAACACTATAATTGATAGCAGCCTCCTCTTTTTTCATCTTTCAGAATAGTCAGCTATTGTTTTCCTGCTAATCTGGGAAACTGTATTCTAGAAAGGAAACTACACATAAATATTTATAGCAGTCAAACCCTCAGAGAAATACAGTATATTTTAGGGCTGTACCTATAATATTCATGTCAATTAACTCAACTAACCAGTCAAAGGAGCAGGTTTGCATTGAATTTGACCACACATGTGTGCATGTATACACACATGTATGTATACACTCATGTACAGGTGCACACACACAGCTGTAAAAACCAAAGGATATATTTCCGTGCTACCAAAACATCTAATGCAGACACAGAGAAGGTCAGGATTTCCATCTCTCATTTTCACACCATGAGCATGAAATTGCCCTTAAAACACACCTTCCATGTGTGAAAATAGCCTAATAATCAGATCAGATTCACAAGTGCTCTCTAGACAATAGCTTGCTGTGAATGTTGACGTGCCTCGCATAGCTGACATCCCTGCCTTATCTTTTAGAAAGAGCTATAAAACGTGCACTGCCACTAGAGACACCACCTTGAGACGCACTTTCAAAGGGTTATTTGGATGCTACAGATTTCTCCAGAGCTGATGTGGGCAAACAAACCAGGAGGAGGGATGTAACATCCTTGACAAAGAGTGAACAGCTGGTCACCCTATTTCCAAATATGCAATTATTTGCTCCCAGATACATATATTCTCTCTCTCTCTCTCTCCCTCTCTCTCCCCCCCCTCTCTCTCTCCCACGCATCTAAAAAAAGCTCTATTTTTATTAATTTCCATTTAGTGAACATAAATTATTTTTTCAAAATGGAAGTATTTCAATAACTTCTTTACCAACTGATAAAACAGAAATTAAATTTTAGTTTGATTTAATAAAATACAGATCAACTTAACTTACTAACTCCCTGGTTTAACTTACTAACTCCCTTGTTTACTGTTCAAAGATTCTAACATAGCCCTTGAAGGCAAGGTCTGCACAGCAGTGGTAGATAAAAACATGAAACATGTATGTAATTGCAAATGGTGGTAAGGGATCATGAAGGCAATTGTTGATGAGAATAATGGTGGGGGGGAGAGGTGACTTTTGTGAGGTGGGGGAACAGGTTTGGATAGGCCCCTCCAAAGCAGTGGTATTTAAACTTAGCTATGAAGGATGAATAGGGATTGGCCAGGTTAAGAGTGTTCAAGGGGTTGAGGCAAGGAGAGAAGGATGGAAAGGGAAGAGAATGGTGGCAAAGGGAAGAAGGATGCTCCCAGAGAAACCATATGAGTGCTCAGGCAGGAAATTCATTCTAAGAACTAAGCTTTATATAACATATAAGTTGGCAGCATGAAAGAGTATTAATATTATTAATGTAAAAAGGGGTCATAGAAGCAATAAGACAAACACCCCAAAAGGGCAAAGAACAAAGGACACAGATATTTTACAAAAGGAAATACATTTGCTAATATTTGTAAGATTTCCAATTGAAATAATGTTCCTGGGGCAGGAGTGGAGTAGAAAGTCCTCTTGTTTCTACAGTCCTTCCCCAGCACCTTCTGGCCACCAATCAACAGCCTAAGAAAGTGCATGTCTTTCATCAGCAACCCCACTGACTATCACTAAGTAAGGAGGGTGTGAGTGATTTTCAAGAGCATACCAGCACTAAAGTATTTGCACAAATATTTACCAAGCACCAAAACCATGTAAGGCACAGGTACAGTTGGTGCTGCAGAGAGGAATAAGGCCTTTTCTACCCTGAAGAACTAGTTAGTCTATTGGGAGCAACAGAAAAGTTCACATAGAGGTGTGAGACATGCCAGATGATGGTAAACAAGGTAGGGGAACAAACAAAAGTGTTATAGGTACAAACGATGTGCTTCACGCTCATCCCTGAAGAAGGAAGAGCCATCTGATTTTGAGGGATCAAGGAAAGCTTTGTGGAAGACATGACATCTTACATTGGCTTTGTGGTACAAGAGGATGAAGAAGTTGGATTTAAATCACTCCTGGGGGTCAAACTGTTCCTGCCTCTAAAGGTCTATAATTTGGCAAAGATATTAAATAATTGTGATGAGAAGAAAACTTTCAGGGAGCTATGAGAATTATCATAAAGGCAAGTATCAAATAAGACAACATTGCCCAGTGTTAATGAGCATGTAGGGAATTAAAACTCTGGTGGGAGAGTATGTTGGCATAATCACGTTGAAGAGCAACTAACTGATCAAAATCTAGAAAGGCTGAAGATAACACAGATCAAATGACTCAACAAGTACATAAATAGACCTAGAGAAACTCTAGCACAGAGACACATGCAAAACTGTTCAATCCATCAAGGTTTGCTACAGAAAAAAAAAAATGGAAACACCCTAAGTATTTATTAACAGATGCTATGCATAAATAATAGAATTTTTATACAATAAAATTCAGTATAAAAATTGTGAATTTTAATTACATGGATAAATCTCAAAGGCAAAGGAAGTAAATTACAGAATGATATGATTACTGTGTTACTATTCCCATAAAGTCCAAAAAACATTCAAAACAATACTATACATAGTTTATGGATACATACATATGTGGTAAAAATATAAAAGCATGATAAATAAGTTGGTTGGAGAAAGATAAATATCACATGATCTCACTCATTTGTGGAATATAATGAACAACATAAACTAATGAATAAAAAGAGATCCAGAGGCAGAGAAGCATTGATCAGATCGTCAAACCTCAGTGGAAAGGCAGGGGAGGGTAGGAGGAAGCGGGAGAGATCAACTAAAGGACTTGTATGCATGCATATAAGCCTAACCAATGGACACAGACACCAGGGGGGTGAGGGCATGAGTGGGGAAGTGGAGGAAGGGCAATGGAGGGATAAGGACACACATGTAATACCTTAATCAATAAAGAATAAGTAAATAAAATATAAAAGCATGCATGGGAATGGGGAAAAATATCAGGGTAGTAGTTGCTTCTAAATATGAAAAGAAGATGGACTTAAGGAGGGGTATAGAGTAGGGTGGAACAAAGTAGGTTTACAGTTGTGAGCACATGAGTTTATTCTTGTGTAATTACTTATTAATCATTGTATTATTTTCTCTGCCCTGTATTACATACACTTCCTTCACTGAATAGACTGGAAGCTCTTGAAGTCAGGGCAATACCAATTACTTCTTAGTCCTCAGCACCCAGCACTATGCCCGACAAGTTATCAAGTCCTCAAAGTCTGGTGGTTGAGCTGACAAGTCAACATTTCATCTGAGCATTACTTCGATGCTTGCCCCTCCATGGCACTGCTTTCTACTGTATCTTCCAGCTGACAGCAAATGCAAATGTTTGCCTACTTCCCAGGGAATTTAAATGGTTGGAAAATCCAGCAATAAGCTGACCCGATGACAGACCTTACAAAGGCAGTCGCAATAAGAAAGAGACATTTCAGTAGAAGATTGCTACGGATGAAATGGCATGCCCTAAAAAAGAGGGACTTCCCAAACCCTGAAAGCATTTAGAATGGAATGAGAAGTCTACTTGGTACAAAAGTTATAAAAGGGATCCAGGAAGCATGTGACTTCAAAGTCTTTAGGATTCTTGCTTCAAAAATCACCCAAAAGAAGTGACCTCAAATTCCTTATCATGTCATGAGAAGCCATTTGTATGCTCCCCCTCATCGCTTTCCCACAATCTTCTAGACATCTTCACCCATACAAATGGGTGAAATCAAAGCAGTCCCTGAGAGCTGTTTGTAGGTCAACCATTATTACGAGGAGTAAAGAATTTTCACGTTCACAATGGTCCACAGTGAGCTATCATGTGTTGCTAAGTCTGCACTTTTGAAGATACCACCCTATTTTAAATTTACAGCCAATTCATCGTCCACAAGTCTGCCAAACGATATTTTCAAACTGAGAGTGCATAGCAAGCTGATGCGCCACCTCACACAGAGGGACTTGTAGGTCTAGAAATGAAATGCTCAAGAAGCCGCTGCCAGGGGAAACCGTGGAGATATCTGCGGTAGAGAAATCCATGTACCAAACAGCTATGATAAAGGGTCTGAAAGGAAGCAAGGCCCAGGCCTCAAATAAGGATTGGAACAGCTATCTGCATTTAGCCCGGCTATTTGAAAAATATCCAAGTCACCCTCACAACTAGGAAACAACTTCCAAAGAGAGCTAAGGCTTAGCAGGCAGTGGTTGCCATAGTAACAAGAGCACACCTTTGCCTTTTCTTCGGTTCTTTCTTTAGGGAAGATGGGATGGGGAGGGGAGGGGGACCTTCTGAGGACTAGAGCTTGAGCCTAGAGGAAGCACCAAGTGGAGAGGGACTGGGTTGTTTGATCCAGAAAGGTTTTCCTAGGGCTAATGAGGAAGGGAGTGGCAAGTGAAGGCTCCCTTCAGAAATAGGCATTCCGCCAGCAGAGGCTTCCACAAGGTCGATGCAGTAGCTGAATACGGAGTGCTACCCTGAAGGGAGGAGTTTTATCTGAGCACTGTAATAAGGTAGCAAACATCAAGGAAACTCTTTGAATCTAGGAACCGCAGATCTGTGAATTGCAAAGGCTTCCCATGCTTTCAAAACTTAAAATGTTCCTGCTTTCATCTAGATTTGAGATGAAATGTTGAGTGTTGACACAAAAGGCCGATCCTCAAATATTCCTGAACCAGCACTAGTCTGGGGAAGACAGGAGAAGGAAAATCGTCCAGGAGTTGGAAATGCAATAGAGTACAGGAGGAGGTGGACTGTGAGTTTTCTTTTGACCATAAAAATAAATATTTTAAATTAATTACTGCTTTGAGGGTGTTTCTTAGTTTTTGTCATGTAATGTAAATAAATGTTCAGTGGTCTATATTTCTGAGGACTATAGTAAGAGGAAAAGGAGACCTCTGTAGTTATGAGTGTATTTTATGTAAAGTCTTTTCTCATCTAGTATTTCAATTTCTATACTTCATCCATGATAAGTTATACACACAAAATGAATTGCCATGTTTAAAACTCAGTTTATCCTGGGGGGAAAAAAACCCCACAATTTTAAATTAATTCAAATGTGTAAGTACTCTCAAATTATACAGCAACATCTGTTACAACTTTTACATTGCAAAATTAAAGTTTCTGCTTCTAGTTATTAAACAAATTTACTCCACCGACATTTAAGGAGTGCCAACTATATGCCAGGTGCCCCACTCCATCCTCATACTTCCTAATTTCTCTAACACAGTTTATCTAAGATTCCTACTATGATGTTATTTTCCAAGTACCCCAAATCTAATCCTATCTAATAAAGACAGAATATGCAAATTGACTGTAACTCCACAACAAAGATGGCAGAACCCACAGCCAATAAGGAGGGAATATGCAAATTGATGTGACAAGGCGAGAGACAGAAGGTGGCTCTGGCCAGAGCGAAGGCAGAGAGGCAGCTCCTGGCTGGAGTGAAGGCAGGCAGAAAGGCAACTCCAGGCCAGAATGAAGGCGGTGCCAGCAGCCAGGGGAAGGAAGGCCTATTGTTGCATGAATCTTCCATCATCGGGCCTCTAGTAAATCTAAAGAGTTGTTAAATAGGTATAACTAGGCCTTGAATAAAAAGAAAAATATATATTATTTCTGATTAGAAAAATTCAACATTATAGATAGATCAAATCTCCCTAGATAAAATACAAACTCTATTGTATATCAATCATTGATGTTATGAGTTGAACTGTGACCCCCCCAAATTCATATGTTGAAGTCCTAACCCCTAGAACCTCAGAATATAATTTCATTACAAGTTCAGAAACAAGTTCATTACAGATATAATTAGTTAAGATGAGGCCAAACTCTAGTAGGATGGAATCCTAATCCAATATGATGGGTGTCCTTATGAAAGGGGGACATTTGGACACAGACACACATACAGAAAAACACTATGGAAACAGCCAAAGAGAGAGGCCTATAACAAATGAAACCAACCAGGACACCCCTGATTTTGGACTTCTTGTCTCCAGAACTGTGAGACAATAAATTCCTGTTGTTAAATCCCCTCAGTTTTGTAGTATGTTGTAACAGCAGCCCTAGAAAACTAACCTCATCAGTATCCCATAGGCAAGCTCTGATGCTTGGAATTTTTCCAATCTGATATTCAAGTCACCCCCTAATTTACTCCCAACTTATTTTTCTGGATTCTGTTTTAACTATGACCCAAAAAATGACATCAACATTCTAGGACTCTATCGTAAGACTGATGTACAAGGAAAGATATTCTTCACAACATGTTTTATAATAGTAGGGAGGGAAAGTAAGCAATCTGCAATTCTAATCCTGTAGTCTAGCCTGGGACACAGATAAGTTCATTTAGTAATGAATAGGTGCAGGCTGTTAAGGAAAGGTAGAGGCAGGAACACCTAACTGCTTCAAAGATTAAGGAAGACCAGTAGAGAAGGTAAACTGGGCAAATTCTTTACGACTTAGAAAGGGTTCTGCAAGGCACCAAGGGAATAGCTAAGATACTCCTTTGACATTGTGCAAAGAAACTCAGCATCTAGGGAAGCAGCCTGGAGTTTATGGGAAGTAGCGGGGAGGATGCTGGAGGCAAAAAAAGAGGCTAAGAGGTCAGCTGAGGCTAACCAAACTGGGCTGGGTATTCTAAACCCAGGGCATCGAAATGGGGAGGGGCACCCAGAGGATCCATGGGAGTGTGTGGGGAAATAGCAGCTTCTCTACTTCATGCCTAATTCACTAGTGTGTGCCTAGTAACATACTATAATAGTGACATATGCAATTTAGAAATGTATTTCTTTATACATAAATTGGGAGCACGTACTCAAGAACTGTTTTACTGAATAGGTAAGTGATTTTAAAAGTTTGGAAACCACTGTATTAACCTAGAAGTAGAAATCAAGATTTTTCCCTCCAGGTTTCTGTGAAAGTAGCACCAGCAATGCAATAAAGGATGGGGACAATGGCTAAAGGGTATGGGATTTCCTTGTAGGGTGATGAAAATGTCCTAAAATTAATGATGGTGATGCTTGAACAACTCTGTGAATATACTAAAAAAAACAACAACATGATTTGCATACTTTAAATGGGTGAATTGTATGGTATGGTATATGAATTATTTCTCAATAAAGCTGTTACCAAAAACATCTTTTAAAAAGTAATGAATTTTGCTTCTTTATACATTTCAAACATTGCATCTAGTTCCTGGGTCAGTGCAGGCCATGGAGAGAGTAGGGCACAGCAAGGAGCACTGTGATAGATGGGAGGATTTCTTCATTTGGGGGAGTGGGGAGTGGGGGTAGGTGGGAAAAACAGACAAGCACAAGCAGCTAAGCTTGTGGGTAAAATGTAGCTTCAAGCCCTCTGAATCAGACATCATCCAAGCCTGGACTAGTCAGCCTGATATTTTCTATTCCATTTCATTTTTTTTTAATGTTAGTCACAACCTACTTCATTTTATTATCCACAAAAGAATTACCACCAGCAGTTAGGAAAATCACTGCTCTATAGGTAAGAGGTGAGAGAAACAGGCATGTGTCTCCACAGGCTCTTCCCTCTTTTTCCACATTCCCAGGACCTAGAATTAATCCACTGGACAAGACTTTTCCCTCAGTTTAATAAAAGCGGGAGTGATTAACATGTGTTCCACATTATAAAAAACAGATTTTTAAGAACAGATGTGCAAATCCCAACTCCATTACTTTATTAAAAAAGAATACTTGGTTTTCCTTGAAGATTCCATGAATCATAGCCATCTAGTTTGGATTGACATCACTGTAATAATAATAAAAACAGGATTTTGCTGCCTAAGAATCATCTGACTTCTTTCCAGACACAGACACGGATGGTGATCCCATTAAAGAAGGAGAAATCCGTACCTAAGTCCCACTTACAAAGGCCCTGTAACCTCTCATAAGACTTGCTCCTTCTGTAATGCAGTGAATTAAGTTAACGTTCAAATCTGTCTCTGATGTTTCCATTACTCTGATCCACATCAGAATCTCTAACTAAGACACATGCACACACATTCTTCCTTTTCCTCCCAGGCTAATTCAATTTCTGAAGTCACTTTGCATTTTTATAGAAACTATGAAAGATCAAGGAAAACATTAGGGATTTTATCACTTGTCTTTATATAAAGTGTTACCAATTGGATTTATATACAGGCTTTTACTGGTTTAATCATAAACGCATGGTTTATGCCTTTAAATTCCAGCTAATTGCCTCAGGCCTCGTGTTGTCTTCCAAAACTTACTCAGCACATCTCTCCATTTGTTCACCATTCCAGAAAGGTTAGAGGATGTGTGGCACATTAACTCACGAGCTAGTATGAAAATAAAGTAATCAGCATTCAAAACTCACTTCTTTCCAGCTCTTCCCATGCTGTTCTCTAAATACCGACTTCAAAAACTTACAACTCCATTAATTATTTGTATTTGTGAATTTCTTCAGATAAACTTTCCTTCCCTATTGATTATGCTTCCATAATACTTGGATAGGGCATTAATAGACTCAGAGTTTCAAAAGGGCAACAGAAATAGAAATGCTAGTCTAAATCCTCATACCCTGGCTGCACCACCCACCCCATGCCGCCCAAATCTCACAAGTCCCATCTGTGCTTCAAACAAGTAATGATGGATGGAATAGACTTTTTTTTGCCTATGATGTTCCCACTGAACCTGCAGCTTAGAACTGTTCTCCTCATCTTCAGTTTGGGAAATGGACTGGCATCAACCTCAACTCCTTGGAAAAGAAAGGCCTGTGTTAGAACAATTACTCAATGTACTGAGGCTTCAAACCATTCATTCTATTATTTTTGAATTTTCAACTCTTTCCACAATTGCAATTCGCTAGGAATTCATTCATGGAGGGAAATAAAACCCACTCTTAGTTGATATATATTTATCTCAGCCACAAAGAGACAAATAACTCCAAAGATTGCATTTGTTTTGCCAAGCCATTCCGGGAATGTGTCCTGGATGGGAAAGGCCAAGACCAACGGATAATAAAGTAAGGTATAAAGGTCAGTCACTACCCCTCTCCAGGATGCCCAGAAACTCCGATCTCAGGCCACTGGTTGAAAATTATTTTCCATTTTTAAGCTACATAAATTCCATTTGAAAAGTATTGTGGAAAGATACAAGTCAGTGTACAAACAGATAAAACCTTCACATACAGTATCTGTATGCTTTCCTTGACTATCTAATGGGGGGAACTAATTGTAACAATCCATTTCTGTTTTTCTAAAAAAAAATAATAAGAGGAATTTAAGGCCAAAGAACTTAAGGACAAAAATTCCACAGGTTCCTCCAATCCTTCCTGCTCTACGGTTCCCTTACAGGGGCTCTCATGCCAGAAGCCTGGCATTTTCTATCTAAACTATGTTGGGAAACACAGGATAGGATGAGCCCACTTTTCATGGGCAATCAACTGATCATCAATCAGAGGCCTGAGATCCAAATACGCTTCTTACAAGGTAATAGGATGGGGAAATGGTGAAGATTCTCTTAATCTGTACCTACAGAAGCACACAGTGGTTATAGAGCAAGAAGAAGTTGGCAACATCACCAACAAAACCACCCAGCACTTTAACCGCAGTCTGGTGGTCTGGTCATCACATCAGAGACTGTGGATAGGCACATTTAGGCAAAATATAGCCCACAAGAACATTTCTCTTATGAGGACCACATCCCTAACCACCAGGGAAGAGGAGATTATCCTAAGAGATATTCAAATCCCCAATGTTGAGCAAGATTGAAAATCTCATTGCTCCAATGGCCGGCTTGAGGGCGGTGAGGTTTCTAGAAATGCCCCTCTTTAGGGTGGATGGAACCTCATGTTGTTGTAGTTGGCAAGGGTTAAGGTTGTGTTAGCGCCTCTGTTCCCAGGGTTACTTGAGGAGGGAAAGGCTGCGGTGATATGTTGACTGGCCTAATGAGAGATAGACTGCCAGGCAAAGATCACCAGGAGCAATAAGGAGAGCACCCCAAGCATCAGCTATGAACTGCACAGGCACCACCAAATATTTCCAGTGACTTATCTTGACTGTCAAGCCCATACATTAACAAAGGTTTCCCCCAAAAAGTATAATTGTATGTCATCCTTACCACTTCTCGATGAAACTCCAAAAATAAACTAATGCTATGCCCTATACGAGAGAGAGAAACACACCATATATATATATATATATATATATATATATATATATATATATATGGTGTATATATATATATATATCCAATATATACTATATAATAAGAGAGGAATATGCTAATTATCCATTATGCCCTGAGACATAATGACCTGATCATGGATCTGCAGGAGGGTAGGGCAGCGAACTACAAGCGGGAGACAGAAAGCTACAGGACAGGGCAGGGCAGCAAGCAAGCGGGAGGCAGAGGCCTACAGGAGGACAGCAGCAACCTACTGGCACATGAATTTGTGTGCAGGGCTACAGATGTGTGTGTATGTGTGTGTGTGTGTGTGTGTGTGTGGTTCTGAAATGTCACCCCGTGATTTATAGGAGTATCAAATAGAATTTTCATTTTTTTGTAATCTTCATCTGAGGATATATTTTTTAATTGATGAGAGCTAGAAAGAGATAAAGTGAGGGAGAGACAGAGAAACATCGATCAGTTGCCTCCTATAGGCACTCTGACCCGCAATCTAGGTATGTGCCCTGACCAGAAAGCAAACCTGCAACCATTTGGTGTATGAGATGATGCTCCAACCAACTGACCCATCCAGCCAGGGCTCAAATATAATTCTGTACACACACACACAAAAAAAAAAAATCTGCGAGAACTTAAGAGTCAAACTAAATGAGTATCACGCCTAAGTTTTGGGGGCAATTCACATTCGCACAAACTGGGAGAGCTCTTTAGTCTGTAAGCCATCTCCTGCACACATTTCTGCTCCCTTCAGGCCCACTGACAACTGCTATCCAGACAGAAATATCTGCACGGTCTCTGATTACAGGGTTTTCGCTGGCAGATGCAGCCTGTTTTATTAGCCACAGTTTTAGTCGGTCCAGTCAGCTTGCATTTCCTTGAGTCAATGAGTTTTCTGTAGGCACATCCTTCAGGACAAAGCAAGCAATGTCGAAGGAAGTTGCTGAATTGCTTATATTAATAGTTCTCAACCCTTGAGGCCAGACAAATCTCCTCACATCCTTTGCATGCTGGAATCAGAGGCCCAGCAGCACCTGCTCTGTGTGGCTTTCCCATCCAAACCGCTCCCTTGGTTAATAAAAAACATTTGATTCTATCTGGCAGGAGAGCTTCCCTCCACCAGGTGTATTTCTGATGTTTCCGGAAAAGAGTTTAGCCGTTGCTTACAAATACTTTAAGCACATTACTTTCTGTACATTTACAAATCTCCCTTTCTCCTAGGAAATGGTGCTTTTGGATCACAGATGAGGGTTCAAAAACTGCAGCTGCCCTGGGCTTCCTGAAATCTGGAAAGCTTTACAACATGAAAGAAGTGTGGTTTCATTGGATAATAATCCATTTGCAATATGAGCAAGGTCCATACTACTATTAAATGTGTTTACCCACTGATTCATCTGCATACACCTTGATTTGCTTTAAATACTGTAATCAAATGTTATTATTTAATTCAACATAGATTCAGGAAATGCAATTTGGAGTCTCGCAGGTGGTCTGAACTCACTGTGTTGTCACATCTGATGTACTTTCCACAGCGTAAAGAAAAAAACATCCAAAGCTCTCATGAGAACTCGTCCTTCAAAAGTGAGACTGTTGCTTGCTAGCTTATGTTTCCATTTAAACAACTCTCTTAACTAAACACACATGAAAACCGATATGACCCTTCCTTTGATAAAAATCTAGCATCAAACATTGGCAGGCAAAATTGAAGTCACTTCCTGAATTGCTAAGCAAACAGTCACACAACAAGAATCACCCAACACCACACGTTCCTCTTTTCCCCTTTCATTTATTGGACAATTCCTTCCTTTGAATTCAAAAACTGTAGTTTTCCAGCAATTATTGTTTACCCTGGTTAAACAACTAATGTCTAATAGCATAATTACATATGACAGAATAAGAGGAAGGAGGGAGAGAAGGCCTGTGCCATTTAATTGATGAAAAACCCAATCTGTTATTATTTCCATATTGCATCACTATAATATGAGTGCTTTTGTGAGAAGCTATGGTTGGACTTTAGGGTTTGAGAGAGTCTCTTCCCTCATCAACACAGTCGACCAAATGAGTACAGAGAAAGTTGGTTTGGAAAATAAAGGTGATTTCGACCCACAATGGTGACCCACACAAAGGAAGGTCCCACTAAAGCAGAAGCCAGTTAGTTAACTGGCCAGTTATCTACCCAGTTTCTTCCTTCACTCGCTTACTCCACAAATTATACCGAGAGTTTAGACAGAGGCAAAGAAGCATCAAACAGACTGTCAAACTACAGTGGGAAAGTAAGGGAGGGTTAGAGGAGGGGGTAAGAGATCAACGGAAGGACTTGTATGCATGCATATAAGCACAACCAACAGACTTAAGACCCAGGGGGCAGGGAGGAGTAGGGATGAGGGCAAGTACTGCAGGGTAAGGGAGGCTGGGGGTGGGGGGAGGTCAGTGGGGGGGGGGAAGAGACATATGTACTACTATTTGTAATACCTTAAACAATAAAATTTTTAAAAATCATACTAAGAGCCATGTATGTGCCAGGGAGTAGGCTAAGGATGCATATAATAGTGAGCAAAAGAGTCAGTGAGTTTAAATGGCCAAACTTATGTCTTTTGTGAAATGCTGTTTTGGGGTTCTGTTTCTGACCCACCCATCCTCTTTTATTTTGAGAGTAAAGCCTTTGAGAAGAAGTCACATCTCTTGTTTTAGGTATGTTCAGGTATGATCTGCAGGTTCCCACTAATCCAAGAGTTTAGGGACTGAGAAAGACAAGGAAGTAAAACTACTTCTGATTCTAAGTACTTTCTGTTTTCTTAGCAGAGGTCCCTCAAAAATATGTAAAATTAATATATTTTTAGCTTATAGTATTATTAGTTTATACTATTAAACAAGTTTATATTAGCAAAGTGGATATTTAATATTATTTTTTAATACAAGGTTATTCATTCTTTAGAAAGTCAAAATAAAACTCCAGGAAAAGAAAACTAGAGATCATTCCATACAACTTAGCAACCAAACCTCCTAAACAAAATAGCACTATTCAAAAATAAGAACTCTTAACATTTAGAAACACATTTTTAAAATATCTGTGAAAGCTCCTATTTCTAATTTGTTTTCCAAATCCCATGCATATTTTAGATGTTGAGGTGGGGAGGAAGAAAATTTCCAAATATTTAACACAAATTCCACCCCCACCTTCACTTTCCCCCATATTAAAAACAAGGCACAATGATGCCTTTATCAAAGTGGAAAAAAAAAGTAACAGACTTGAGAGACAACACTCCCTACGATTTTAAGTCTTTCTCTGTAGAAACTCAAACACAGAAAGAGCAAGAGAGAAAACAGAGCCAAAGAATAATAAAAAAAAAATACACAGTATTTTAAAATGTACACATTAATTAGATCTTTGCTTAAGATATTACTAATAGATTTGACTCATCAAGAAACTGTTCAAGTTGCATCAAAACAAAAGCAAATGTCATTTTCATTGATGTTTCTAATAATCATGTGTGCATTTTCATATTTTCTCCTGGTAAATTAATTTCCATGCAAGAGAGCAGCTGAGTCAAGAATCCCTGGCAATCCAAGTCATCCCTGATGCTGAGGCAGAGAATGGTGAGGAGAGAGAGGGAAGTCACATGCAGCACAAGGGAAACCAACCTCCTAACCAGGAGGGAGAGGGAAATCTCAGAGGCAGGAAAAGAGTCTGTGTGTAGGCAGAGCCAAAGACTTGACTATTCTACCACTTCAAACTCAGCATCATTATAGAGGCACTTAGGAACTGCATAATGTTTTTTGAGACGTAGTCACCAAAGAATTAGATTTGCCCATATTACCAAAGATAGACACTGTTATTTTTCCTTTATTTTGTAGACACTAACATTTTAGAAAACTGTAATGTCTTGGGCCAAAGAAGCCCAAATAGCACCCTACTGCATCATTGAACCAGTACTGGCTCGCATGCATTATTCTGCTAAGAACAGGCAGCTTTCACACTTCTGTCTGACAGGTTTTATTGTTGATGAAAGTGTTGAAGTTGAAAATAACTCAGCAAGATGTGATTTTTTTCCCGTGGAAACATTGTTCTAATTAGATGATTAATACCCTTAAAAAATAAAGTTACTGCTGCAAATACCATTTTAATCACCTTTAAAGGATACAGCTAAGCATAACACATTCTCTTACAACTGCTCTTTATAGAGAACCAATGATAAAATTAATGCTAACATTTATTGAATTACATTTTTCCAAGTGCCTCCCTCTTCCTGCCCTCCCTCCAGCAGCAGTAACTCCAAGGTCAGAGACACTGCCTGCACCCTGAAGCACCTGCCAGAGTGCCTGGTGTACAGGAGAGGCTCTGTGGGTGAGCTGAGCACGCAGGCCTCTGGGAGCATCTACTGCAAGAACAGTGTTTAGGTGGGGTAGATAAGAGATCAACCATGCCGAGACCAGTTTGGCTCAGTGGATAGAGCATCGGCTTGCGGACTGAAAGGTCCCAGGTTCAATTCCAGTTGGGGGCATGTACCTTGCTTGCGGGCACATCTCCACTGTGGGGCGTGCAGGAGGCAGCTGATCGATGTCTCTCTCTCATCGATGTTTCTGATTATCTCTCTCCCTTCCTCTCTATAAAAAATCAATAAAATATATTTTTTTAAAAAAAGAGAGATCAACCAAAGGACTTGTATGCATGCATATAAGCATAACCAATGAACACAAGACACTGGGGAGTTGGGGTATGCCTGGGAGAGGGGGGAGTGGCCAATGGGGAGATATGTATACATGTAACACAATAAAAAAAAAAGAATAGTGTTTTGATGCCTTTCCCTTTTGAACTGTCCCACCAGGCCCCACATTGAAATTTTGTCCTCGGCATGAGAAATCACTTGGAGTTTGCCCTGCAGAGGAGATGGCAATGTTCCCCTATGTGACTTGAGAGACCAGATGGGAGCATGAGCAGCAGGAGAATGAGGAGGAGCAACCCCACCACCTGCCAGCTGGCGGGCCGATCTCCACACTTTCAGCTTGCTTCACACCCCAAGCTTCTCTTCACTTCGGCTGGCCTATCCCTGCCATGTTCCCCTCGCCCACACACCACAGCAGCACCCCTCAGAGCGTGGCCTGCGGATGGGTCATCTCCAGGCCATGCCAGCCTCAGTTACAGGAATGGAGGGTAAACGTTTAGAAACGTACACAGCAAACGGGCACTGCCACTGCATCCAAGCACTCGAGCAGAGGACTCCTGTGTTTAGATGTGGGGCGAGTTGTGCACTAACGGTGTTCAACAAGCCACGTCCTCCCCATGTCCGGCAATGGGCATTAACTTCAATATGTCCAACACCAGGGTCAACCCCACACTTGAATGTGCTTCAGATGTGGCTTGTTCCACAGCTGTGTGAACCAGCCGAGAGCTGTTGCAGGCATCTGTTATTCTACAATAACACAGCGAGCGTCCCAGCAACCTCAGACGCCAGGTAGAAAACGTTTTGGCAACAAACTCCTCGCACAATGAGCTGGATGTGGATATGATGATCCTGTGGTCGCTGCGGGGTTCGGGCTTAACCATATGTGACCATGCACTCCGGGCCATGGTGAGAGCAGAAATTTCTCGACTCCCACAACAGCTGAAAACCTAAAAACGGCTTTCCCAGATGGCGTTAGTCCCTGGGAATCATAAGCGCTGAAGAAAATGTCCAGCAGAACAAGAGGAAAAAATATAACTTACATGGAAAATAAAGGGAAACACACCGATAACTGCTAACTAGCACGCATCAGGCCGTGCTGGCCACTTTGTCAAAGGAAAACAAAAGCCTTTCCTCGTTATTGTGAGCCCAGTACCCCCTGCACGATATCTGGTGAAAGCGGATAGCAAATCAATGTTCTCTTTTGACCCTTCTATGCAATTTTTGTCTGCGAGATTGTGCTTTCCTTTTTTTTCTTCCTTTATGTAAGTTAATGGCCTCATAGAGTTTCCTTCCCATTTGTCATCTGGATGGAAACCTACCAATACATCCCTGACACCACTCGCTCTAGTTCTGAAATTTTCTTCACCCTCAATTTGTAGGCTAATCAGCAAGAGTCCTTGAGAAGCTGCTGGCTGAAAACAGGAACGTTCCCCACGGCCAGGATCGATTTCTAACATCAGTCATCGAGCCCCGGCTCCCCACACACTCTGGCTCCTGTTACACTCGAGAGGTCACTGGGGTCACACAGGACCGTACAAGGTTTCTGGGGAGAATAATGCTTTTTTTGTATCGCTTCCTTACGAAAGGCAACTGATCGGCACTACTGTCTAGACATGCAAAGGTATTTCTCATGGACACAAACTAGGGTGTGTTGTTTTGTTTTAAGTAAGAAATTGATTTACTTTTCTTCTAAAGCATGCTCACAGCTACCATAGTCCTTCTGGAAATCCCCCTTAAGAGAAGTTTTTTTGAGTTGGCCTCATGTTCAGAAATAACAAAGAGCATAAATAAAGGGCTCTCAGCCCCATGACAGTAATTGACATGTTACCTAGGGAACTCTGGACATGGATTTCATTTTAAGATGAAAGTTCACTTTTCAGGTAGGAAGTATAGAAGAGGAGACAGAAACCATGTGTTTTTGCCCTAATTTTCCACTTTACATCTCCTTAATGGATTTTTTTCCTACCACCTCCATACTTCCAATATCTGCCTGGATACTGACCAAATCTGTATCCTCCCTAGCAAAGCACAGAGACACATATTAAAGTGCCTTAAGTATGACCAAAGCTCATGTCTGAATTCCATTTCCAGTTCTGACAGCACCTCTCACACAGGCTGCCCTGGCGCCATCGTTTTAATTACTTTACATGCTGCCTCCATAATCCCGATGATAAAATGGAAAGGCTGTTTTGTTGGAACTTGTGCTGCAAATAGCTCAATGACAATGTTAGGAAAAAATCTCTCGCTGTCTTTACTGGCTCACAAAGATTATTCTTAACACAAGCTCCCCCCAACGTATGGATAGTATTTCTAATGACCCAGACTCATGAGCAGGCCTTGCGAGAGTCTCCAGTGCCAGTCCACCGGTGGGGCAAGAAAAGCCCAACAACAGGTGAATGAAAAGCCCATGCAGACAACACACAGGTGGCAAAATGCAAAAGGTGAGCCAGCCTGGTGTCCAGGTATCCAGGTCAAGGTGAGGAAACAAGAGGCTGAAACAACCACCACCAACGTCACTTCCCAAGATGAAGCAAGGATTCCTGGCAGCCTAACTTAGAAATCCAGAGTGTATTTTTTTTAGTAGAAAACAAAATTTGAAGAGATTTCTTGTGGCTCTATGACCTTTCCCACTAAGGGAGATTAGAATAACTGAACTTAAAAAATCCATAAATGGACTGAAGACTATAATATGGCAGACTGGCTATTTCTTAAGGAGGCGGTCTTCCAAAGGAGGAGTGTGGATGGCTCATTTAGTCACACAGTGGCAATGTTTTCATAGTCTTTCTAGGAGGCATCACGTTAGTAAGTTGCTTGAATATTATAGGACTTTTAAGATAGGATTTGGAGACCCTGGGAGCTTACTCTGTATGTAGATTTCTATTTGACACATTCTAATTCATATATTTTGATACAAAACTATGGTCTTGATTGGAGAGCTTTTATGTGGCTCCAAAAGAAATGCGTTCTAATCCTGGTTTAATCATTCACCACTAAACCTAGACAAATCTACTGAACTTCACTCCATACTCCTCGTTGTTCTTATTTATCAACTAGACAGAAATAATATCTTACTAAGAGAATAAAGTGGGGGGGGACGAATAAAGAAAATTCTAGCTTCATTTTGTACTCACAAGAAAAAAGAAATTGCAGTTTCAGTGTTTCTAAGTGACTGTCTGAGGGCGGGAGGAGTGACTGAATCCATTTCCTACTGCTGCGAGAACAAATTACCACCTTCAGTTTGGGAGTTTACAACAGCACAGATTTATTCTCTTACAGTGCTAAAGGTCAGCATATCCAGTCTCATATCCGGGGGCTGCGTTCTTGCTCCAGGAACTTTCCTTGCCTTGGAAACTTCTAGAGGCCACCTGCCTTCCTTAACTCATGTCCCTTCCTCCATCTTCATAGTGTATCACTCCAACATCTGGTTTCATGATCATACCCCCTTTTTATACTTCTGGTATCCTCTTTTTTATCTCTTATAAGGACCCTGTGATTACACTCAGCCAACCTGGATAATCCAGGATACTCTCCCCAATTCAAGATTCCTAATTGAATCACATCTACAAAATCTCTTTGGCCATCTAAGATAACATATCCAGAGGTTCCAAGGATTAGAACATGAACCTACTCTGGGGCCCATTACTCAGACTGCCAGAAGAAGGGAGATCTAACTGTAGATAAATCTGGCAAATACTTAGTCCAATACAATATATCAAATGCTTCCTTTAGGTACAGTCTTTTTAGGCATCACGATCAGTTGCTCAGGTTTTTT
>JAAGEH010002528.1:18282162-18337665 GCA_011751065.1 Lasiurus cinereus | reverse complement strand
GAAGAACACAAGCCTAATGGTGTCCTCAGGGTCCTGGCTGCCACCTGCAGCAAAGCGCTTGGTCTGGGCTGCAGCCTGGCCTGGGACTATGGAAATGAGGCTGGCTGGATCTCCAGTCCTGGATATTTCCATGGTGCCTGCTCCTGGCATCCACAGCTGGTGGCCAGGACCTTAGGTTGCCACTCCATGCTCCATCCAGTTCTTGGCCTAAACCCACTGCCTCTTAACTTGGCGACCTTCTGAGTCCTCCCTCAGAGGAATTCAAGAACTTCTGGCTCCTTCCGCTGCCACACAGGAGCTAAGAGCGGAGTGTGAGTGCACCTGAGGCCTCTCTCCGGCTGATCTTACCATACTATGTTTGATGTTGCTGTGCACGCTTTGGCATGAAGTCCTCCATGTAGCATTCTCCCGCCAGAACCCTAAACAGGAAGTGGGACAAAACCTGCCTCTGCCTTTGGCATGTCCACCACCAGGCACTCTGCCCTCAGGATGTCTCTCCACCTCTCTATATTTGACCGTCCATTCCTGCCTTCCCTTTAGGAACATGCCTCTTCATCCATCAAGAGATGGGGTCTATTTTCCCTTTCATCTTGACTTGACTCTGTAACTTCTTTTGACCAACAGGATGCGGTAGGAATAATGTTCTGGGATTTGCAAGCTTAGCCTTCAGGGGACTGGCAGCTTCAGCTTTCTCTCTCTGGGGATCCAGAGAACTGAGGAAATTCAAGTGCCCGGGGAACACTATGCTGTAAGGGAGCCCTTAGCTAGTCAGGTAGAGTCCATGACCAGAGGCATGAGGTACCAGAGGCACTGAGGTACCAGACCTGTGGGAGAAGACTTCTTGGACCTCCCAGCCCAGCCTTGACACCAGCTGAATTCAGTGACCTGCCAACACCACGTGGAACAGAAATACCCAGCTGAGAATCAACTAAGAGAATCTTCAGAAAGAATAAATTGTTAATTCTTTAATATATTTTTATTGATTTCAGAGAGGAAGGGAGAGGGAGAGAGAGATAGAAACACCAATGATGAAAGAAAATAATTGATCAGCTACCTTCTGCACACCCCCTATTGGGGATCAAGCCTGCAACCCAGGCATGTGCTCCTGACCGGAATCAAATTTGGGTCCCTAGAGTCCACAAGCCAATGCTTTATCCAGTGAGACAAAGCAGCTAGGCTAAACTGTTGTTATTTTAAGCCATGAAGTTTGAAGCTGTTTCTTACCCAATAATAAGTAACTAAAGCAGTCAGAAAAACATAAATATATTAAAGTGTTTCCTTAAAAAATGGGATCAATGGTGACACAGTAATAAGTAATGGCGACACACAAAATGATGAAAATACGGTAAAGAGCCATTTCAAGAGAATGCCCACTCATTTGTAAGAGTTTTGTTGTGCTTTATTTTTTAACGAAATGCACTCATTTGATTCATCTGTGGCCAAAGAACCACTTACACTACCTTTTTTTCTTCCCCAATTAGCATTCAGGGTTTTCCCTCCTGATTAAGAGAATGTGATATGCAAAGTCACTGGACCACTGTCTTGCATAACAAACCATTCTTTTGACCTCAGTGAGAAAATTCCTCAAGAATGCAGAGGACATAATGCCAATTGTTAAGTATGAGATTCCTGGGTATTAACCCTTTGGGAGATGCTGTCTGGTTCTGTTTTACTTGGGGTTCATCAAAAGGACCATGAAACTAGATTAAAAAATGTTGCACCAGCCTCCACTGCCTACTTTAAAAAAACAAAACAAAACCTTATAATAAGACCTCAATCCTTTTAAGATCTGCCAAATGTGCTGTCTTTGAGCAACCAGGCTTTAAGTCATGAACGGCCACTATCATTTAAGAATGACTTCCAGCCAAGTCAGCCTCATCACTCAAAGTAAAAATCTTGACTGGTAAAGCTATCATCCAGCTCTCAGTGTTTACCTTGGGAAATGTTTTCACATGGAAAACGGACAGCAGAGCCATGCATGCACAATGCGGCTCCGGCGATGCAGAGGACTTGTTTAGAGAGTCGGTGGGGATGAGAACAATGGGGCCTCATGCAGACAGGACGGTGCAGCCTGTTTGTTTTTCTAGTGTCCATTTTTACCGTCTTCTTCTCAGTAGCAGTCCTTCCATTGTGCATGCAGGGGAGGGGCCCACATGAACGCAGACTCTGAAGCCTCGGATGGAGAATTGGATGGAGAATTATGCAGAGGGCAGGCGTCCGGGTCTGAAAACTCCCAGGAGGAGTCAACAGCAGCACCCATGCTTACATTTTAAAGTTCCCCCGAACAAACCAGTTTCCACGGAACAAAAAGGCAACGGTACCTCTTCTTGCTGTAGTTACCATAATCGCTCTACTCCAGCAGTGTTCACAGGCACTCGTCAGCCAGGAATCTAACTGCCCTGTTTCAACTCACACTTCTCTCTACCACGGAGCTCAGTGGGAAGGGAAAGCAAGCTCTTTAGAAAGCAAGCCATCCTGGGTGCAAATTCTAGAAACAGGGCTTGTTAGCGCTTACTAAATGCACTGACTAGAGCGAATGACTTAACTTTCTAGATTGGGTTTCTCCTTCTGTAATAGACACAGAGTACTCATAGCTACCTTACAGCGTCGCGGGAGCATTAACACTATGATTTCATATGAAAAAAGGAAACTTTAATTACAAACTGGGCACAGATTCAACTAGTGTTAGCTATTACTATTAAAACCATTAAGGTTTTTGTTTTCTTTTCCTATAGTATTGGCACCAATCCCCTCAGCTCATAATCATTGCTCACTAAAGTAATCACTCAAAACTCAAAAAAAAAAAAAAAAAAGCACGAGGGAAAGATTCATAAGAAAGGTAGTTAGTCCTGGTATGGCTCAGTTGGTTGGGCTTCATGCTGTGCACTGAAAGGCTGTGGGTCCAATTCCTGATCAGGGCATATGACCGGGGTGCAGGTTCGATCCCCATTTGGGGTGCATGCAGAAGGCAGCCAATCAATATTTCCTTCTCACATCTCTCTTTCTCTCCTCTCTCTCTCTCTTTCTCTCTCTCTTTTTCTCTCTCTCTCAACTTATTTTAAAATCTTTAAAAAATAAGAAGAAATGTAGTAAAAGGACTCAATCTCATGGATTCTAATAAGCAAAAAGAAACGGAAACAGAGGAGAAAACAGACACACACCATAATTAATTAAGATCTTTGCTAAGTCAGATGATACTGTGAGTCCAAGAGAATTCAAACTTTTTTATTTTTTTATTTTTGGCAAGTTAATGGAAAACCAATTCACCTCCTTGATTTATCCCCATGAGATAAAATGCACTGAAATCCTTTAAACACCGGTAAGCCCTGTGCCAATAGGGAATATTTATTGGGTGCTTATTACATGTCAGACATTGTGCGCATTTTATACAAACCATATTCTTGACTCTCACAACAACGCTTTGAAACAGTTTTTATTTCCTCATTTTACTGAGAAGGAAACTGAGACTTAAAGAGGTTAAGCAACTTGACCAATGTTCTACAGGTAGCAAGAGGCCAGCCAAGAGTTCAGCTCATGTCTATAAAGCCCGAATGTCTACTCTACCTACCGAGGAGGGGGAGGGGGTCTGTCTCCAAGCTTTGAGACCTTTCTCTGAGTTTTGCCGAGATGAACAGGAAATGGATTACACAGTCACTTTTCATTGACTGTCTAGACTCTGGGAAACAACCCATAACCCACTAGGAAGCAGACAAGGAGCATGGGGCTATGAACCCAGGACTGGAAATGCCTCTGACGAGGACGGAGAAATAACAATCTGGACATTCAGCTGCAGTTTAGAAGGTCAGCACCAACTTCAGACAGATGTCTGATATTTCAAATGACAAATGTGCTTGTGTATTGTGCAGTATTGCTACACTGTGAGTTATGAAGCCATACTGCTGGTTTATTTCCAGTTTCAGCACTGAAGGACACATAGAAAAAAAAAATTAAAAACCAATTGGCTTTCAATGGAATTTTGTCTGAGTTTTCAGCCAGAATGTAATAAAGAAGTTATTCTCCTTAGGCACATTTAACTTCTAGACTGCTAAAGCATGGCAAAAACACAAAAACTGTGTGTGTCATAATGATTCAAAGGAGGGCCCTAAATGGTGTAAAATTAAATAAAACCACTTTTTCTTAACCAGATTAGAAGTTCTGGAGATTGTTTCATAGCTAATTGTAACATTTGGAAAAATAAAAGAACTGGAGAAATGGGATGATAATGAAGACATTACAAATCTCTTAATACAGAGAGCATTTTAAACAAGTTTAGTTTCATCATTTTATTTTTAAATCCTTATATAAAGTTGTTTCCCAGAAATGTAATTTCTCTAGGACTAGGATACACTCCATTCATTTTTGTGTCCTGAGCACTCATTACAGTATCTGGCTTATGTAAAATCTGTGGTAGGCATTTAGTGCTGTTCACCAAAAATTCCTGATTCTCCTCCCTCCAAGAAGATGATAGGTTACAATTTTCTGCGCCCTTTGAAGTTAGGCACGGTCATTTGACTTGCCTTCGCATTCCTTTGTTTACTGGCCTACAATATGTGAGTGCAAATAATATAAATTCTAAGCCAGAACCCACAAAATGTGATACGTAATTCACTGTGTATCCTTCCCATGGTAACTGGCAACGTTCTGAATGGAGAAGACTCCATCAACCTGAATCCCCCAGAGAGATCTACATGGATATGTAACATAAACAATCATGAAAACTTGTTCTTTTATGCAACTGAGATTTGAGTGCTATTTGTTATTGCAACATATCCTAGCACAGCCTGATTGATAAAAAAAAATCTGAATGAAACTTAAATAAAAGGATATTTTTAAAAAGGAAACCTTGAAGATTATAGGTGGAATGACCATTCCCCTTGAATTCATTGTCCCTTTTTCATATTTCTTTACAGGTTCAGATCCAAGAACACTGCGCTTACCACAGTCAGATACAAACATTAATACAACCAATAGAATGTGTTTGTTTGCAGAGAAAGAGCCTCGTGCTGCCAAATGGAACCGTTGTCAGCAACACCTCTTAAAGATACTCAGATCTTGAAAGAACAGTCTGTCCATGTATCCTAGGCCAGAATAATAAGTTTGCTCCTCAGACATGAGTACCCAATGGCTAACCACAGTACATTTATATCCAAGTAACAAGGGGTCAGAGCACTAGAAGAAAGAAGAAAAAAAATGCTGCTTGGGAGAATAGGAATATTTAAAGCACCGATGGATTATAATATCAAAAATATGCTATCAAGTTAGGCAGCAAGAATTCAGCACAGCCACTTACTCACTCTGCCTTCGCTGGACCTCATCGGAAGTACTTGCACCTGCTATGTATGCTGCTGCTGGGGTCTTGAGCGCACCCATTTCTTCCTTCCCAAGTAGAGAGATTTCAAGCAACCATGCACCTTCACACACAGTTTAGAAAGTGGACAAGGAGTGTGGGGCTGTGAACCCAGCTTCTTGGGAAGAGGTCAAAAAGGAAATGCAATCAAATGCTCCAGAGGGGAAAGAAAGAACACATGTAAGACCACCCAAGCAAACTGCTTATATTATTCTCCAGCACACATTTTGGAGAGCTTTTCTTCCTAATTGCTGAACACATTGGTGGTGGAGATGGGGTAGGAGGGGACTAGTAAACTTTTCTTTTTTTTCCAAATGGACTCACCATTGGGTGGGTAAAGAAGGTGAGGAAACAGACCTAAGCCCCAAGGACTGGACAACGTGGTATGAGTTAAAGACAAAGCACAGCGTGCACAGAATTCATCAGGAATGATTGATTGAAGCTCAACTGGGGAACTCAATTGTTTGTACAATCTAGAGGAAGAAGTCCTGTTTGGGTAAGATAACCTTAAGTCTGGCTGCTGTCTTGTTTTTGTTATGTATTTTTGTAATTCGGGGGTTGGGGGTTCTATGAGCAGGAGTGCAAAGGTCTTCTGGCAAAAGCTCCTTTGTGAAAATCCAGAAAAACAAACAACCAACATTGATGTTTGGAGGACAGCCCCACAGCTGCCCTACTTTCAAGCATTTTACCTTCCACTGATTTAAGGAAATGAGTGCACAAAGGCTTCCAGAATTGTGTCTGACCCAGTGGAGGTCACCGCGCCAGACCCACTGATTTCTTGCCCAAGACAGGGAGAGGGCCCTGGGGTAGGAAGAAGGAAATGACCGTGTGGACTGATAAATACAAAGGGCCCACTCTCTTGACCCTCAGGCAGAAGGAAAACAAAATCCATCATTTGGGAGCTTGGCAAAGGAAGCTTTACTGTGAAGACAAACCTCATGCGGTACTTGAAACACAAGATAGGGCCTTCCTTGGAATGTGAAGAAATGAATGGCGTGTTCAGGAAGCCCCTGGACAGTTATGGTGGGAAGAGAGCAGGAGGAGCAATGGAAATTCTCCAAGAATTCCAATTCTCTCAAGCCATCCGTTTCAAAGCAAGTCCCTTTCCAAACGGTCCAGGAAATGCTCAGAGGTAAATCACGTAGGTCTGCCCGCTTTTTCTGACGATCCAATGGAATCAGAGTTCACCCAGTGGGAACTGGGTGCCTCCTTCTCTCTATGCAGTTCTCTGACACATCCATGAAACTAGAAGTTCAAGTGTCTGCCTATGTGAGCAGAATCCCAGAGGAGCCTCTGACATGAAGAGAGTAAGAGGCAACAGGCTTGTTAAGCAACTGTTTGTGGTTTTTTTTTAATTTGAGAGAGAGAAAAAGAGAGAAGGAGAGAGAGAAACAGACACACACAGAGAAAGGTCACTTTGTTGTTCCACTTGTTTATGCAGTCCCTGGCTGTTTCCTGTGTGTGCCCTCACCAGACTGAACCCACAACCTTTGTTTATTGGGACACCAAATGAGCCACCCTGCCCGGGCCCTAGGCAACTGTTTTTAAAAACTGGCAACTGCCCTGACAGGTTTGGTTCAGTGGGTAGAGCATCGGCCTGCGGACTGAAGGGTCCCAGGTTCGATTCCGGTCAAGGGCATGTACCTTGGTTGCGGGTACATCCCCAGTAGGAGGTGGGCAGGAGGCAGCTGATCGATGTCTCTCTCTCATCAATGTTTCTAACTCTCTATTCTTCTCCCTTCCTCTCTGTAAAAAATCAATAAAACATTTTTTTTTTTAAAAAGAAAATAAACTGGCAACTGAATGGCCAAGCCAATGCACACAGACACCAGGGCTGCAGGGGAAAATAACGCAAAGTCTATTATCATTGGTTCAAAAGTAGCAGGTAACAGAAACAGGGAAGGGAGGGAAGAAGGTGCCATCCCCTGAGGGTACTGAAAAGTGAGGGTGGAAACTGTGTCCATGGAAAGAGGAATGAGGCAGAACAGATGAGGCTGGGGCCCTTCATGAGATCACAGCCCTTTACAGACACGAAGCCATTAGAAGTGCTTATCTCTCAGTATTAAAACAAGTAAATTACTCTTTCCAATCTGCTTCACGCTCAAAATCTTTTTAAATGTTCAGAAGAAAACCAGATATACTCTTCTCAGTTGAAGAAACCATTTATACCAGGCCAAAGTCAAAAGCAACGAACAATGTCATATTCTTAGAGCACTGATAAGAGAGGGACCAGGAGAGGGACTGAGAAACTTGGTGGCCAAGACGGGTATTTTTCTAATTGAGAGACAGAGCTAATCAGGATCTAACACAGACACTCAAAGAGATGACAAGACAAATTTTCCTCCGATTTTCTCTTTGATGGCGGAGCATAAAAGAAATACAGATTTCCTGCAGGAAACAGGAGACAAATGATATCAATAGCCATTCTGTGTGCCCCAGAGGCATCCCAATTTTTTAAAGAGAGACTGGGCAACAGCTGGCAGCAGCAGAAGCAGAAAGTAGCTGCAAAAGAGTTGCTCTGGTCCACAATTCCTTATCCACAATTCCAGAATCTCCAAAGCTCTGAAAATCCAAAGTACAGTATGGAAGTTTGGTAAAAACTCAAATAGTGACAACACCAGACTTAAACTCTTTTGAAGCTCTGTTTCACAAGTTTCATTAGAAAAAAATATTAATGTTTGAATAGAGGGTGCAGCTACAGAGATGTTACATAACATATGTTATATGCACCAATTAACTTCCTAAAATTTTGCTCCCATTTGCAGATGAGGAGGCTGGAGAAGAGAACGGTGAAATAACTTGTAGAAGCTTACTCAGCTAACACATGCTAACAGTGGACCCAGAGTGTGATAGTCAATAAAGGCTAATGGAACGGAAAGTACCCTTCACTCAGGGATACACACACAGGTTAATAATCAGAAAAAGGGAGTGCAGTGGGGAGAATATGAACTTTTGCAGTCATGAGGCATTTGGTTTGACTCTCAGCCCTGCCATTACATAAGCACGCGGCCACGAGAACAGGACTTGAACTCTGATTTGTCACCTCCCCAAAGGAAAAGAGAGCGACCGCCACTTACCTCACTGGACTGCGAGAAAAGCACTACATTACTTTAAAAATATATATATCCACTGTACACATATGCCACGTGCTATCCATGTTTCATTTAATCCTCCAGAAATCCAGTAAAATAGACACCATTATTTAGATACAAGGATATTAAAGCTCGGAGAGCTGGAATACTAACTGAAGGTCACTGAGCAATTAGTTCTCTGCCCACTTTCCAGCTAGGGCTGCAGTCTAAACGAGGAAGGATGACGCTCATAATGTTTTTCCTGGATGAAAGGACTCTCTTCCCCAAGTAGGACAGGTACCTGGAAGGGTCTTTTCTGTTTAAATGTTCGTGTAACATTTTCCTGGCTTGTGTTCATCATGATGATGTCAACCTTGAAACAGCAACTTATTCTCATCTCAAACCAAGTTAAAATCATCTCCTGATGCTGAAATTTCCTGAATACGACCATGCATTCACATATTGGATGTTTGCAAAAATTACTGCCTTGGACTCAATTTTTAAAATATAAACAAAATAAGTTGTCGTGAAAGCTAATCAGTGTCACAGCTACAACTGGAAATCCTCGATTAAGTCGGTATAAAACAATCATGCCTTTTGTCAAATATACAAGTTTTAGGAGACTGTATTACATTCCAAGACATCTGGTAGGTCCACAGTGCCCTGGCTCAGGTGAAGTAAGTGACAGTTTTCAATCCTGAATGGTTACTGAAAATGGGTGACTTTGTGTCGGTTTTTGCTGAAGCAGGGAAGTGACTGATATATATCCACAAACTGTAACTTCAAGCAGACACCTCTTCTCTTTCTCTACCTCTGTATCCCACCTGAAGCCAACAGAGTAATTACAATAAGTAGGTCTCTGGGGCACTCTCAGGACACATTATTATTGTCAATTATTCTTCACTTCAGTTAATGTACCTCTCATTTCTGACTCGTCCTTCTTCATGTCTTTGATGTTCTCACTAATTTCCTCGACATTCTCACTAAGTTCCTTGAAGCTCTCATTGAGTTCCTTGAGCATCTTTGTAACCATTGATTTGAACTTCGTATCTAGTAGTTTGCCTGCTTCCATTTCATTTAGTTCTTTTTCTGGAGATTTCTTCTGTTCTTTCATTTGTGACATGTTTGTCTCCACGTTTTGGCTGCTTCCCTGTGTATGTGTCTATGTATTGGGTAGAGCTGCTATGTCTCCTGAAATTGGTAGAGTGGCCTTGTATAGTAAGTGTCCTGTAGGACCCAGTGCCTCAGCCTCCCCAGTCGCCCCTGGGTGAGCTGTAAGTACACCCCTGTATGGGCTGTGTGCACTGTCCCTATTGTAGTTGAGCCTTGATTGCTGTTGGTGTCACTGGAGGAACTGACCCCCAGCCAATTGGCTGTGCGGACCAGCTGTGACTACAATGGAAGAGCTGCTGGGCAGGAGACCCCTGTATGGAGCAGGACTTGCTTCAGTGAGGCTTTGGTGCTCACCGAGTCTATTCCATGAATGTGTCACTTATGGATGTAGTAGAGTTGTAATCTGGCATGTTCTGAAGCTGTCCACAAGGTGCACTGACTCTGGGGCATCCTGGGAGGTGCAAAGTCAGTCACTCTTTGTGCCCAGCCTGGAGCCACTGGGCACGAGCTACAGAGTGATCTGCAGATGGCTGCTCCTTGTGTTGTGCTTAGAAGTGTCCAGGAGAGGCCAAGCTGGGAACCTTCACAAGCTGCTGCTGGTGTTGGGCCTGGGGCCACTTATTGAGAGGCATGGGGCATACTGAGTCCCGTTTGTTTGAGAAATTTTAGGAGAGTCTGAAGCCTGGGCCATGACAGGCCATACTATGGAAAAGACACTGCAAATAGTTTGTGTGGGCCTGCAAATTGGGTGGGACAGGGTCTCAGGGACTCACCAGGGTGAGGTGAACAGTGTGGGTCACTCAGATAGGGCACCTGCCGTCAGCTCTGTGGTGGGGTGGTGCCAGCACTTTCACCTGGGAGAAAGCTGCTCCCAAGTTATTGCCCTGATGCCAGACAACTTAGTTCCTCCCTGCATGTCCCTGGATCCTTTCAAGCTGCTCCCCAGCACTGGAGCTCAGAGGGAGTGAATCTGAGTTAAGTTTGTGTGTTGGCCCTTTAAGAGGAGCTGCCTGGGTCTCTAGCAGCTTCTGTGTAACTCGGCCACAATCCCTGCTGGTTTTTATAGTCTGAACCCTGGGCTGATGGTTCTGGTGTGGGGCTGGGACTCCTTGCTCCTCATGGGAGGCCTCCACAGCTGAGATATCCCTCCTAATTGAAAAAACACCACATGTGGGTGTGTAACCAGCCTGATCGGCACCTCCACCCCTCCTATCAGTCTCAGTGTGCTTTCTTCTTTACTTCTCTAACTGTAGGACTTTCATTCTGCAGGATTTCAGGCGGTTCTGACTCAGTGAATAGAGCGTCGGCCTGCGGACTGAAGGGTCCCAGGTTCAATTCCTGTCAAGGGCATGTGCCTTGGTTGTGAGCACATCCCCAGTAGGGGGTGTGCAGGAGGCAACTGATAGATGTTTCTCTCTCATCGATGTTTCTAACTCTCTATCCTTCTCCCTTCCTCTCTGTAAAAAATCGATAAAATATATTTTTTAAAAAGTATGTCAAATAGGGTCTCACAGCCAGTGGTAGAACCCAGATTCAGCCCCCAAAATTCTAGCATCACAGCATTAATAACCCTCATTAATATTCGCCACCATCTAGGTATACCATTCCTGAGCTAGCCCAAACAACCACCAGCGTTGTTGTAAGGCTCAAAGACCCAGGTCCAGGTGTATATGCTAGAAAAACGTGAGCACTAGTTATTACTGTGCTTTTTCAGTAAACTTGAATGCAGCTTTTGAAATAAGGTCTACAAAAATGATGAACTAGTAGGAATAAACTCAAATTGGCCCAGGACCAGGAAAATGTGCTTTCTCCAGCATTCCTGCAATGAGGAATCTCTATCATCTAGCACTTGGCAGCCACAAGGTAACACCTGCCGTCAAATCTCCCCAAGCCAAAGCCATCTCTTCCACGCTCTGTGCTGCAGAACTTGGGAATTTCAGTGGAGGATCTGCCAAGATCTGAGCATATCTCAGGAGCCTCCTGAGGCTAGCGTGCTAGCCTTGCCTTCGGGGCTTCCTGCAACTCACCTCCTTGGGGAGAACAAATCGAGTTAAATAAACCCAAGGCGTGGTTCATACTATGAAGACCTATGGCCAACTCATCTATCAAAAAACTAAGTTCTAGCCAACTCTTGAAATAAAGTTGGCAAAGAATGGAACACAATTAACCCCTCTGGTAATCTCAAGAGGCCAGGCCAGATTCAGGCATCATCTTGCTTGGTCCTTACCCGAAATTCAAAGCATGGCTTTAGTAGGCCTGTTATTTTGGCCCTACTGCCAATAGATTTTCATATAGATGACATAATGACTATTTCAACTAACAGACATGCAAAGAGGGTGGGGGAATTTGTAAAGCCCAATTATTATTATCATTCAAGGCTATTATGTGCCAAAGCACTATGCTGGGTATTCTTGCATGTTACGTCAGTTCATCCCAACCCACCTGTGAGGTAGGCACCACCATCCTGCCCCACCTGCCACCATTTTCAGACAGGAAAGTGGAATACCCCAGTCTGACCAACAGTCTCTCCCATAATTCTCATCATCAGGTCTCACCTGGGGTCAGCTTCACAGAGCTTTCCCAGGCCACCCAATTGGAAATAGCAAGTCCTCTCTCCACCCCACTACCTACCTCCCCTATCATGCTGTCTTGTTCAGTTTTATTCATAGCACTTAATATTACCTGAAATGCTTATTTATTTATTGTAGAATGTCAGCTTCTAAGAGCAAGAGAACTTGTCTGTCTGGTTCAAGGTTGCAGCCTCAATGCCAATTACAATACCTATCAAAAAATAGGCACCTAAGTATGGGAGGGAGGGAAAGAGGAAGGGAAGGAAGGAGGCAGGAAAAGAAGAAAGAAGGGAGGGAGATGCAGATGCCTCCATAATTTTAGGAGAAATGTTTATTTTAGGCATTAGAAAAATCTTGGTGACTAGAAATGATGTCAAAATCTGAGACATTACTGTAGACATTACTGAAGAAAGTCACCAGAAATTCAAAGGTGAAATAAGCACTATTATCTTTCTGTTTTAAAAAAACTGTTAATGCTGTCCTTTAAAATGTGGATAACTTAAAATTCCAGAGCCATTCAACCTTTCGAATACCTTTGCTTTGTCACTGCTAACACTCAAAACCTCTGTAAATTGAAATATACATCTGTTCTCTGGTTGGAAATTGCTTGTTGATTGATCTTCATTACTATCCCTTCCCCAACACACACACACACACACACACACACACACACACACACACACACACACCATCAGTCCTTCAAAAGCCTCAGTTAACAGAGTTTCATGGTCCTAAGCAGCATTCTAAAATTGGAATTTGGCTGCCTGACCACACACACTGACTGGCCCTGGAATCCAGCAAACATCTGGGTCAGTGAGTGTGAGAAAGTTCTGTGGTGACGATGAGAATTGAAATCCCATGGGCAACAAGGTTCAGGTGCCATGCCTAGAAAGCTCACCCACCAGATGGCAGGAGCCACAGCCCCCATGGCCCCAGGGTGGGTTTTGGAAGTCCGGTGACATCATGTAAACACATAGTGACGAACTCCTGAAGCAAACCTGGACTTGATTACAAGTCTGCATGTGTTTGTGGGTGAGCAGAGGATCCTCTGCCAGCTGCTCAGATGCTCACCGAGGGCTGAGGGCCTTCTCAGCCTGGTGAATGGGGAAGGCAGATTTAATTAAGTTTTACAACTTCCATTAATCTAGGATAGCGCCATTTGGTATATTAAATTTTTGAAAGTTTGAGAGTTTGCTCCCTAATGGAAAGAGGTATTTGCTGGCTAGAAACCTGTAATCCTTTTCACAGCCACTGAGATTTCATATTGTATTATTTACTAGTGTAAGCTCCATTCTCCCTCACAAATATGGCAGATGAAAGTCAAAAGCAAGTGAATTGCTGAGATCCAGGAAACAAGGAAAATGGTGGGAAGAGGGGGAGGAAAAAAGAAGAAATCTTGGGTATCTTTTGTTTTGAATCAAGAACACTGAAGTTCTTTTTGTTTAGAACTAACATTTATTGCTTTGTTTTATTAACTGTAAAATACACATGCTTGTAAAAAAATTTTCAGACTAAATAGAAAAGTACCCAAAGAGTGCCAAAGCTTCTCCTCCATAAATGTAGTCCCCAGTGACCAATACTGTTAATTCTCTGGTGGATGGCCTAGCAGGGCTGCTTCTTCTCTGCTTAATGAATGTGCACAACAGTCTACATACTGCTCTTCAACTTGCTTTTATCTATGTCTGAAATTCTCTGCTAGTCACAGAGTTCTACGTCTGTAAATTGAGAATAATGCGCTCCAGATTTGATAGGACCACTATAGGGATTCAATGAGATATATTTGTTAAATCCTTAGAACGGAGCTGGCACATAATAAAGAAGTCAATGGCCGAGACCGGTTTGGCTCAGTGGATAGAGCGTCAACCTGCAGACTGAAGGTCCCAGGTTCGATTCTGGTCGGGGGCATGTACCTTGGTTTCGGGCACATCTCCACTGTGGGGCATGCAGGAGGTAGCTGACTGATGTCTCTCTCTCATCGATGTTTCTGACTTTCTATCTCTCTCCCTTCCTCTCTGTAAAAAATCAATAAAATATATTTTTTAAAAAAAGAAGAAGTCAATGAACAGCATTATCAGCTGCCCGGTGTTATGTTGTGTGTCTCTGCAGCATCATATTTAGGAAGTGATAGAAGTTTCCGTGTCTAGTTCTCACATCGCAGTGAAGATTATAGCTTAGGTTTCAATATTACAACTAGAATTTGTTATTATCTTCTCTTGCCCCACATTTTGAAATTCACAGAAAACATTTGATGATTTGTAAGAGACAAATCAGGTGTAATGCTCACTTGTGAGACAAGGAAATTGTGGGTATAAGGAAGTAAGTAAATTACTCAAGACGACCCAGCAAATGAGCTTGAAGTCATACCTTGATTTGGCTATGCGATCATTTGACAAATCTTTACTAGGTCAGCATGTAGCACCAGACTTTGAGCTGAGCACTGAGAATGTAAAAGTTCATAAAATACACTCAAAGAACTCACAGTCTAGTTGGTAGGCAGCTACTAATTTTTGCAAAATAACCATGTGGTGTTCCAAGCATAACAGCAGGCATGGACACAAATGCAATACCAGACATGGAGACAAAGGGAGGGAGGACTAACTGGAGCCACAGCAGCATCGAAGAGCTGACGATGTTTCCAGAATCTGTCCTCCAAAGCTGAAGACAGATCGCATGGGCAAGGATGGGTTCAGACCTCTGGCTGCTAGTCTTGTTCTTTTTCTCCTGCAGCATGCTATTTCATAAACCCAAAGAATTTAGGTCACTTAGGCCAGAAAAAATAAACCATGTACACATTATTACCACCAAAATTCTCTTCAAGGAGGGAATGGGGACCTTAAAGAACATTTCACCTCAACTGGATGTTTCTTTAAAAAAAAAAATTATCAGCTCATCTCCCAGTAATAAATCCTCAAGCCACATAATTGACCTTCTCCACATTGCTCTAAAAACACTAAATGACAAAAATAAATATGTTCTACAATATCAATAAAACAGACATTAATCCCTCTCTATTTTCAGGAAGGCATTATAAATTTGATATGTTAACTGTGATAACTTTATTATTTATGTTTATCATCATTATTAATTGCAGCTAGCATTTCTTGAACACTCGCTATATGCTAGGCTAAAGCCTTTATTTGTATCATCTCCATCGTCACATCTCTATGATACAGGTATGCTATCCTGACTATATAGATGGGGGGAATGAGGTTGAGAGAGTAAATAACTGAAGTGGCAAGGCTGAGACTCAAACTGAGGTTTCATCATAAATCCCATGTTCCTGATCACTCTATTATGTTCACTTTCCATTTCATCTATGACATTTTTCCCCCTTGGGATTCCTGTGAGTGCAATAAGTAAACAACAATACTCTTTTAAGGTCTTAAACAAGGTTATTCTTTATATATTGATAACAACTTGTAAATTTAAAGTTCCTTTAAAGCACATACTTATAAAACCTTATCATCGTGGCTGGCTGACATCTGAATTTGAAATTGGCACCCTTTATTGCATGTCATACTCCTGAAATTGGACAATCAAAACCAACATCAAACAAAGGCTTCTGTGATGATTAGTTGACACAGCAACATAATGAATAATTTTACATTGGGTTCCAGGTCCCACATAATTTATATTCATAACAAAAATGGCACTCGACCAGTATCTGTCATAAGGATTTATAGTCCTGGCTGTGGCCAAGTCAAAGCACATTAGCCTAGTGTGTCTAAACATCTGACTCTAATCAGTACAGTGAGGATCAAGTCAGGCATTAGAGGCTTCTATTTCATTGAGTGTGGGAAGTTGAGAGGAAAGGTTTTGGGGGGTGGGGGGGTGAGTAATGTCTTCTTAAAATTTAGGATCCTCCACTGTCAGTAGTATGTGAGTTGTCTCTTCCTCCCATCTCCTTTCCTCAAGATGAGGACTCAGCTGCGCCCAGGGTTGTCAGCCAAGGTCAGGCAGGAGATAGAGGAGAAGATAGTGTGGGAGTCTGTCAGCCATCAGTGCTTTTATACTATTCATTGTTCTATATAATGACACACACACCCTCTTCCTCCACCCCCATCCTGTTAATATGAATTATAGCGGATTGTTCAGTTTTTTTATTTACTCCCAGATATTTTGGGGAAGGAATTACAATACATCTGTAATCTAATCTTTCCTCATATAAACATAAAGACCTGCAGTTTTAACTAAATATATTTATTACCTTCTAATGATATTTCCCACTCTACCAAGAAGGAGGGAGGCATGTGCCACCCCCCGCCCCCCTCAAACCACCACCACCCTTTGCCTTCAACCCTACACCAGCTCTTGCTGGTCTATTAATCCTCAGTCATCAATCTCCTCCCAACCACTTCCTTTTTATAAACCACAGCAACCTCTGCTAGTCTTTTTTTTTAACCCATTTATCCTCATCTTATGTGAGGTCAGTTTTCCATGATGTGAAACTGATCCGGACATTAACCACTCACAACACAAATCACAACCACGCTGTATAAATACAACCACAAATTCAAATGGCATAAGATGCCAATGTCCCATCGTTTCTCCCAAAGTCTACATCACATCACTGCTGTTTTCTTACAAGTTAAACTGTAGAGAACATCTTCATGACTTCACAAGACTCCCAACCATTTGGCCAGATAACCTCTTGCAAGTCACCTTACAACATGCAAAAGCTCTGTTTGGTTTTTGGTTTGGTTGGTTTTTACTTAAGTCTACATGCTGATGCTACATAAAATAAAATGGTTCTTGATTTACAAGACAAAGCGGACTCCTCAGAAAATGTCACTAGACAACTTGTAGATCAGTACATAAGGGAAAGAGAAGGGAATTTCGCATTCATCAAGCACCAGATACTATCATGTACATTATTTTAATTCATCACAGAGATGGTAAGTAAGCTCATCCTCAAAAAAAACCATTAGGGTAAATATGAGGAGTGCCAAGCTTGAGGCCCCAGGTCCAGTAACTTAGACAGTTACAAAGCTGGTAATCCCAATGTTGTACTGAGCTTTTTAAAAATCTTTATTGTTGAAAGTATTACAGATATCCCCCTTTTTTTCCTCCATTGACCTTCTTCACCCTGCTCCTGCCCCTTCCCCAGGCCTTCTCACACTATTCTCTGTGTCCAAGAGTTATGCACATATGCATATAAGTTCTTTAGATAATCTCTTCCACCACCCTGCCTCCCTCCTTCTGAGATTCGTCAGTCTATTCTATGTTTCCGTGTTGTTAAGTTTATTTTGTTCATTAGATTCCACATATAAATGTGAACTTTTATTTTTAAATTGGTCCCCAAGATGAATACCTTCTATTTCAACATTTTTCTCTTAACACAGGAGAACCTTCTTGACATCTGTTTGGCCAGAAGGCAAAGGCCAAGTGTACTTGAAGCCAGAAGAATGTTGTTTCGATCCTGGCTCTGTCCTCACTCCCTAGCCTCTTGGTCAACTCATTTGACCTCTTTAAGGCTCATTTTTTCATTTACAGAGCACTATTCTAATATGTGACAGTGTTAAACTATCATACAAAAAAGTTTTCCCTTTTCCAATGCATGTGTCTTTCTCATACACATGCATATGTACAGAACTGACCCAATTACCATATTCTTTTTTTAAATACTGCCCTACATATTAATACTTTAGAGTTTCCCATCTTACCTCTATTTCCCTCTATGACTATAAAACCTCAAGTCACTTAGTATCCTTAAATAACCTCCACAGATGCTGGGATCCTCTAACTATCTTCAAACCTGAAAAGTGAAGGAAAAATATGGGCTGAGACAGGCACGGCAGCACCTAGAGCAACAGCTGTTGGATAGCTTCAGTACATGATTATATTTCACTTATTAATATCCTCTCATTTTCAACGGGACCTTTCTTGGACACAATTAAAAATATTTGGCTACATGGGGCAGGAGGAAGACTAGGCTCCAGATGAAATCTTCAGTTTTTACCTAATAAATCCCTGCTCAGCTGCACTGACTCCCATATGTAACTGTGCGGAAAGCTGGGCATCTCAGCCTCAAAGCAGAAGAAAACACTTTTTAAAGAGAATTTAAATTGGGTAGAGTTAATAATCTCAGCTAATGGGTTTGGTGTTCTAAAAGGCATATTCTCTGCGATCTATTTTTTAATTGTTTGTTTGTTTGATTGATTTTTCAAGCATTTTCATCCTGTTTGGATGAAAGAGTTGTGCCACTCTTTCTTTCTCTGGGAGCTGAGCTCATTGGCAGGTGGTGGACCACACGGGTGGGTGGTGAACATGTCAGCCAGGCAATGAATGGCACTGCAGCCAAACCAGGGAGAGAGGAAGAAATGAGGTTTGAAAGTCTCTTCAACTTTCAAGGCAACTCACTGAGCAAATACAAAACATAGTGATTTCTGGCTGATACGTTTTAATGATCATTTTCGCCATAATGAGTTAAAGTACCATGCAAGCAAAGGGTTTTTGTGCAAGTTCTTATCTCCTATAATCCCAAGTATAAAACTTAGTAATTTTAAAAAAATAGGCTCTGGAACCAAATACCTGGGTCCACATCCCAGCCTGACTATGTCCTAGATACAGTCGTAAGCTAAAGCCACTCAACCCCTGTGCATTTCATAGCGGGGTTCTGAGGATTAAGCGAATGAATATGTAAAAAGTATATAAAAGGCCGAAACCAATTTGGCTCAGTGGATAGAGCATTGGCCTGCGGACTTGAGGGTCCCAGGTTCGATTCCAGTCAGGGGCATGTGTCCTGGTTGTGGGCACATCCCCAGTAGGGGCGTGCAGGAGGCGGCTGATCGATGTCTCTCTCTCATCGATGTTTCTAACTCTCTATCGCTCTCCCTTCCTCTCTGTAAAAAATCAATAAAATATTTTTTAAAGTATATAAAAGGGTGTTTGCTTCATAGAAAAGGCTCAGTAAATGTTAACTATTACCATCTCACATTATCATCATTATAATTATTGCATCATTGTAATTTTTGTGTGTTGTGAAATCTTCCCTGGGTGACAATTGAGTTCAGAATATTTTAACTTTGAGTTTTAAAAATAAATGCTGATACGTAAAAGTTTCCTCAATGAATATCTAACTTGAAAGGAAAAAATGAGAAACAGATATATCAGATTGGCTAATTCCATATAAACTAAAGTAGTCGATGGAAGCGGAGCAATAGAGAGGAAAGTGTCATTTGTAATCCTGGGATGGCACAGAGTGGAGAGATAGAATCCGCGGGTTCCAGGTTATGTGGCTTTGACAAGTCCTTTAACATTGAGGAACAGTGTCCTTTCACATCTGTGGAAAGTACTTGCTGCTTATTCTTCCTGGAACTTTCCCTCCATTTCCTCCACCCTCTTTCACCAGATATGCAGATCTTATTTAAATCTCTGAACCTCTGACCCTCCTTGATCCCAAAGGTTAGACTAGGTCACCATGTTGCACAATCACATAGCATTTGTCCACCATATTCAAGTGCCTTCATCTATACATGGCACATAGCTAATTTTCAATAAATACTGGTTGGATGGATGGATGGATGGATGGATGGATGAGATGATAATGTATATTTCCTTCCATTTTAAGACCAAGTGACACATCTAGGATAAAATACACACTATATAGATGTCTTACAAATGTAGGCTAACACTCAATGGTTGAATTTGAAAAGACTGAGAGTCTTGAATGGAATCTAACAAAAGGGAAAAGAAACAACCTAAAAGTTTCAAAGAATTTCTTGGGCTGTATAAACATCTACAATCACAACAGGTAGCCGGAAGAATGGGGTTAATTGTCTGACCTCAGGGTCAGGACAGGATCAGGACAGGAAGAAGCAAGGACCAGGAAAACATATGGAAAGATAAGGTAATACCATTGTCCCAACAAGATAGGAGCTGTGGTTCAGGGAAGCTAATTAAAGCAAAGGCCAAGTGGCCTCATTCACAGACAGGGAAGAGTCTGGATCACTTTGAGGGTGTCTGTGAACTTGAAAAAATATATATTTTATTTACCAAAATCTAACTGAAATTCAACATTTCTTCTAATTAATAAACCATAGTAACATTAGTAGAATCTATGACTTTGTCACCAAAGGAAATCAGGTTTTTCCGGTCCCATTACAATTGTAGATATCAAAAACACCTTTTATTGTCACCAATACTTTAAAAGTATGGTAATTCTTAGACCCAACACTGAATCTTGTCATTTAATTCATGTTTTTTTTAAAGAAATAACATATATAACTATATCATCAATTTAATATTTTCACAACTTATTCCAACATTATAAGCTTTCTTTATAATACTATCTACCTTATGTGATACATTTAAAACATTATTTTGAGAGAAAATCCATAGACTTGACCAGATAGTCAAAGGAGTCCCGGCCACAAAACAGGTTAAGGGATCTTGGCTAAAAGAAGGCTCCTACAGAGCAGAGAAAAATCAGTAATATTTTTTAGTCTGTGATCCAACAGAAAGGTGATAATAATTCTTTTAAGTTTTGCAGCAAGGATGGAAAAAAATCAGCAGAACTGATCACTAACCATGGAAGTCATGTGCTTCTATTTCCGCTCCATAGTGGGCTCACTAGCTTGTCTTTTGACTAATGCCAGAAGACAGGCTAATGAACCCACTATGGAGCGGAAATAGAAGCACATGACTCAACCCCAATCTGTCTGGGGTTCAAATACTTCTCACCAATTCCAGAGGACAAGGGAGGGGATCGATGCATTGACTCCACGGTGGAGGGGCACTGGGACTACAACGAGTCCTGTTTTCCACCATGTTTCATTAAAGTGCAGAGTTCTCACACTGGTTTGAGGGCAGATTCTCAGGGGAAGGCAAAGAAGGACCATTGATAAAAATATCAGTTATGGGAGCAGGAAGAAATCATTCTTTCCTACAGCATCAATTGCACAAGCCCCAACGGAGAGCAGAAGTAAACTGAGATTAGTGCAAATCTTCACGGAACCAAAAGAAGCTATACTGAAGAATGGGAAGGCTGAACTAACCTAGAAGAGAGAGCAGGTCAAACATTGTGTAAGATACAAACTACAGGCCCTAGGAATCATACACACAGCCCTCTGGGAAGATATACCTGTCTCTGCGCGGCCTTGAATCACCACCTCCCTTCTTTCTGGAAGGCAGTACAATAAAAATGCACCCATTGTCTCAGCTGATCCACCAAAATTAACCTTAAAAAACACCATTGATTTTTTTTTCTGTGATTTCATTCAGAATCTGATGAGTTTTTTTCCAGTTTACATGAAAGGATTTTGATAACGTAAGATATAAAGCCCTTTTATGACCCCAATTTCAGGAATTTCTAACATAATACTCTTTCTTCGTTATTCTGAGGCAAATAAAGGATAAAGAAATAACTTTTAGGATTTTTTTTCTCTTTCATTTTTTAAAGAATTTAAATCAGAATGATTACTTTAAGGAAAAGGCTTTAATTAAAAGGATCAACCAAAGGACTTATATGCATGTGTGTGTAGGCATAGGCAGTGGATACAGGGCAATGGGGGAAAAATAAAAAAATAAAAATAAATAAAAAAGGATCAGAGAAAAGTAAATAAAGTTGGCTATTACTCAACTCAATCAACTTGTAACCTGAAAACCAATTCATCATTAGCCCTTTTGCTCAGTAAACACAGCAGTTTTCACATTATTTCAAATTATACAGCAGCTGTAAAATCTGGCAACATCACTGGAGTACAAGAGCCAAGAATGGACTTTTAAAAGATTAATACAGTGTTACTGTATCGTGACATCATTTGTAGAAACCACCCATAAGTGAATTTCAACACAGTTTCTGAATAAAGCTCAGACCAGCTTACAGCTATCAAATCATCACCCTTCTCCATTTAGGTATAAATGATAGCTTTTTAATGATAGCAAAGATGTCCAGATTTTTAAAAGATTAACCAAATCAGTCAATATTTATCCAATATCAAGTAGTCTGGTTATCACTGGGTACATTTTCTGACTCACCTAAATGGCATATCATTCATATTTGAGATGTCATAATGGAAATAGTCTACTGTATTAACCCTCTTGATACCCAACTCCCAGAAGAGCCTCAAGGAATGTTGTTTGCTGAATATTTCCTAGTGAGCTGACTCAAAATTCAAGTCACTGACATCAGGTGCTTATGAGTAATAATGAGTCAAATACAATTGCTTACCAACAAAAAATTTTTAATTTGGCATCAAAAAACAAGCCCTGGCATCACTTCAGGAGTAAGGAGTCATATCATGGAATTTCAAGACAAGTTTCCAAGCTTATGTAATAAGAAGTCCTGAAAGTGAAGCAAGCACACTCTCCCACACTGACCTGCACACAACCTATGTGCTAACCACCTCGGGGCTAGGAAATGTCATAAAATACTTTCAATCAGTATGCAGACGCCAACAAATTATCCTGGGTCATTGGTTCCCACAGCTAAAGGGCCTTAATTCCAAAACCACATTGTTGATCATCTTTGAAATTTATCAAAAACATTAGGACCAATTTAAGTACAAGAAGATTCCAAGCCAATAGTTGTTGGGGCCAATAATTGTCCCATTTTGGAAGCTTACCCTCATCATAGTCCAGCTGAACTCCCAAAGGTTCAAAGCCTCGCAGATGTTTAAGGAAGGGCTAAACAAAATAAAGACGTGATTCCAGAAACAATACCTGTTGATTTGACTACTCCTTCCGATTCCACGGAAGCACACAAGAAACAACTGTACTCAGTTCTATGGCTCATTCATTCCTTACTTATACTCAGAACAAATAGACACGATGCAGTTGGCTGCAGGTGGAAGACTGGAAAACCCAACATTTTAAACATGAGAATGTGCCAATTTTGAAGGCCAGCAGGGAGGCTCTGGCTGAGAGTATTTGGACACATTTCTTGACTTTTCTGTGTGTTAGTTTCCTCATTTCTGAAATGGATAGTCATAGGAATTGTAAAGCTTGTGGTAAGCATGAAAAAGTGCCTGCTGGAATCACGTTATATTTGCCTTAAATTAGAGAAATCCAACAATACAGATTCCACAGAGGGAGGTCCCATGAGGATTTCTGAGGATGAGCCTTTTACTGCCAGCATTAACACAGTCACCTTTTTTAAAAATATGCAAATCAACTCTTAATTCATTCAACAAATTGTATTGATCACTATTTCAGGCTGTGGGATGTATTAAGGAACAAAAGCAAAAAAAGACCTTGGAATCAACTGAGGAAGGGTAGGCATTAAGGCGTTATAAGGATAATTTTTACTACATTCTTCACCTTAGATACTGACTTTAAGTTTAAAACCTAATACCTGTGTAAGATGGGACTTGAAAGTAAATTTAATATATCACAGGTACTTAACAACATCAGAGATATTTAACAAGCATTAGCCAGTGTAATTATTCTTTGTATGCCATCACTAGGGAAATAAACGTGCATTTTATCACAGCCAGTGCATCAAATATGGTGGTAGTGGCCTTCATTTTTATGATGTCTTCCAGTTTATTGTTTTCATATGCATTCTGCTATCTGCTAAGACACATGTTTCTATTTTATTTAGAAGAAATTGAGGCTAGCAGGCTAAGTGACTTACATAGTAATATAACCAGAAAATACTAACAATTTAACCTCCAAAATTGCTCTAAGTGTTTTTTAAAAGGGGGTTGGGGGATAAATGGCAGCTTTGAATAACATGAAAGTGGCTCAGAGACTATGGTATTTTCATTGATATCCATGGTAGGAACTCCAATGAAAGGTCTTGCTGTGTTGGAAGGATCTGGAGTACTGGTTCCTCTTACATCACTTGGGTTCACAGCCCAATCCACTGCTCACTAGCTGGATGTCTATGGGCATGTTATGTTTCTGGCCAATGCCTGAATTTCCTCATCTGAAAAGCAAGAAAAATAACACCAACCTAATATGTTGCTGTGAGGATAAAATTAGTTAATACTTGAAAAGTGCTGAGAACACAGCCTACCCCACAAGCAGCACTTGCTAAATTATAAAATGAAGTTTTATATATACACACACACGTATTCACATATACATATACACACGTTGTTAGCCGCTTTCACATACATTATTAATTCTGAGCAAAAATACAACCTTATCTCAATTATTAAACTTGTTCCAAAGACACCTTGTGGGCACCTCAAGGTCACAGCCAATAAGTGACAGAGCATGGACAGTTCTGTCTCAGTGCAAAACCCTCTCCTTTCCACAGCTTTTCCATTCTGAAGATTTCACAGGCTGATAGCTGCAAGCAAATCGGATGTGCATCTTTCTCCAAGCTGGCTATCTCTGTTCAACCTCCTCTCACCACACCAGCCCAGGGACCCTTTTCTCTTCCTTAACTCCTTCAAGCACTTCCAGGCTAGTATCCCCCTACCCCTGTCCATCTGCCCCTAGTTCACTTCATTGCCATCTATGAATAAATCCACGGGGAATTCATTCCTCATCCATGCACCCTGGCATTTTACGCACCAGTTACAGACAAGACACTAAGTGAGGGGCGGTATGAAATGAAACCAGGCCAATACATGTATAAATGCTTCCTGTCTGCATTGTTTCCAGGAATGGTTTTTAGTGATACCTACAAAAACTAAGCCCAGCAATAGGCACTTAGCTGATCTGTTGAGTGACAAAATCAAAATATTAAAAACACTAGGGAAAGTAGCTACATTGGCTAATGGCTTTAAACACTCAAATATTCAAGTCTAGAGTGGGGCTGTTTGGTTTGGTCTTCTTTTGTTTTTCTTAGCCTGGCACCTTCCTCAGAGGGCACCATAGGCCAAAGGATAACACCAGTATCACTCACCTATGGACATTGACCACCCCTCCAGGATTCCTGGTGTGGGGCTAAGGACCACAGGAAGTACCCAGTGTGGAGTCCAAACTCACAAAGGAGTCTCTTCTTTTTACCTAAATCCCAAGAACCAGCACAAAAGACCAATAGAAAGCCTCTTCATTAGAAAGCCAGAGGGATCCGTTACCATGAACATGAGGCTGGGCTCCATTGAAGGATCCTAGAGCCACAAGGCACATAGACATGAACTGACATATGAGACTTGTAGGATACCTTGGAAGAGCCAATAGGAATACTCACTCATACCCATACTCTCAAACTGTCAAGAATGCCCATGACTTGTGAATAAATGTCACAACTCTTAATCATATTAAGCATGGTAACTTTGGGAGAATCTTTTCATTGAAACATAAAATCATTTCCTTGTTGGGATCTTTTATGATGGATATATATATATATATATATATATATATATATATACACACACTAGAGGCCCAGTGCATGAAAATTCATGCACTGGAAGGGGATCTCTAAGCCTGGCCTGCCCCTTCTCACAGTCCGGGAATCTTTAGGAATGGGAGGCTACCTGGTGATCAGGGGAAGGCTACATCCCATCACACCTCTGCTGCTGCCACTGCCAGCAGCGCAAGCCTCAGCTGGTCCTGGTTACCTGCACCTCGGTCCAGCCCTGGGCGGCTGGGCAGCCACCATCAAAAGCTTGCCTGTGCCTTGGGCTGGCCCTGGATGGCTGGGGGATTGAGAGGACTGGGCCCTGCCATCTTGTGGCTGTGGATGCTGCCATCTTTGAGGGTGGGGCAGTCAATTAGCATAGTCCCTCTTTATTAGATAGAATGCTGCCTCAGTTCACTTGAATAATGATTACCATACACACCAAAGGAAAGTATGATTATCTAGTATTTTGCTGCAATAATTTTTATATCAAAAATCTTGTCAGTGTCTTTAGTATGTTACACTGCAATCCAGTGTTGGAATTTGTTAGGGAATCTAAGTCACAAAGCAACATCCTTGACATTTCAATAATTTTTCTCAATAATATCCAAACCCTTGAAAAAGAGGGAAATCATTTACTGAGAGCTTTGGCCCCAGGTACCTTCTCCTCATGCACATAAGACTAACCTTCTCATTTATTGTGAAATATTTTCCTGTGTTCAGCCTTCCAAGTGCAGTGAAGTAAAAGTCAAGCTTCTGATAGCAACCCACAGCAGTGCCAGATAATTTACTGAATAAAAATGAAAGTCATCAACTAAAACAGCTACCAGAGCACACAGCCAAATTCTGAAAGTAGACTGTACATAAACCATAAATCAAATAATATTCTTTGCTCAGACTCAGAACAGGACTATAATAAAGTAGCTTTTATAATGTCAATTAATTATGTTTCTGCAAGGCAGAAGCAATGGATTTGGTCCCAGAAGAATTTGCTTCAACCATCCTCCTAAAAAGCAGATACTAAAGCTACTAAGAAGAAAGCACGAGTGATTGATGGAGGCTCCATTACATCAGAAAGCTCTTTCTTTCTTTTTTTAAATTTCAGAAACATTATTTATAGAGGCAAAGTGAAACAAATTGCTCCCTTGATACACGTCAAGACGATCTAAACAGGCTAAAACATTCCATCCAGAGAACCTTCAATGCAGTCTTTCTCTTTTCATCTCTCCTCAAACTTACTAGTAGTTTCACAGCCGCTTTCTGTATTAAATGATTACTGTTCCATTTTTAGTGCTATAACATTTTCAAAAGTTCAATCGCCATAGACAATAAACATCGAATCTATTTAGAGAGCTTTTATTGAACAGCTGCTATGAACAAGGTATCAGGTGAGGCTTGAGTGGTAGGCTGCAAAGATAAGTCAGACACTTCCTGCACTCACCTGGTTCTAAGGAAGACAAATTGGAGTGCATTATAAGTCAGACTGCACAATGAAATGGAGAAGAGACGGCGATTACTGAAAAAGGAATTTTTTAGTTGCACACAAGGACCATCCCATATTTCATTGTCTAAATGATATCCCTCCCTGAGAAAATAATTTGACTCAATATTCAGAAATTTTAGGAGTCATCTGAATGACATGTTAACAGAGTCATCTGACTTTAAAACTATAAGAGAAAGGGAAAAATTATCCTAATGTATTATAGGTAAAATTTTAAGATGTTAATTGAAATGTTAATAAACTAGGATAGTTGTTTTTTGTGTTGTTTTTTTTTTTAATTGAAACCACTTCATAGAAATATTGAGAAAAAAATACAACCAGTACACTATGCTTTCTCTCTGGCTTTCAAATATTTTGTAAGAACACATCTGGATAATCTGGTAAAGAAAACAGATCAGATTCATACCCCAAGAAAGTTAAAAAATAATAGACTCAAAATAAACACACATATAAAAAAATGTATTAAGGAAACAAACACCAAAGATTATACAAGTAAAATGAAAATAAAGAAAATAAATAAATCAAGGCTTACATTATGTACTTGATATATGATAGTTCGATAAATATTTATTAAAGGGATCAAAGGAACAAAGGAATGAAGAAAAGAATGAATAGACAAACATACCCAGTTAATCACTTATTTGACCATTGCCTCCATATGCAATATCGGTTTGTCAAATTCTGACCATAGCTTTTTAAAAAGCAGATTGTCTGAGAGGGGCAGCACCAGACTGGAGTGGTTGACAATGCATCCACCTTACTGCTCCTGATCTCACTCCTTCCCAGGGGAAGGCAGGGGGAAGTACTACCTGTCAGTGGTTTCTGGCTTTCCTGTTCAGATACCTGGTTGCCCACCTCCTATCTGGCCCCTCTGCCAGTAGGCATCCTGTAGGGCTTGTTTTGGCCAGTGACTCTCTTACGGACAGAAAGTTACTTTCCTTTCCCAGTGTAAGGCTGACCATGGAAGGGGATATCACAGAGGAACCTTTCTCAGTCTGGATACCAACCCATAGTGGATATATAGCCTGAGTGAGAAGATACTTCCATTGTGCCAGCCACTGAGAGCTTGAGGTTATTTGTTACTGAAGCATAATCTAGCATATCCTGGCTCAGGCCCACATTATTAAACAACTAAAAAAATTCCCATTTCCCCTGTGCCAATACTCCATATCAAACACTCCTTAGTTGCCCCAACACATCAAATCGCAAATATTTAAAGTTAATTTATTTTGTAATATTCCTTTCAAGTAAAGTATTTGGAGAGAGAGGGAAAGGATGAGAGGGAGAGGAGGGGAAGGGAAGGGAAAGTAAGACAAAATAAAGGGAGAGAGATGAAATAAAAGGAAGGATTCATCCAACAGAATTCATCACAAGTCTAACTTTTCTTCTCAGCAGTTGACAGGGGCATGGAATGAATGAATTCAACATATACACAGGCCAAATAAAATGTATTGTATTGAAAACCATGCGATCAGTGCAGAATCTAGGTGGAAATCACAGTGTGACTACTGAGGGGAACTGAACAAAAACTCTGGTGGGGTCCTTTAAAATAGAAAGAGCAACACAGTTCTTTACATCTTAAATTTCATGTTATAAATCATGTAGGAAATTCCACCTCCCACCCTCAACCCAGGAGAAAATTCAGTAATAAAATGTCTAATAAGCAGTTGAGGGATTTTTACAGCATTCGGTTTATTATCCTAGATCTGATTCACTAGGCTTATTTATTTTTAGGACTTGCAAAATATTTAAGTCATGACAATTATGTGAAATCATCAATGTAAAATATTTCATCCTTATATAATTCCTACTCATTTCAACATTTGGATAGGTCTTTTGTAAATAAAACAAAAAGTGAGCTCAAAGAGCAACCCCCGTACATTTCGCTTTGAAATATCCATTGCAAATTTCAAGGTGTCAAGTATAATTTGTGTCTAATTTCTCACATGCTCACACAAATATGTCCCAGAATTGACATTTTAGGATCAATTTTCTGTACCTCAATTTGCTTTATATTGGTATCTATTTTGTAACCTAGCTACAAAACACCAAGTCATATTTAAGCTATATTCTAAGGCCTTTGGCATTATAAAATAATAATCATTTAAATTACTGTCAGTATACTACACTTCCTAAATAAACTACATTAGCAATCTGTTCTTCTCACGCAATGCGTAATAAGAAAGATAGAAAAATGTCCTACATCCCAGCTTTGCTTTCAGTATAAATTGCCAAGTACATGAAATTCTTCAAACATTACTCATGACAGGGTCCAATTTAAAATAGATATCTGCCATGACGTTCATCATAAACAAGCTGGGGGAAAATTGACAGGACACAATATGCATTTATCCTTTCTAGAAAGTTGAACTACAAGGGTGGAAATTCATTCAAGGTATCACATTCCAGCTTAAGGATTTTCGGACACTCTCCCTGGATTTCTGCTTTCTCTCCTATAAATTGACCTCTAGAGACTGTTAGGGAGAAATCAAGATGGCAGCATAGGTGAACACCTAAACTGCTGCCTCACACAACAATTTCAAAACTACAGCTAAAAGACAGAATGGACATCATCCAGAACCACAGGAAAGCTGGCTGAGTGGAAATTCTACAACTAGAAGGAAAGAGAGGGGGCTCACAGAGACCCAGAGGAGCTGCAAAAAGCTGAGGTTCAGAGACACGCACATGGAGAGTATGGACGGCGGAGTGCATGGCTGGCTTCCTCTAGTGGGAGGGAGACTGAAACTCCTGACTTCACTGAACCCCAGATCCGACTGCACTGAACCCCAGTTCTGGGCAAGACTCATAATGGGGGAGTCTGGACTGTCATGAAAAGGGGGAGTGGACAGAAACTTAGGGGAGGCATGAAAAGGCAGAAGTCTAGTGGCATGTGAGAGCACACATTGATTGTTCCGTTGGCTTTCTCTAGTGGGAGGAAGACAGAACCTCCCAACTGTACTGAAATCCACTTCCGACTGCATTGAACCCCAATTTCAGGGGAGATGCTGGGGACCCAGACTCATAGGGTTCTCCAGAGCGCACAGAAACTCAGGGAAGCTGAGAAAGGCAGAGGTCTGGAGGCACACACACACACAGACAGGGCTGCAGAAATTACTGAGGGGGCCACATAGGGCAGGGCTGACAGGAAGCCAAGGCTGTCTGCTCATTCCTGAGACTCTGCGCCATCCAAACTGGAAAGAGAGGCTCTTGCAATTTTGCAAGTCTTGTATCATAAGGCTGACTCCAGCACAGAAATTCTTCTGGCGTACACATAGCTGATCCTCACAACCAATTGTCTTGAAGGTCAATTCCCCCCCACACACACACATGATACCAACAACAATCAAGACTTAACTACAACAAGGCTGTACATGCAATCCACAAAGGGATGCACCAAGAGAGTCCACCTTAGGTAACTGGGGAGGTGGAGCTAATGGGCCATATAGGACAACTAGCACACAAAACTACTCTGCCAACTCAGGAAAGCAGTAAAAATGTGGAGACAAAGGAACAGATCACAAACAAAAGAAATGGAGGAAAACAAATGACTGGATATAAAGTTCAAAGCCATTGTTATAAGGTTTTTCAAGAATTTCCTAGAAAAGATGGATAAATTTAGCAAGACACCAGAGGAGATGAAAAGGACCAACTAAAAATTAAACATATAATGACTGAAATAAAAAATATTATACAGAGACCTAACAGCAGACTAGAGGAACACAAGAATCAAGTCAAAGATTTGAAATACAAAGAAGCAAAAAACACTCCACTGGAAAAGAAAAAAAAGAATCCAAAAATATGAAGATAGTGTAAGGAGCCTCTGGAACAATTTCAAGTGTACCAACATCAGAATTATGGGGGTGCCAAAGAAGAGAAAGAGCAAGATATTAAAAACCTATTTGAAGAAATAATGACTGAAAACTTCCCCCACCTGGTGAAAGAAATAGACTTACAAGGCCAGGAAGTGCACAGAACCCCAAATAAAAGGAATCCAAAGAGGACCACACCAAGACACATCATAATTAAAATGCCAAGAGCAAAAAATAAAGAGAAAATCTTGAAAGCAGCAAGAGAAAAAGTTAGCTACCTACAAGGGAATAACCATACAACTGTCAGCTGATTTCTCAACAGAAACTATGCAGGCCAGAAGGAAGTGGCAAGAAATATTCAACGTGATGAATAGCAAGAACCTACAACCAAGATTACTCTCCCCAGCAAAGCTTTCATTCAGAATTGAAGGGCAGATAAAGAACTTCACAGATAAGAAAAAGCTAAAGGAGTTCATCAACACCAAACCAATATTATATGAAATGCTGAAAGGTACTCTTTAAAAAGAGGAAGAAAAAGAAAAGGGTAAAGATAAAAATTATGAACAACAAATACATACCTATAAACAAGAGAATCTAAAAAACAAGTGAATAAAAAAATCTGATGAAAGAATAAACTGGTGAATATAATAGGACACTGAGACCCAGGGGCAAAGAAAGAGAGTAGAGTGACAATGCTCAGGGGGAAAGAGATGAGGGATGTGCAGGGAGAGACTGGACACAAATCATACACCTATGGATGAGGACAATGAGGAGGAGGTAAGAGCAGAGGGAGGGGTGGGAACCGGGTGAAGGGGAGCTATGGGGGTAAAAAAAGAGGAACAAATGTAATAATCTGAACAATAAAGATTTATTTTAAAAATTTTTTAAAATAAAAAGAAAGGATAATGATTAAAAGAAAATAAAAACTGACCTCTAAAGACTTTTTAAACATTAAAATTCTATTTCAGTGCCTATTGCTACTAGTTTTTTTTTTTTAAACAGAGTGATTTCACTTGTATATTTTCTTTTCCTTTCTCAAGAATTCAAAGGCAGTATAGGGTAGCCATTAGTGGCTCATTCTTGGTCTAAATCTTGATTTTACTAGTTATCAACTAAAACCTTAGTAAAGTTCATCTGTCTGATCTTCAATTATCTCCTCAAAAAAATGGAAATGAAAATCATGCCTACCTCATTGGATAATTGGGAGTAAAATTAGCTGTGTAACATATATAAAGTCTTGCTTCCCACCAGTTATGAACACATACATGATAAGTATTCATTAACCATTACCTAATATTCTTATAATAATTATCTCTTTCCTTGAAAGCTATGTCTAGAACCTACCGTATTTGACCAACTACATGAAGATCTTGAATTGGGGAGTGTTGCTTCTTACAACCATTTATTTTTTTAATTGGACACATCTCCACTTCTTCCATCTTCTCACTTCTCAGTGTCCTTCAGGCAAATTCTGTTGTTTCTTCTCCTTCTAAACTCCCTCCCTTCTCTCCTACCACTTGATCCTCTCTATTTAATGGGGGAGGGGTCTCCTATTTGCCCCACTGAGCAGTCTTAATATAAGAAACAAGCATATTAATAAAGAATTCTGTAATGCTTGTAAAACAGCATGATTTGCAGAAAAAAAAAACAAAGGAGACAAAGTAATGAGACTGATCTGTACTAAGCCTCCCATGAAAATCAACCTCCTTACTTTAGAATAACACCTCGTGTTTCTGCTTTCCCCTTTAAGCAGGCGAGGAGACAAAAGGCAAATTTTAAGTTATCTCTGCAAAGCTTAAGTAATATCACACGGTAGCAAGAGCAATGAGCACCCTGAAAATGCTCATTAGCTGAAATCTTTTTATAGAGTTTTCCTTTTACGCTCTGGACACCGTAACACAAGCAGTTTCTAGAGTTTGCCAAAACAAAAAAAAGGAACCATCTTCCTGTGACACTTTTGGTGCTGTTTGCTCATTGTTATCCTCAGGGGAGGAGGCAAGAGAGACGCGGGGTTTTGTCTGTCAGCACCCCACAGCAGTGCCATGCTTGGGATGGGGTGCTTGGGAAGAGAATGCTTATTTCACACTCTCCTGTCCACCCTTCCCTAGAACATTCTGAAAGAGAACAGTGTGTCCTTTGGGATTGATTACCAGAGGCCTGTCAGGTAGGTCCCTCCAGACTCAGCAATCGGAGAAATATGCACAAAGCTACCTTGTGCAGAACCTCGGAACCTCTCAGATTTCAGTTCTGATGCAGAAAAGACACTTACTGTTAGCATTTTCCCAGGGTCTCGGCCAAACTTTTTCATTTTACCTGCTCACTCCCCTTTTGAGGAGCCAGGTTCCACTCCAAGCCTTTATAACTACTAAGAGAGATACGTGAGTTAGAACAAAACGCCAAAAATATCATTCGAAATAAATAAAGCAGCAACGGTGTTAACCCACTACACTCGGTTGGATGACGGAAAAGTACAGACATTGATGAGACTTCCATTCCTGCTGCTGGAAAACCCTTGCACATTGCTGCCTCTGCCTGCCAGTGTCACCTGTGCCCATGACTACCCTTAGTAAATGGGACAAAAGGTTGAATCCAAAGTTCTTGGATATTTTTTTTAAAGTTCTTCAAGTATCTGTGTTATGCAAGAATAGTCCCCAGTGAATGTAGCATAGGGGCATGGGTTTGTATCTTAAAATGTACCTTTCTTTTTTACTACTGTCAGCCCTGCTGTTAAAGAGTAGAGACCGCTCTGGTTATTAGAATAAATTAATATTGCCAAAGAGTCCTTTCAGCTCTTGAAACACACAAAGTTATCACAATCCTTTCATGTATACAGAGGTTAGAGTAACTGATTCCATTTTAACCTAAATAATTTCAGAAAGTTGAATGTCCAGGAAGCTAAGTGTAAATCCACATAAGATATTCTGAAAACTAATCATACCACTACTGTGTATATTCACTTCTACTAATCTAGCTGATACCCCTTAGGAGGCTTTCAACTGCAAATGAAACAAATAAGTAAACAAACCTACTTCACACGAGAATATATTATTTTGTACCATAAAAAGCCCAAAATGGGTGGGCTCCAGAGTTGACTCCATATCTCAGAAAATACTGGCTTCTTTCTCTGAATGGTAGCAAAAGGCCTCACCTACAGACACACCAATGAGCAGAGGAAAAGGACAACCTTCGTGTCTTTCTTAGAGGCAAGGAAACCCTTCATGGAAGTCCCTCCAACCTTGGCCATGACCATGACTGAGTCTCCAGCCCACTCCTTAACCAACACCTGGCAAGGAGCATGGGGCCTGGATGTGAGGGAGTCGACCACAGTGACCATGATGGGGTGAATTGGATATCAGAGAGTCAATCACAATAACCATTTTATCAAAAACATATCTGTCCTCCAGAACTTGCTTTCTAAAAATGTCCTGGTGCAGGTGAACGACAAAGCCAGACACACACAAAAAAAAACCCCACACCAGTCAATCACGAAACAAACAATATAGCAACCTACTATCCATGCACAGGGGTAAGTCCATTTTGTTGGCCCGGCAAGGACATGAACTCAGCACATTTAAATAGGTCAGCAGCAAATGCAGCTTTCCCCAGCCATTGAACACATGTAAAGAAGAGAGTTTAAACAGAAATAGATACCTAGATTTCAATTATTTGCATGGAACACATGTTCTTCAGGTTGGTTTTGTTTTGTTTTGTTAAACCTTGACAAGGCTGGGGATGGTACAGAAAGAAGACGAGAGATGTTGGGCAGAAGATGTGCCACTGATCACATTAAGATGCGACTCACACAGGAAAAGACACAAATCTTCTCTTGGCCAGTGAGATCCTACAGATCTGGGCCAAGGACCTTTCTAGGGGGGTCTCTACCACCTCACACCTTCCCATGGGGCTGCCTTCGTTCCCATTACCACTGGGGCTCTTTCGCCGGGTGTTGCTAAGGCTTTCTTCCTGGTTCCTTCAGGTCTCTGTTCAGATGTCACCTTCCCAGTGAGACCACCTTATGTACATAGCATATTCCTACTCTCAATACTCACTATGTTGACTGCTGTGCTTTCTTATACTCCACAGCTCTTATCTCTGGCTGACATATATCTCTTTCTCTTTCGGTCATCACCCTCTAGAACAGCGGTTCTCAACTGTGGGTCGCAACCCCTTTGGGGGTCGAATGACCCTTTCACAGGGGTCGCCTAAGACCATCGGAAAATGCAGATACTTACATCACGATGCATAACAGTAGCAAAATTTCATGGTTGGGGGTCACCACCACATGAGGAACTGTATGCAAGGGTCGCAGCCTTAGGAAGGTTGAGAACCACTGCTCTAGAATATAAGATATACGTTCCCTAAAGACAGGATCCCCAGGAACTGGAGAAGTTCCTGACACATAATAGGTGCTCAACAAATACTAGCTGAACAGATGAATGGGAATAAGATGGAACCATAGCAAGAAAGAAACACACTCAAGACTTTTATAAAAGTATACCCAGGTTTATGAGCAGATAAATCAAGACCTAGCCACCAAGAAATACTTCTATAGAATACCATGTTTTCCTTTCTTTCTTGAAGGGAAAAGTAAAATTAATCATACCACCACAGTATATATTTACTTCTACTGATCTAGCTGATACAGAGAAATCCATTTCCAAAGTATGAAATACTATATAAAATTATTCTTCTCCAAGATAAGCTCCAAGGAGTCAAATAAAATTACTTTTGCCAAATCATTTGATGCCCCGCATTCATAAAACACAGAGACATTTTCTCTTCCCTTTCTCGCTGTCTTTCTTTTCAAATGAGAAAGTGGTTTAGAAAGGCCTCCTGGCACTCCTTGTCTCGTACTGACAGCTAACACTATCTTTAAGGGCCTTTGCAATTCAGTTTCTCAGACATCCGGCAGTATGTCTTGTCCATTTGTCCAGAGAAGGATGCAAAGCTGTTAACTCAAGTTTCATGGTTCCATCTCTACTGGTTGTAAGGAGAACTCACGCGAGGTCCTCCGGCCCAGGCAGTGCCCTTGCTCGGAGCACTGAATCTCCATGCCCCGACCTGCTTCAGGCCCTCAGGTCCCTGCAGCTTCGAAGACACTCCCTGGATCCTAGGCCCTGCCCGAAATACCTCCCAATTGCAGAAGCAAGAGAAAGCTATTTAGGAGCTCTCCGACACATGTGATTTCCAGGGCAACACGAAGGTGACTCATAATAGAGTATCTTGAATTAAAGGTCAGAGAAACCCCTGCAGTCGCAGATCGAGAAGAGCAGTAATTTCCTTGGCATTTTCACCTCCACTACCAATCAGAGGAAATCCGAAGATTTTTAAATACCACGGCCCAGAGCACAGCTGCCCGGCTTTTCCAGCCTGCAGAGAGTGTGATAGAGATTTTCAGATTAGGGTTAGCCCACAATAGGTCTTTATTCTGTACCTCCTATATGAAATTTAAGAGTTTAACAGGTTCCCGGCCAATGAATATTTCATTCTCATTTCGTAGCATTATAAAAAGTCCTTTTCACTGGGAGGGTTTAAGTGTAACCCAAGAATCTCACTTCTGATTCTATCAGCATGCCACAATCAGGGTCCTATTGAAAGTGTTCATTCCTTAACGTAGCACAAGGGACTCAATGGTCCTCTCCAGGTGGTGCTCACGGACCCAATCTCGAACTGTCAATAATGCATAAAACAGGGCCCATTTTGGTGTGGTACACTTCAGAAACAGGAGCAAAATTCTTTATGTGGTTACACTGAAGTGACATGAACTAAGTTTGCAGAGACAAAGGATTTAGTCCCAAAAGCAAGGATGAAAAGTTGCCCTCAGATATAAAGTTTCTATGTAAACCCAGGTAGTTCAGACTCGAGGACACCTTATGTTATTCCAAAGCCGTTGTTATTTTTCCTGAGGACACAGTAAAAACAGTGGCCGAGATAATCCATTCGAAAGGGTTCCATTTTATGTATCTTGTAAAAATGAAGAGGTTGGAGCCAGATTATAAAAATACATTTTGAATATAAAAAAAGTTATTTCCTTTTGTACAAGCATCTTTGGGTCTTTACAGTTTATATTCACACACATATGAAGGTTTTGATGACTAAGAAAGGGACCCAATTGTATAGGTTGACAAGGTCAAGATAAAAGTGTCTTTTTCTTTTCATTATATGGTTTTCAGAGCCACGGTATTTATTATGAGGTAGTAAAGCTCCAAATGAAACAAAACTCTCATTTTCTTTTATGTCCAGCGAAGTTTTCAGCCACTCAGCCTCCTCATCAGACTAACTACTAGATATGAGTGAGGAACTAGAACACACGTGTGTATAACGGGCTCAATCCTTCTCACGGGCATGTTTAAAGAGCTGCCTTTTGGGACCCTACAAGACAGAAATCCCTCACCAAAGCGCACACCAAAAGCACCTGCAACAACCCACAGAACCCCAAAGAAAAGGAACCCAAAGAGGACTACACCAAGACACATCATAATTAAAATGCCAAGAGCAAAAGAGAAAGAGAGAATATTAAAAGCAGCAAGAGAAAAACAATTTATTACCTACAAGGGAGCACCCATACGACTGTCAGCTGATTTCTCAACAGAAACGATGCAGGCCAGACGGGAGTGGCAAGAAATATTCAACGTGATGAACAACAAGAACCTACAACCAAGAATAATCTATCCAGCAAAGCTATCATTCAGAATTGAAGGGCAGATAAAGACCTTCACAGAGAAGAAAAAGCTAAAGGAGTTCATCAACTCCAAACCAGTATTATATGAAATGCTGAAAGGTACCCTTTTAGAAGAGGAAGAAGAAAAAGGTAAAAGACAAAAAATTATGAACAACAAATACACATCTGTCAACAAGTGAATCTAAAAATTAAGTGAATTAAAAATCTGATCAACAGAATAAACTGGTGAATATAATAGAATCAGGAGCACAGAAAGGGAGTAGACTGATAATTCTCAGGAGGACAAAAATCATAAAGCATCAAACAGACTGTGAAATTATAGCAGAAAGATTAAAGTTAGGTGAGGTAAATAAGTGATCAATCAAAGGACTTGTATGCATGCTTATAAACATAACCAATGATCACAGACACTGGGGGGTCGGGGTACGCCTGGGAGGGAGGGGGGGCAATGGGGAGATATGTATAAAAATTTAATAAAAATTAATTTTAAAAAAAGCACCTGCAACAACCCCACAGCCTCTACCAATGTACTCTTTATTGCCGATGAGTGACATTCATGGGGAGCAGAGCACACTCATCACAATGGACTACCCACAGCAGCCGCCACATCCTCATCCTCTACCAAAGGGAATGCAGACAGGGCACGCTGCCTCTGGCCACTCTCAGGTGGGGAGTGGGCACTAAAGGAAAGCCAGAGCAGGTTGGCAGCCATCGAAGGGGAAGTCATCCTTTTCTGGCAACACTCGGCATGGTGATTATGAATGTCCTATGTTGTCACATCCACCTTGCCTTGAAGAAATTCAATATGTGCCTGACCAAAAATGAAAGGGAGAAAAAGAACATTCTGAACAGTATGGGCATTTTACTGGATTAGCATATGGCACTGGATGAGAGTCAAAGAAGACTGCCCCCTCAATCAGGCGGAACTCCCATATGCCTTTCATCTCAGCATCTCACCAAGCTGAGCATCAATCCAGGAGTTAAAGATATGCATTTTTTCTACGACACAACCCCAGATGAAAACTAGCTGCTCTGAGGCTGAGACGAACAAACAGCATTCCTTGCTGCTCTTTAAATATACCAAGCATCTGATACCTCAGGACCTTGACACATGCTATTTTCTCTGTCTAGGAGGCTTTCCCCAAAAATATCTATATGGTCTCCCCGACTCAATGTCTCACAGTATCTTGACATTAAAGTCACCTTCTCAATGAGTTCTCCTTTGAGCCTTTAAATGAAACTTTTATCAACCCCCCAACACTTTATTTATTCCTCTCTTCTTTATTTTTACCCCTTAGCACTTAAAACTATTTAACATAGTGTACTATACATTTGCTTATTTCTCTTGTTATCTCCCCTGACTAGAATGTAAGCTCTATGAGGGCAGGAAAAAAAAAACCCACACCCAAAAACATGTTAACTATCTATTGAAAAGACAGTAATCTGCTCTAATACTGGAAGAAAAACAGACATGCAAATCTTCTTTCAAGATAGCACATGGTTCTCATTCACAACATGAGACATTCTCAAAAGAACTTCAGAAATATTTTTTTAAATAACTTTAGACGTCAGAAGACTTACAAAAAGAGTTCCATATGCTTTCCCTAGCATTAATATTGTATCTAACCGTGGTGCATTAATCAAAACTAAGAAACTAACAGTGGTAAAATACTGTTAACTAAACCATAGAGTTTATTAATACTTGCCAGTCTCCCACTAATGTTCATGTGTTTATTCATCATGAGCCCTTAGTCTCCTCCAATCAGTGACAGCTTCCCTTGTTTCTCATTGACGTGACACTTTTAAAAAGTACTTGGTCAGATATTTTGTAAAATGTCCCTCAACTTGGGTTAGTCTGATGCTTCATTATGATTAATCCAGGGTATGGATTTTGGAGACGAATAACATGGAAATAGCCCTTACCAGTTTGGCTCAGTGGATAGAGCATTGGCCTACAGACTAAAAGGTCCCAGGTTCGATTCCAGTCAAGAGCATGTACTTTAGTTGCAGGCACATCCCCAGTAGGAGGTGTGCAGGAGGCAGCTGATTGGCGTTTCTCTCTCATCAATGTTTCTAACTCTCTATCCCTCTCCCTTCCTTTCTGTAAAAATCAATAAAATATATTTTTAAAAAAACACATGGAGATGAAGCATCCTTCTCATTGCATAATATTAGAGGGCATATGAGGTCAGCTATTATTATTACTAATGACAATGATGATGATTTATTAATATTATTGCCATTGATGATGTTAACCTAGTGCTTCTGGGTTCCTCTACTGTAAAGCTGCTGTTTTTCCCTTTTGATATCCTGTTGGTTGAAAGTAAGTCATTGTGTCAGTCCACACCCAGGAGGACTTTTAACTACACATAATGGCTGTTTTATGTGCTGACTTTAGAACCAAATGCCTGCAAAATGCACCTTTCCTTGCATGCACTCAGTCTCTATAAAATGTGGGTGACATGCCAAAACCAAGGTCAATATGACTATTTCTGTGGACTAAATCAACATAGACTTTTTTTTTCTTCTTAACATAATATGACCACACAAATGGAGAAAGTAGAGCATTTGAGGATTAAAATAGTTTCCCGATATGGCACGATAAAACAGCGACTAAGCTGAATCCCAGAATAATCCCTCATTCTGTATCCTTGGCAATGATCCAAACAATTTTCTTGATTGTTGCAAATGGGCAATACCCTATGTTCTATTAATTGTGTGCAATCAAGAGCATTTATTTAACAGTATTGCAGAGAGAAAACAAAGTGTGTGACCAACACTGTTGATTTAAACCAAAGAATTTATATACTTGAGGCCCAGTGCACGAAACTCATGCATGAATAGGATCCCTAGACCTAGCCAGTGGTCAGGGCCGATCTATGGGACAACCAGTGGGGCAATCAGGGGGTCCCTGCTGGCACCCACCTTGGTTGGCCTGGTGCCACCAACTTGCCAGCCCCACCCCAACTCCCCACCACCACCACCAGTCGCATCCCTCTGCAGGGCAACCGACAGGGCGATTGGGGGACCCCTACAGGCACCTGCCTAGGCTGACCTGGGGTCTGCAGGCTGGGAGCAGCTCCTGCATTGAGCATCTGGCCCCTGGTGGTCAGTGTGTATCATAATGGCCGGTCATTCTACTGGTCATTTCACCATTAGGCTTTTATTATACAGGATATGCATAGCTTATAGGCACCAGCAATAGGGTAGGGAGGAAGGGTCTGGGAGGAGAGGAGTAAAGGGGGAAATGGGAGATATCTATTATACTACCAACAATTACAAATATATTTTTTAAAAAAACTATTGATTATCCCCAAGTTCTTACCATAATAGAATCCTCAATTTGTAGCTTAGGCACAAGATTGGCCAGAATAAAGACCATATCCACGCCACCCTGGGAGCCAGTTGTAGCCATTTGGTTAAGTTCCAGGCAATAAAACATACACAGAAGATATAAACTAGCACCTACAGCTAACTACACTGTCCCCCAAAAGCTTAGAGTCCACTGAGAAGGAGAGGAGCCAACACCTACAGGTAATATTTACCCTAATTTTCAGATAAAAAAAAAAAAACAAGGTTCAGATATGTGAAGGAACCTGCTGAATTCCTAACTAGCCAAGGGGAGAAGCTGAGGAAAGCCAGGTCTGATAGGAATTTTAAGGTTGCCCAATAAAACACAGGATACAAAGTTAGAATTGAATTTCAGATAAAGGGACATGGATGGGGATATGAAAAACTGTGTGATTTACTCACAACTCAAGTCTAACTGGGCACCTTATATTTTTGTTTGCTAAATCTGGCAATCCTAGTCAGATTCCAGAGTGTGGGTACCTCGATATCATCTGAGAGCCCGTGGCATCATGACATGGCAGACCCTCCTACACATCACATGCCTTCTGCAGTTACTTGTTGCCTTGAGTTGAACTAAGCAGGATGCACAGACATAAGGAACAAACAGTCACTAATCAACAAAATGAAGGAAAATGGTATTCCTCAGCATCCCAGGGAGGCAGAGAGGCTGCCCCGCCTGAGGAGCCCTCTGTCTCCGAGAGAAGCTGGGGGAGCAGGAATACATGGGGTCACCCATGCACTGAATGTAGTGAAGTGAGAGGCATATGGTAAAAAGTTGCTGAAAGGGTCAAAGAAAGCGGACACCCAGGATTTAGGGGGAATAAAAATGTTGTTAGCTCTGTGACTATTATTACTTTTCTGTTTTTCTTTCCAATGGTGGGGGCGGGGGCGGAGAAGGGAGAGGGGGAGATGGGCGCAGAGATAATCCATGATGTTGAAGCTTCTAAGATTGAATCAAATCCTTACGGTTAATGCAAGGAAGCACCAAATCTACCTTAGGTCTGAGGAGAAAGGCTGTAAGGAGTCTAAATGTGGGACTGGGCGTCTATTTAACACAGATCAGAAGTGAAGGGGAAATCAGCACCTACAAACTATGCACATCTTGTATTTTTTTTGTAACAGTTCAGGATCAAAAGCCACAGAGTAGTGGTTTCCAGGCCCAGCTGCCATGACAAAGGCCTAGGAAGATCCCTGAAAGCACAGCTGGGGCTAGGCCCAGGACTCTCTTTAAATTTCCCCGAAGATCCTGATGAGCACACAAGTTGGGAACTTCTGCTGTAGGTGTTTTATCATTTTCTTTCTTTTTAAATATATTTTTTATTGATTTCAGAGAGGAAGGAAGAATGAGAGAGAGATAGAAACATCGATAATGAGAGAGAATCATTGATTGGCTGCCTCCTGCATGTCCTCCACTGGGGATGGAGCCTGCAACCGCAAGCATGTGCTCTTGACAGAATCGAACCTGGGACCCTTTGGTCTCAGGTTGAAGCTCTATCCACTGAGCCAAACCAGCTAGGGTTCCTTTTTAAAGTATTTAATAATCAAGTATTAAGCATCAGGGTTTTTAACAGCTTTATGGATGTATGATTTCCACACTAAAAAATTCACCTATTATAAATACCTGCCTGATTCAGTAATTTTTAGGACATTTATAGAGTTTTGTGGAAACATCACCACAAACCAGTTTTAGAACAGATCCATCACCCCACAAAGCTTCCACATGCCCACTTGCAGTTAATCCCCACTCCTAACTCCCAGCTCCAGACAACCACTGATGTATTTTCTGTCTCTATAGATCTGCCTTGCTGGACATCTATACTAATAAAACGGTAATATGCACTAATAAAAGGGTAATATGCTAATAATTAGACCAGGTCGACCAGCCATCTTCCAGACATCTGACTTCCTTCTGGACAAAACCATAGTGGTGAGGGCTGAGGCAGAGGCAGTTAGGAGGGATCAGGTCAGCAGGGGAGAGCAGTTGGGGGCAACCAGACCAGCAGGGGAGGACAGTTGGTGGCAAGAGCAGGTCAACAGGGGAGAGGAATTGGGGGTGAGATCAGGACAACAGGGGAGGGCAGTTGGGGTCAACCAGGCCAGCAGGGGAGGGCAGCTGGAGGTGACTAGGCCTGCAGGGGAGGACAGTTGGGCGCATTAGGCAGGCAGGCAGTGATTAGAAGCCAGTGGTCCTGGATTGCAAGAGGGATGTCTGACTGCTGGCTTTGGCCCAATCCCCTAAACTGCGAGTTGGACATCCCCTGAAGGGTCCCAGATTGGAAAACGTGCAGGCCAGGCTAAGGGACACCTCCCCTATGCACGAATTTTGCGCAACAGATCTCTAGTCCTATGTAATAAAAGGGTACTATGCAAATTGAAACTAGGTGGAATGACTGGTTGCTATAATGTGCACTGACCATGACGGGGCAGATGCTCAGTGCAGGAGCTGCCCCCTGGTGGTCAGTGTACTCCCACAGGGGCAGCTGAGCTGATGGCTGTGAGCTAAGTGGCTGTGGTGGGAGTCTGTCCCACCTCCTCGGCAGCACTAAGATGTCCAACTGACAGCTTGGGCCTGCTCCCCGGGCCTAAGCTGGCAGCTAAACATCCCCCAAGGGCTCCCAGGCTGCCAGAGGGATGTCTGACTGCCAACTTAGGCCAATCCCCCAGGGAGCAGGCCTAAGCATGCAGGTGGACATGCTCCAAGGGGTTTCAGACTGCGAGAGGGTGCAGGCTGGGCTGAGGGACCCACCCTCCCGTGCCCCCCCCCCACAAGTGCATGAATTTTCATGCACGGAGCCTCTAGTTTCATATAAAAGGCAAAATACAATGCATAGTCTTGTGCAACTATTTTTTTCCCCACTTAATATGTTTTTAAGGTCCATCCATGCTGTAGCATGAATCAGCAATTCACTCCTTATTCCTAAATAGTAAAGATTCCATTCCATGGGTACAGCATCTTTTTTATCCACTTTCCATTTTGTAGACACAGGCTGTTTCCACTTTGGGGCTATTATGAATGATGCTGCTATGAACATTCATGAACAAACTTTGTGTGAATATTTGTTTTCAATTCTATTCTATATCTATCTAGAAGTAGAATTGCTCAGTCTATAGCTAGTTTTTAAGAAACCTAGCATTAAATTTTAGTTGGCAAATAGTTGCCCGGAGTGGATTTCCAGGAGAATTCTCTTTTCTTACTCTGTCCATCACTTGTGCCCTAACTGAACATAGTATAGCTACTTCACAAAGCTGATAGGGATTTTCCCTCAATTGCAGAAAGGACCATGCCTTCATCAATAAATGGTCTCGGCAGAGGTACATGTGCAAAGGACAGCTGCTTCTTTTGCTCTGTTTAATAAATAAGCCTGTAAGTGGAAGGAATTTCACTGTCATGCATGGCTGGCAAGTGGCCAGTCCTGGCTATTTAACAAAATGCTTAGAGGGAGGGGGGCGACTCACATGCTGATAATAAATAATTTTATTGGTCTATCTTTTTATTTTTTAATTGCTCAGTAATATTAGAGATGTGTATTTATAAATGTGTTTACAATATACTTCAAAATATAAATATGAGCCCCTTTTAAATAAAAATACACATATCTATACCTAGAAAATAGTTAAGTAAGTAGATTTCCATGTGATAGAAATTATGAACATTTATCTTATTTGTACTTATCTATAGTTTCTATCTATTTGTAATAAGACAAATAAAAGTAAATTTTAAAAGAATGTAATATACATAAGTATTCATTTAATTCTTGTCATGAGTAACAATTTAAGTCTCAGAATTGCTGTTTTATTCTTTTTGCACCTTCTGATGGGCAATTCTTCATCACTTGCCAGAATTTAGAAAAACAGGAGAGCCCAGATAATCCAAAAGTCTTCTTTGATCCAAAATCTGCAGCATCCACAACACCACAGAGCTAAAATAGCCATTTTAGCATTTTAAAAAAGGAGTGCAATTTATTTTTCCTACAGTGCACACCAGAAAACTCACCCCTAAATCCGATGCACATCAGAGACCCCAGCCTTGAACTGACTGTCCCTTTGACACATCTTTGCTAAACAGCCACACTTTTCCGAAATGCTCAGACTAGAACATTCTATGTCAGTGATCTCCCAGTGTTCCACATGATACCACATGTTTAAAAATGGGTTTCAACATCTCCCCTCCCCATTTATCGCATCAAAAAGCAATTGCTAAAGAAAAACAACAACAAAAAGTAATTGCTTAGCTGGCCATTTTGTAAACATATACAATTCAGAAAAAAAGTCACAGTCAGAAAAACATAGATTCTTGAATAATCAGAGCTAATAATGGGTATTTACTATGTTTCAGAAATTTCTCTTAATGCTTTTTAGATGCTAACTCATTTATTCCTCAAAACAACCCTTTGAGATAAGTGCTATTATCACCAGCATTTATTAGATAAGGACACTGAAGTTTGGAGAGGTTAAGGAACTTTCCCAAACTCTCCCAGCTACTAATGGTGAATCTGGAACTCCTACCTGGTGAATAGGCTCTCTGCCCGAGCACCCCATCCCTCCTCTGCTGAATACGTGTTACTGGTGCCCTACAGGGCAGGTGGCTTCTCCAAAAGGGTCACAGCAGTTCCAGTGTAGCAGCCTTTTCTGGAAGTCAGACACTGTGTTCTAGATGACCGACCTGGGGCTGCAACCCAATGTCATATTGACAACTGGTTTGCTTACCAGTCTTTCTACAAAAATGGTGCTGCGCATCATTCTACATTTTTGTTCTTACTGATCAATGCGTCAATTCGACTACATTTCTTTTTTGACATTTACCGCCCCTTCTCAAAATCATGCTAATCAAACTCACCCTGATAGCACGATTCCAGGGTTCAAGATGCAAAAAAAAAATTTTTATGGCCTCTTAAGGACCTCCCCCTCCAGCTCTCCATTCATCCCTGAGCCTGATGCTTGCAGGTGGCTCCAAAAAGGTTGAGTCATAAAGAGAAATTCAACAGGCTATTTGCTGGACCTTTTTATAGCTCTTCCTCCTGAGAAAAAGGAAATGAGATCCTAACTAACACTAGTCCACACGGGGACCAAATCCATTCTTTATTGAGCTCACTTCCTGGAAGCCAGCTACACAGTCTGCATTGCTCTTTTATACCTCAGTACCCAGTTTTAGAATTTTCCTTTCTGAAAAAAACAAAGGCATTCTATTGAGTTCCCATGGTAATTTTTTGCTCTTCTCTCTGGAGTATTTCTTATGCACAAAACAAAAAAATGCGTTACAACTCTCTAATGTATTTATCCTAACATCCACAGGATAAACTTGGTAGTCATCACCCACAAAATCACGTTTTTAAAAAGTTTGTCACATGCCCATAATTTCTGTATCACTCCGAAGATCAGGAAAAGAATTCTGAATTAGCAATTTCACCCACAGAAGGCATTCAGATACCAAATATTCCCAATCCAAAGTGGCTTTATGTACAGGGGCTTACTTATATGCATTAATTTCTTAGCAAAGAAATCTAAACTGAAACACAGAGGAACTGAAACAGATGTTCAACCCATATATGCAGATAAGAATTCTTCACTTGCCTGCTTATCGCTAACAGATGAAGGAAGTGCACTCATTAAGGAAGCAAAGCCTGCCCAAGTGGAACAGAGCCAGATCACAGTCACCCACTGGTTCAGAGTACAACCGAATTTTCCCAATTTCAATAGGAAAGAGAAGTTAAATACAGAAAAATCAACTGTGCGACTTGAAAATACCATAACAAAGGCAGTTCAACTTGCTCCCCCAGAGGATGTGTTCCCCCCTCCATCAGTTCTAGTTCATTTACACCCAGAATTTTTTTTATTCCTTTTTCCTTAAATTCCTAGATTCCTTACTCTTTTTCATGTAAGTGTTATCACATTTCCAAGCTTATAAAGTTGCGGGGACACCCTAGTTTTGAGCAACTACAAGTAATCCTTAGATGTATTTGGACGGGGCTTTAAAGATAATGCTCTGTTTATAGGATGATCAGCATCAAAGTCAACACACCCAAATTCCACCTGCATCTTCTCCCTTCTGCATCGAAACACACCACCAAACTCAGGCTATTTTTCCTCCTTTACTGCAAATGCCATTACTAGGTGCCCAAGAGTATAGCATTAGTTTACGTTAACCTTTGCCCATTCCTCTGCCATTACGCACACTTAAAGAACAAAAGGAACTAACAAGCAAAATAGAGACAGACTCATGGAGAGCAGGCTGGTAGCAGTGTGGGTGCAGGGGCTGGGGGCTGAGCAGAAAAGAAAAATAAGAAAAAACTCATGGACATGGACACCAGTGTAGTAGCTGCTGAGGGGAGAAAGAGTGGGGAGAGATGGAGGAGGGTATAGGGGATACATGGGGTGGTGAACATCTTATACAGTATACAGATATGTAGTGAAATTGTGCATCTGAAACCTGTATAATTTTGTTAACCAGTGTCACCCCAATAAAATCAATAGAAATGGAGAAAATAAGATGTGAATGCTGAGGACTCCATAATGGCTAGGAAAGCAGCACCTAATGTGAAAGACCTTCCACTGCCTACTCTTTCTCACCCCGAACTCACTGCTCATGTCCCTGCAGTCTGGCTTTGACCCCACCATTGAACGGGCTCCAGCCAAGATTTCCAACAGCTCTAGCAGTCAAGTTCAGCGGGAGCTTTTCAGTTCATTATCTGCCTTCTTGGAGACATTTGAAAATTGTGTTCACCCCTTTCTTCTTGAAAATGTGTCTTCTATTAGCTTCTGAAATTCCATCCTCTAGTTGTCATTTCTGACTTCTCTATCTAGTTGCTCAATAGGTTCCTCTTCTACCCATCCCTTAAATGCTGCCGTTTTCCTCTTGTACTTCTCACATACTGCCCTGCAGCCATGATCAGAGGCTCCAGGGTCAGGTATACAATGATGATCTACAATTAATTCTTTATCTCCAGACTAGGTATTTCTCCTCAGCTCCAGACTCTTGGAACCAATTATCTAGTAGACAATTCTATGTGAAAGTTCCACTGAGTATATCAAACTAAAACTAAATGCTTTACCTTCCTCACAAAACCTTCTCTTCTGACCTTTCCTGGATCAGTGAAGAGCACTGGCTACCCCACCTGTGAGTCATCCCTGAATCATACTCATCCATTCCCCTACAACTAATCAACCCTAAATTCTTGTGATTCTAATGTGTAAATATCTCTTAGTCTACTCATGTTTTTTCCAATCCCACCTGACCTACTCTATTTTAAACCACCACTCTCACCCTCCTAGATTATTTTGTGTCTACCTGGTTTCTCTGACTTTAATCTTGCCCTTTCCCTTCTTCTCCACTGTAAGTCCACGGTTCTCAACTCTGGCCATACACCAGAATTACCCAGGAAGCTTCAAAGATATACATACCCATATACATAGACACATACATATACATCACACTCTGGTCATGGGGATTCAGTAGGTTTGGAGTGGGACATGGGTATCTATACTACTAAAAGCTCCATAAGTGATTCCAATGTGCAACCATGATTAAAACTCAACCAGAGTGATTTTCTCCAAAATAGCTCTGATCATCATTTTACAAGTGCCTTCATAGTCAAGCTTTGCTGAATTTTCTTCTGTCTTTCAACTCTGTTGTTTCTCCTCTGCCCATGAACACTCATGTCCACAATTCATACCAAAGCACCTCAAGTCTCTATGGACCCAGCCGCAGCCTACCTTTCTGACTTGCCTATACCTCACACAAACCCCCATTCTCCCCACAAATCTGCTCTTCATGTTCCACCACACTCGACTGCTTACTATTGTCCACTTCCACCTCCCGTTTTCATGTTTCCATGTTTTCGCTCATTGCATCCCCTGCCTTCGCCATAACAAATCACAAACTTCAGTGGCAAACAATGATAGGCATTTATTGCTCAGGCCTCTGGGGTCAGCAGCTGGGTAGTTCTGCTGATCTTGGATAGATATAATCATACGTCAAGGACAGCGGTCCTCATTCAGGGGCAGTTTTGCCTCCTATGGGATATTTGGAAATGTATGGAGACATTTTTGGTTGTCATAGCTGGAGGGGGAGGGGCGCATGGTGGATGCTCCTGGTATCTAGTAGAAGGTAGGCATGATGCTAAACATCCTAAACTATACATCCCTCCACAACAAAGAATTATCCAGTTCCAAATGTCAACAGTGCCACTGTTGAGAAACCCTGCCATAGGTGTTGGCTGGCTACTGGCTGCTGGCTGATCTAGGATGGCCTTGTCACGGACATTGGGACAACTTGGCTCAGTCCACGCTCTTTTTTGCTCCAGCAGGCTGTCTTGGTCACCTTGTAATGATGGAAGAGGAGCAAGAACAAGCAGAACTGCACAAAGGCACTTCATAGTCTGAACTTGGAACTGGCACACTATCACTCTGCCACATTCTATTGGCCAAAGCTGGTCGCCAGGCCTCCCCAGATGCAAGTGGTAAGAAAACAGACTCCATCTTGGTAGTAAGAACTGCAAAGGGTGAGTACACAGACAGTTTGGAGAACTGGTACCATCCACCATACTAATTCTGTTCCTTCTGCAAGGTAAACAAGAATTTGTAATTACAGAAGTGTCCCCGCCTCTCTGCTCCCTTCTTGACATTTCTTTTTGGACATCTAAAATATTATACTTTGCCGAAGCCGGTTTGGCTCAGTGGATAGAGTGTCAGCCTGCGGACTGAAAGGTCCCAGGTTCGATTCCAGTCAAGGGCATGTATCCTGATTGCGGGCACATCCCCAGTGGGGGGGCGTGCAGGAGGCAGCTGATCGATGTCTCTCTCCCATCGATGTTTCTGGCTCTCTATCCCTCTCCCTCCTCTCTGTAAAAAATCAATAAAATATAAAAAATATATATTATACTTTGTGTTCCCTACACTGAACCAACTGCCTATGGCTGGCACCCCTCTAACTGGGCTGTTAGGTCTGGTTGGTTCTGTGCTATTTTAATGACAGTTCTTACACACACCCATGGGAAATAATGATTAAAATAAGTTTCAAATTTTATTCTGCAACTTACTCACATTTTGTTATCTATATCCGCTCTTATTCGTGTGTCTGCTGACCTCCCACACCAGGTGGAGAATCATCACTGGAGTCTTCCTCACACATTCAGTGCTTAGCACAGTAGCTGGCACATCATAGGTGCTTATTTAATAAATGAAGTACTAGTTATTAAATAAATGAAGGCATTCATGCAAAGGACAATGGCTATGATGTCAGCTTATATCCAGGTATATCTGTGTTTTGATGCAGAAAATAGAAAATTATCCTAAGGAAACAGTTCTCAAATTTGCTCAGGTATCTGGAATATCATACTGGTCTTCAGATTCCATCATGAAATATTGATCATTTATTCCATCATATAAACTAGAAGTGATGTTGTTGGCAGAATATGTAACTATATTCCCTGGATGCATATCCCTTCACACACACCCACAGGAAATAATGATTAAAATAAGTTTCGAATTTTATTCTGCAACTTACTCACTTGTTTTGTCATCTGCTGGGTTCTCCACCCTGGGCGCACACTGGAATCACTCAGGGGAAACTTTTATGCAATAACAATGCCCGGGCCCTGATCCAGATCATTTTAAATCAAAAGCTCCCAAATGACTCCAGTGTGCAGCCAGAGTTGAGAAATGCAGGCTGGGGCTCTCCACCAGCAGGCTGGCAGTAATTATTACTGAATGCCCATTTTTAAAAAATAAAATCTGGAAAAAAAAAACCCAAATCTCTGTAAGATTTTGCTTGAATAAAAGGCTTTAGAACTGAGCAAGATTCTGAGCAAGATGGGTTTAGGTAAAAATGGTTCCTATCACCAGGGATTACCTGTATCCAGTGAGGTTTGGTGGCTCTGTCATCCTATATTGTTTGTTGTAATTTATAATTTTATAAGTTAAAGGAGTAGTTCCATTTTGGAAAATACATTAGAGAGAATATCTTAAACTCACCATTTATGCAAATAGACTGGATTAAGACAAATGATCATATGTCAGAATATTTACTATGGAATCCCTTATATATTAAAACACTAGAGGCCTGGTGCATGGATTCGTGCACCAGTAGGGTCCCTCGACCTTGCCTGTACCCTCTCACAATCTGGGATCCCTTGGGGGATGTCGGAGAGCCTGTCCCTGCAGGCCAGACCAAGGGACCTCACTGGGCCTCTAGTATGCATATAAGATCTTTGGTTAATCTCTTCCCACCCTTCTCCCCACCCTTCCCTCTGAGATTCATCAGTCTGTTCCATGTTTCCATGCCTGTGCGTTAAGCATCTGCTTCCTGGTGGTCAGTGCACACCATAGCTGCTGGTAGAATGGTCACTTAGGGATGAGCAGGAGGGGTCAGCAGGAAGAGATTAACCAAAGAACTTAGATGCATATATGCGTAACCATGGATACAGACAATAGGGCCTGCAAAGGCCTGGGGAGAGAGCTGGAGTGGGATAGAGAGCGTTAATGGGGAGGGGGTTATATATATAATACTTTCAATAATAAAGGTAAGTTTTATAAAGTACATGTTGATTCTGCAGCCACTTATGATGTTTAAATTATACCCATAAATTCTTTGAGGATCCTTCATGAAAAATGAAGCCTAATTCCCCTCCTCTTGAGTGTGGGCTATATTTGGTGATGGGTTTTGTTTAATCCTAAACACAATTCATGAGGTTAGATGCTGAAAATACACTTAATATTTTGCAAATACTTCACTGAGGCTAAGTAAGTTCCCCACGGTCACAGAGTTAGTAAATGCCACAGTCAAGTTTGAGTCAAGATGATTCCAGAGCCCAGCCCTTTCAGTTCTGGCACCAAACCCCAAGCACAAGACTTCGCTGATGTGACCCAGAGTCTGTTCTCCCAGCAGCCCTCTCCAAACGCTATGCTCCAGCCACGCTGCTTCCTAAATGGACCCTGTTCCTGCAGAGCTCCACACCTCTGCCCAAGGTGCTCTCACCTTCTAGAAGGTCCTTCTCCAGCCCTTGCTCGAACCTCTCCTCACCCTTACCTTCCCCATCCAACTGACAATAACTGCTCACTTTTCAAGATTCCACCCAATGTCTAGCTCCTCAGAGATGCTGATCCCTAACCAGGGAGAAATATTCACATCTTCCTTTGTGGCTCCCAGGAACTCTGCACAGACTTGTTTCTGTGATGGACTAGAGCAGCAGGCGCCAGCCTTTCAGATCTCACGGGCGGTGCACCGGGCCCCTAGTATGCATGTAAGATCTTTGGTTAATCTCTTCCCGCCCTTCCCCCTCATCCCCTTTCCTCTGAGATTCATCAATCGGTACCAAACCGGTTGGCCACCACCGCTCCAAAGGTTTCCTTAAACCAGCCGTCGGTCGCCAACCTCTCAGACCTCACAGACGAACTACTGGTTGGCAAGCGCTGGACTAGAGTATTGTTCAAAAACTATTCACTCGCCCTAGCTGGTTTGGCTCAGTGGATAGCACGTTGGTCTGGGGAATGAAGGGTCCCAGGTTTGATTCCAGTCAAGGGCACATACCTGGGTTGTGGGTACATCCCCAGTAGGGGGTGTGCAGGAGGCAGCTGATCGATGCTTCTCTCTCATCAATGTTTCTAACTCTCTATCCCTCTCTCTTCCTCTCTGTAAAAAATCAATAAAAATATTTTTTTTAAAAAAGACTATTCACTCCCCTTCCCTCCCACTCTAAGCAGAATGTCTCTTCTTGTCCCCTGACTTTGCTTGGCCACATTACTTGCTTTGGCAGTAGAATGTGATAGATATGATGCAAGTGAAACCTGAAATCTGTTGCGTCTGGGCTCTGGTTCACCTGTCATTCATTTGCCATGAAGGCAACATCTCCAGGTAGCTTCTGGTCCACGGGGAACAAAGATGCATGAAGCAGATCTGAACCCCACCCATAGCCTTGAGCCAACTGCTCCAGCTGACCCTTGAATCTGGGAGCAAGGCGGGGAAATGCTCCTCTTACCTGCCACCGAATTTTTGGAGTAGTCTGTTATACTATACCATTGTACCAAGAGCTGACTAATATATACCTAGAATTTTAATTTCATGTGTTTGTTTAGATGTCTTTAGGGTGAAGAACAGTTCTTAGACCATTAAGAGCTATTAACAGATTTTTGTTGTTGTTAAGATGTAATTCACATACTATAATTCATCCTTTTGAAGTATATAATTCAGATATTTAGTAGTTTCACTAAGTATGATCACCACTAATTCTAAAATATTTCCATCACCCTCAAAAGAAATCCCTACTCATTAGCACTCTTAGATTTTTGTAAATGAATAACTTAATGAAGGAAAATGTAAGAAAATTTTTGGAACTCTTATCAGAACTAGTGTGATGATATAAACATTGTAGAAAAAATGTTTATTCTTTTCGGAAGTATCTCTTCACTAGGTATTTTAAGATCCCTGTATTTTAAAAATAAGTTATACTTACCTTCCCATATATTTGAAATATAAATATTTACTATTCTTCTTAACTGCTACTGCAAGGCAGATCATTTGAGGATTTAATTTTTGGTCTAAAAATCACAGAAGGATGCTTACATTACAAGCCACAAAGCAATCAGGACGGAAAAAAAATCTCACATAGGTCAAAGCTATCAGTCACCGAGGAAGATGTGATACAGAATCTGCACTTGCACACATATTCACAAAAAGAAGGAGATGGAAGAGAAGAGGAAGAGGAAGAGGAGGAGGAGGAGTGAGGGAGGAGGAGGAGAAGGAGAAGGAGAGGGAGGAGGAGGAGGAGGAGGAGCAGAAAGAGGGGCAATTTTTGGTCAAGTGCCAAAAATAAAATTTCAAAGTTTCCATTAATACAGACCAGAGCTTCAAAAATTAGCAAATCCACACTTTTAAAATACAATTATTAAAATCCCCCAAAATGGCAGGATTGAAAAACTATTCTTGTTGGGTAATTGACATCATACTTACACAGTCAGGTGTGTGTGTTTGTTTTTTTCCCAGATAACAAAGAAAAATATATTTTACAAAAAAATTAAATGACAAGCTCATTTTCTCCTATTAATGGTTGAAGAAAGAAATTGTCTTATTTCAGAGATTAAGTCCATTAAAAAGTTTATTAAAGACAAACTATGAGTAACGGGATAAGTAAGAAACTCCTATCAAGAGCAAAACGCTCTAAAAACTCAAAAAATATCATTTCTACATATAAAAAAGAACACGGCAGAACTTTGCATTGCTGTGCTCTGTGAAACTATTTGACCAAACCTGACACCTAGAAAACCATCATTCTAACCACCACTATCCCCTTAAAAAATAAATAAATAACCAGGGAGCTTTCAAATACCCTGACTCTGCCTAAGCTGCTCGGCCTCCTTTTATTTTTACCTTCTTCTTTCCCGCACAGGCTCTGGGCAGGACCCAGCTGCGCGGTGCCAATCTGGGTCACTCAACCAGAGGATCAGTGGGCGACAGCCGCCCTGTCCACTTTTAGAAGGGCTCGCATGCCTGGGGAGTGTGCAGGCACGGAGCCGAGCATTCCCCAGCCCCAGAGTGTCCAGCGAACAACAGCTGCCTGGGTTTGCTATTTCTAGGCTCCAGGCTCTGAAAAACACATCCTTACCTGAGGAATATGAAGTGCAATGGGGAAAACAAATCAGATTCTGATACTGCATACTTTCATTTCTGACATTTTTTAAGAGCTGCTACTTTATAATTCAATAAAAAGGCCTCTACATTGGGAAGAAAGGAGAGTTGAAATACCCAGATGGACCTTTTTCTATTTTTTTTTCCAGCTTTATTGGGGTATAACTGACAACACGGTAAGATATTTAAAATGTAAATTGTGGTGATTTGATATATACATTGTGAAAGGATTCCTTCCATCCAGTTAATCAACACATCCATCTAGCACCTCACAGCTTTTGTGTGTGTGAAAACATTTAAGTTCTGCTCTCTGAGCAAATTTCAGTTAGCACCGTGTTATCAATCACAGTCACCATGCTTTACATTAGATCCGCAGACTCTGTTCATCTTATAACTGAACGTTTGCACCCTTTTACCAACTCCTCCCTATTTTCCCCACCCCAGCCCCAGACAAACACATTTCTACTTTTTCTATAAGTTAGGCTATTTTTGTATTCCTCATGTAAGGGATACCATACAGTGTTTGTCTGGCTTATTTCACTTAGCATAATGCCCTCAAGATCCACCCATGTTGTTGCAAAGGGTAGCATTTCCTTTCTTTCCGTTTCCTTCCTTTCCATTGTATATAATCTTCTCAACTCATTCATCCACTGACAGACACTTAGGTTGTTTCTATGTCTTGGCTACTGTGAATAATGCTGCAATGAACATGGGAGTGCAGATATCTCTTTGATATCCTGTCTTGCTTTCTTTGGATAAATGCTCAGAAGTGGAATCACTGGGTCATAAGACAGTTCCATTTTTAATTTTTTGAGGAAACTGCCATACTGTTTTCCACATTCCCACCAACAGTGCACAAGGGCTCCCTCTTTTCCACATCCTCACCAGCCTCTGTCTCTTGTCTTTTTAGTGACAGCCCTTCTATCAGTGTGCTTCCCTGATGACTAATAGTGCTTCATACCTTTTCATGTACCTATTTCTTTTTTTTTTAATTAATTTTTATTTATTTTTATACATATCTCCCCATTGCCCCCCCCTCCCTCCCAGGCATACCCCGACCCCCCAATGTCTGTGATCATTGGTTATGTTTATAAGCATGCATACAAGTCTTTTGATTGATCACTTATTTACCTCACCTAACTTTAATCTTTCTGCTGTAATTTCACAGTCTGTTTGATGCTTTATGATTTTTGTCCTCCTGAGA
>JAAGEH010002528.1:18144704-18281762 GCA_011751065.1 Lasiurus cinereus | reverse complement strand
AGGTTTTCAGTATCTTGCTCTCTCTCTTCTTCTGGCACCCCCACAATTCTGATGTTGGTACGCTTGAAGCTGTCCCAGAGGCTCCTTACATTATCTTCACATTTTTGGATTCTTTTCTCTTCTTGCTTTTCCAGTTGAATGTTTTCTGCTTCTTTATATTTCAAATTTTTGACTTGATCCTTGCCTTTCTCTAGTCTGCTGTTAGGACTCTGTATAATAGTTTTTATTTCAGTCAGTGTATTTTTCATCTCCTCTTGGGTCTCACTAAATTTATCCATCTTTTCTAGCATATTCTTGAAAAACCTTATAAGCGTGGTTTTGAACTCTATATCCAGTCGTTTTTTTTCCTCCATTTCTTTTGCTTGTAATCCCTTCCCTTGTCTCGGCATTTTCACTGTGCTGGGGAAACTTCTGTGCTGGATTCAGCCGCAGAAGCCTCTGTTGAGCTTGGGAGGGGTGGAGTCTCAGGGCTTAAGGGACCGCCTTGCCTTCCAGTCGGCCCCGCCCTCCACGGCCCCTGAGTCTCACGTGACTGGGTAATGGCTGGAGCGGTCCTTGTGCACGCCCGCAGTGCCTCTAACCACTGCCTTTCCGGCTCCCCTGCGAACCAGGACCACATGAGTCTAGGTCTCCAGGGTTTCGCCCCAAACAGGGGCTCAGTGGACTCAGAAGTGGCACAGTTGGGAGGGTCTGTCTCCCACCCACTCGAGAAAGCCAGCGGCACAATCAGCAATCTGTCCTCCGCGTGGTGCCGTGCGCGACCAGACCTCCGATCCTTTGCAACTCCCCTAAATTTCCGTGCACTTCTCCCTTTTCACAGTCCAAACTCCCCCCGTATGAGTCTCGGCTGGATCTGCGGTTTAGTGTCTCAGGACAAGGGGTTCAATGCCTTTGAGAGTCTCCGTCTCCCTCCCGCCAGAGAAAACCAGCCAGGTACTCCGGCACCCACTCTCTCCTCGCGCGCGTCTCCGTACCTCAGCTTTTTGCAGCTCCTTTGGGTCTCCGTGAGCCCCTCTCTTTCCCTCTAGTTGTAGAACTTCCACTCAGCCAGCTTTCCTGTGGTTCTGGATGATGTCCGTTCTGTCTTTTAGTTGTAGTTTTGAAATTGTTGTGCGAGGCAGCAGTATAGGTGTTTACCTATGCCACCATCTTGGATTTTCCTCATGTACCTATTTCTATGTTTTCTTTGGAAAAAGGTCTATTCAGTTCCTCTGCCCATTCTTTAATTGGATTGTTTGATATTTTGCTATTGAGTTACCTGTGACATTATTTTAAAATTAACACTTCAAAGTTAACCTGCTTCATTCAATCACATTTTTATACTTAAAAACCATAGAACTACCAAAAACAGCAGAACCAATTATTAGATATGGTGTTGGATACTTGACATTCAATGACACATCTAAAACTGACCCTTTTCTAATATTATAATGACAGGAAAAAAACAATCTATTAACACCTTTTTGACCAATATCAGATTATAATTCCATGCTCAACTATAAGAATTAGCCATTGTTCTAAGTTTCTATTTTAATTATTTCCTTGTTTTTCTTTTTTTTATATAGTCTTACCACCCTTGTATGCATTTCTATATATTATCACATTTTAATTAAAAATTGTTAACATATGTTGGTAGCTTTCTCAGCATTCACTTTCCCCAGATTTTCCTTTAGGGAATTCAGCACTTCTCTGATGGATAGAAGCCAGAATCTTTGTTAAGATGGACCAGAGTAGACCCTAACTGGCTTAAGCTAGTCAATTTTCTATTCTCCCTTGGATCATTGCCAGAAACCAAACATTGTCTCACTATGAACAGAAGACCAGAAGGCTGGTCAACCTTAATTGCTCTGAAAGGTCAGAGCTAATCACTCACTGTTTAGTTGAAACATTGTTAGCTGAAGCAGCCTCTACCTGTTTGTTTCACTGTAATTTCCTGCCTAAAGGCTATGGTTGTGTCCAAAGCCTTAATAAAAGGGAGAAAAAGGCCAGAGCAAGTGGTAACCCTTTCCACTAGAGGAAGGCTCCTGCCTGGCCCCCCAATATCGCCAAATTAATATTTTCTAGTCTCTCTTTTCATTTGCATGCAGCCTCTTTCAGAACCCAAACCCTGAACCGGGAACCCTGAACCATGCAGGACGTGGAAAGGGGCTCCCACAGATCATGATGAGGGATGGGTCCCCTTTTCTCTGCTCAGAGAATGTAAAAGGATATGAAGACCAAAATTGTTCTTGCCCAGATAGCCATCAAGGGGAAAAGCCTGGACTTTCTGAGGTAAGGTAGGACAGGTGTGGATATACAGCATAATGCCTGATAGAAAGCCATGCAATGCACAGAACAGTTGAAAAACTGAGAAAATCCGGGTCCTTACAGATATCACTGAGCTGCTGAGTCAGCCTTATCTGAAGGGGGATCTACTTCCAGACTGTCAATGAACCAATAAGCCATCTTTTTTCTTCTAAAGCCAGTTTGAGTGGATTTCTCTTAGTTAAAATCATCAATTACTAAACCACTTACAAAAAATTTTTTGAATGAAAAAAATTATTACACACACTACCTAAAACCAAATGGATAAAAAGAAATGTTTAACACATCATACAATTTACAACTCTTAATAGAAGTTAAAAGTTAGTGACTGGTGATGTCAGAGCAGCCCAAATCCCCATATGCATGAGAATGTAGGGTTGAAGAGACTTGGAGAAGAACTCTCTCCTTTCGATGTGGCAGCAACTATCCAGCAGTATACTGGGTTAAGAGATTCATTGGGCGGGGAGGTGGGGGGGTGTTATAAACATGTCAAAAATCAACACTGATTCCAGCATCCTTAGGTTACCTTTAACCCCATTCCCAACTCTTCACTCTTGCTCTGCCTCACCAATACCCTTCCAGGACACCCTTGGTGAGCGTGTATCATGCCCATGAATAGCATGGCAGTTCCTAGCACAGGTAAAGGAGCTAGACTGCCTGGATTTGAACATTAGCTTCAAAATCTAATGACTATGCAACTTTGGCCATTTTCTTATCTCTCTGCAAAATGGGAATACTAAGAGTTTGTACCAAGAGAAACTAAGATGGCAGCATAAGGTACATACCTGCACGTGCTGCCTCTCACAACCACACCAAAATTACAACTAAAGATAAAACGACTATTATCCAGAACCATGGAAAATCTGGCTGAGTGGAAGTTCTACAACTAGAAGGAAAGAAAAAAGTGCACTGAGACTGTGTAGGATCTGCAGAGCCACGGAAAAGCAGAGGTATGGAGGCGTGTGGAGAGGGCTGGCAACTGAGGGCGCAGTAGTCTTTTTCAAGCAGGAGGGAGACACAAGCTCCTAACTGCTTTGAACTCCAGTTTCCAGCGAGACTCTGGGGACCCAGACTCCTACGGGGAGAAACTGACCTGTCTAGCATTGGGTCAGAAAGTGAGGGTGGCTTGCCAACAATGGTGCACGCAGGAATCATTGTATATTGTGCTGGGGTGCAGGACATGGGGACACAGAAACACAGAGATGCAGAGAGGGCTGACTGGCAGCCATTGCTAGTTGCTACGCCCTCGTGATTCCCTGAGACCCCGCCCCGCCCAATTCACAAGCCCACCAGAGCTGTGTGCATGAATGGCCTGCCCTTTTGCATATGAATGGCCTGCCCTTTCGCAGTTTAACCTAACAAGTTTGCAGCTGGGTCAGACAGCTCCAAAACTTCCCATCTCCAAGCAAAGAGGATAAATTTGCAGATATCACTGTAGTTCCTGCTGGATGGCCTCAGACAGTAGCTGACTTGCACCTCTTTGAAGATCCAGGAGCTAGTGTATCTAGTGGTCAGTATGAGATGACACCCGATTTCAACTCTTCACATCATCAACTCTTCACAAATCTATAAGTGACATACTCAAGAGGCTGACTCAGTGAGCACCAAAAACCTACTGAAGCAAGTCCTGCCCCATAAGGGTGTCTCCAGCACAATAGTACATCCATTATAGACACAGCGGGTCCTCACAGCCAATTGGCCTGGAGGTAAATTTCTCCCAGTGTACCAACAGCAATCAAGGCTTAACTACAAGACTGTGAACCCAGCCCACAAAGGGGAGCAACAAGAGTGTCCACCTGGGAAGGCTGAGCCACTGGGCCCTATAGATCACCTATCACACAAAGCCACTCCATCAACACAGGGAAGCAGCAAAATTCAGAGACAAAGAAACATGTCACAAATGAAAGAAATGAAAGAAAGCAAACTACTGGATATAGATTTCAAAACCAGTTATACAATTACTCAAGAATCTTCTAGAAACTGCTGAGAAACTTAGTGAGACCTCCAAGGAACTTAGTGAGACCTTCAAGGATCTTAATGAGAATGCCAAAAACAAAAAATGGAAAAGAACCAGTCAGAAATTAAGCATACACTGTCTGAAAGAATAATATACATAAATCTAACAGTAGACTAGAGGACCCCAAGAATCAAACCAAAGATTTGAAATATGAGGAAGCAAAAAACACCCAACCAGAAAAATAAAAAGAAAAAACAATAAAAAATATGAAGATAGTGTAAGGAGCCTCTGGGACAACTTCAAGCATAACAACATCCAAATTATGAGGGTGCCAAAAGAAGAGAGCAAGATATTGAAAACCTATTTGAAGAAATAATGACTGAAAACTTCCCCACCTGGTGAAAGAAATACACTTACAAGTCCAGGAAGTGCATAGAGTCCCAAACAAAAGGAACCCAAAGAGGATCACACCAAGACACATCATAATTAAAATACCAAGGGCAAAAGACAAAGAGAGAATATTAAAAGCAGCAAGAGAAAAACAGTTAGTTACCTACAAAAGAGTTACCCATACAACTGTCAACTGATTTCTCAACAGAAACTATGCAAGGCAGAAGGGAGTGGCAAGAAATATTCAAAGTGATGAACAACAAGAACCTACAACCAAGATTACTCTACCCAGCAAAGCTATCATTCAGAACTGAAGGTCAGATAAAGAGCTTCACAGAAAAAGCTAAAGGAGTTCATCAGCACCAAACCAGGCTTATATGAAATGCTGAAGGGTATTCTTTAAGAAGAGGAAGAAGAAGAAAAAGGTAAAGATAAAAATTATGAACAACAAAGTGACAACAAATACATATCTATCAACAAGTGAATCTAAAAATCAAGTGAATAAAAAATCTGATGAACAGCATAAACTGGTGAATATAATAGAATCAGGGACATAGAAAGGGAGTGGACTGATAATTCTCAGGGGGAAGGTGGTGTGAGGGATGTGAGAAGAGATTGGATAAAAATCGTACACCTATGGATGAGGACAGTGGTGGGGGGTAAAGGCGTGGAGGGTTGGGGGGATCAAGTGGAGGGGAGCTATGGGGGTAAAAGAGAGGAATATCTGTAATAATCTGAACAATAAGGATTTTTTTTTAAGAGTTTGTATCTAGCTCACAGGATGGCTGAGAAATTGAAAGTTTAGAACAAGGCCAGCCAAGCTATAAACACTCATAAATTTTTGTAATGATCTATGGTAATTTAAGGGAATTTAGAGAAAATCTGATCACTGTCCTCCAAGAGAGAGCGACGCCATAGCACCAGGCAAAAGCCAGCCTAGGACCCATACCTTCTCCATCAGGCTAAGCACTACCCACTCCAGCTTCTTTCCACACCTCCCTCGCCCTGACTCCCAAAACTCCCACCTTACTGGGCTTCTCTGACTCTTTCTTTAGAGTCTTCACAGAATCAGTAGCCTCCACCTTGAATACCATTTCCTGCTTTTATTTGTCTGGCCAGTTCCTGCACACCCTTTGGTTCTCAGCTTAACAGCACTTTCTCAGAGAGGCCTGCACAAAGCCCCCTAAACCAAAGGAGGTCCTAGCCCCTCCATATTCCACACAACCCGCTCCTCCCTTTCTGTGCCAGGGTCTGTACTTTTTGATGGAATGTAACCCACCAGAGTAGGAACCACATTTGTCTCATATTCTACTGAGTTCCTAGCAAGTACTCAATAAGTATATGATGAACAAATGAATAATGTGCCAAGCTGAGACAGATTGCCAATGCACATACACTGGTACAGGAAAGCCACAATGAATATCAACAGCCTAGAAGTCATTGACCCGCAAGTCTCAATTTCCTCTTGCCCAACTCACCTCCCAAGGGTTCTCACCCACAACAAACAACTCCCACAATTTCCCTTGGGAGAAGACTGATGCTTTAATTGTACCAACGCACAAAATCCCAAAGGAAAATGCTTTGGGAATGGGGGTGGGGCACTTCAATACTCCACCATCGCTCCAAAGGCAGTAGTAGCTTCTTCTAGAAATGCCTAAGGTCCTTGAAAGGAATGAGTAATGTCCCCAACTAAGACAAATAACAAAAAAAAAAAAAAAAAACCTCATATTTTGCAAAATCACACACTAAGAAATAAAGGGCTATAAAAAAAAACAGAGGTGGGTCAGAAAGCTCAAATCCATTCAAGTTTGTAGCCAGAACACTAACAAAAAACAATAAGAACACTGAATATTACCAGCACAGATTAAAAAGACCTTTTCCCTTTCCAATTACAGAATATGGGACTTTTACCAAAAAGGTGGGATGGCAGAAATGGGACAGGATGAAAAGTGTACAAGGAAAGACTGAGGCTGCTGCATTATGGGGAAAAGAGAAAAATGCAGAAAGATATGGGACAAATAGACCTTGTAATAAGCACAAAGTCAATGAAGCCCAGGACAAGAGCAAGGAATGGTCACCGCCCTGGTTCACCTGTACAAGTTTACTCTGCTTTCAACTACTGCTATTTAGTGATGCAAAATATTTTTTTTCCATCATAGTTTACATAATAGTACTAGTGGCCTGGTGCATGAATTCATGCACATTGAAAGGAAATTAAGTAGCCGAAACCGGTTTGGCTCAGTGGATAGAGCGTCGGCTTGCGGACTGAAAGGTCCCGGGTTCGATTCCGGTTGGGGGCATGTACCTTGCTTGCGGGCACATCTCCACTGTGGGGCATGCAGGAGGCGGCTGATCGATGTCTCTCTCTCATCGATGTTTCTAACTTTCTATCTCTCTCCCTTTCTCTCTGTAAAAAATGAATAAAATATATTTTTTTAAAAAAAGAAAGGAAATTAAGTAGAAGAAATATTTTAATATTGCTAATCACCCTTTCTCGATAATAGAAGTATCAACCAAATTCACGATCAACAGTGACAGATGGAAACACACATGTGCAATTGGCGCCAGTGAGAGCTTTATATAGAGAGATAAACTTGCTTAATTAGACCTGCTTTCTGACTTAGCTAAACTTTTTCCAGCCCAGTGAAGCACCCTAATTTCTCTTTCAGGTAAATTGTCAGCAACACGGCAGTAAATATCAATATGAAGCAGATTATTATTATAGATCACGCAAGGAGAACAAACGGTAAAATATTTAACTGCAGCAGTGTTTGAGTATATTCTGTGCAATGACAAAGTCTGAAATCATCTTTCTTACTTCTGTTCATTCAGCTCAAGTTTCTAAGCTTTCTAAATCTCCGTTTTCCAACTAATGAAAAGAAAATAGGATTCTACTGAGTCTCCTGTCTGTCTACTCCAGGACTTCTGTGAGGATCAAATGAGATGAGGCATGGGAAAATACTTCACAGACATTTGGTTGCAGTGTGAAATGTTTCCACCTGGCTATAAAGCAAGTCATGTTCCTAAGCTGAAGAAACTCCAAGGAGGCTAGTCTCTAGGGAGAGGAAGCTGAGCATTGCTCCGTGACATCATTACCCTGTGCCCACTGCCACTGTTTCCAGGCGGTGGTGGGCCACATTTTGCACCATGGGGTCTTGGCAGGCAGTGTTGGCTGCAATTTGGTGAGCTGTCACTCTGGGGGGCCTGTGTCCCACTTGGGGGAAGTCAAGTGTTGCTTTGTGGACATCAGGTCTGCAGTGTCATTTCTCTGTAAATGGCCTGTGTGTGTCACAGCAGCTCCTGTGTTGAGTGTCTGCCCCCTGGTGATCAATGTACATCATAGCGACTGGTCAGACGGTCACACACTTAATTAGTATATAAACACACATATAAGTTTGAGGTGTACAACATAATAATTAGGCATTATATATTTTATGAAGTGAGGTAATGCAAAATACTAAGGTGCTAAGAAAAATCTCACCTGAACCATGCAACTCGTGCCTTACAAAACATCATTCCCTATTTTCCAATTGCATATGCAATAATTCACACCACCAAAATAAATAAATAAATTACAGCCGAAACCGGTTTGGCTCGGTGGATAGAGCGTCAGCCTGTGGACTGAGGGGTCACAGGTTCGATTCCAGTCAAGGGCACGTACCTTGGTTGCGGACATATCCCCAGTAGGGAGCGTGCAGGAGGCAGCTAATCAATGTTCCTCTCTCATCGATATTTCTAACTCTCCTTCCCTCTTTCTTCCTCTATGTAAAAAATCAATAAAATATATTTAAAAAATAAATAAATAAATTACAGCAGAGACAACTATATTTGTTCAGAATACCAGGGCCTTATGCCAGGTGAGAGCGGAGCTGCAGCCAGGAGGTACCACATGGGAAAGCCAAGAGAAGGACCAGAGTGAGGGGTCCATCAGATGGGAATCCTGACCAGTCTGCCTGCCAGTCTTAACATGAGGGAAACGTACTAGAATAGTGGGCAACCGATACCTGTTACACAAGGACTAAGCAGATGACACATATAGAGCACCTATCACAATGTCTGACAAGAAGACATACTAACTACATGTGCTCTCCCCCCCCACCACTCCCCCCCGTTAATAATAATTTCAGTTCTGATCTCAATATCCAGGACTATTGGAACACGGGTCTCAATCAAGCGGAAAGAGCTTGGTGAAGAGAAAAGGAGTAAACATAGTTCCACACTTTGGCTATGGTCATTCTCCTATTATGCCTTGCAGCGTAGTCCTAACCACCCTCCTGCCTAAGTTTATCTTTCTAAAAAACATTGAAAGGGCTCCAGTTTCAGAGAATGTGCTCAGGAGCCATGGAGGTGAACTGTCTCTAAGCACTAACAGCACCATGCACAGAAAGGATGCTCAATCAATAGCTATTGAAGGAAAGAGGAGGGGCAGGAGAGAGGTCATTTGCTTGGTTAGATAGGGTGGGTAGAACTTTTGCTTTTACTTCTAGAGCACAACAGTCACCAGCTGAAGTTCAAACTCAGGAACAAGACTGCCTGGGTTCAAACCCCAGTTCTGCTACTTATTGGCTATAATAACTTCAAGGAAATCAATGAGCATTTATGTGCTCCAGTTTTCCCATCTTTAAAATGGGGCTTATCTGAGAAGCACCTTATGTGCCAGGCACTATACCAGTTGGTTGGTAGGTAGCATAGATAGATAGATATCATTGCATGATATATATAGTCATTAACTCAAACAAGCACTTAGACCAGCATTGACTGACACATGAGAAGTACTCACAAGTGTATTAGCTAATATTATTTTATTTGGCACTGAACTAGCAACTTTATTGTTTTACATTATCACATTCTGTCAATTCTTACACTATGATGAGTCAGGCTCCCACTTGTCACCACCCCTCCTTTATGACATCTTGCAAAGTTCCTGAGGAAGCAGGCGGCAACCACATCTGTTAGCTGATGACAACATTCAGCTCCACAAGCTCCTTTTTTAATTTTCCGTGAGAAAGGGATGCTATTTCTCAGTGTTTCCAGGGGGTCGTGACAGTTAATGGTCAGAGCCATGATCATTTATCAATACCAGCTACTAGTCATTAGTTTGGGTGGGGTATTCTCCTTTTAAAAATACCTAGTAAGAACTCATGTTGATAACCACTATTTAAAAAAAAAAACACTCCTTAGAGCTTTTTATTTTTTCCATTTTTTTATTAATGTATTACTTGTGTACATATCTTCCCATTGCCTCCCCACCCCACTCCCATACATGCCCTCACCCCCAGTGTCTTGTGTTCATTGGTGATGCTTATATGCATGCATACAAGTCCTTCGGTTGATCTCTTATCTACCCCACCTCTCCCTAACCTTCCCTGCTGTAATTTCACAGTCTGTTTGATGCTTTACTGCCTCTGTATCTATCTCTTTGTTCATCAGTTTATAATGTTCTTTATTATACATAAATGAGTGAGATTATGTACTATTTTCTTTCATTGACTGGCTTATTTCACTTAGCCTAATGCTCTCCAGTTCCATCCTGCTTCTTCTTTTTAGATATCCTGTAATTGGAAGTACTCTGATCTTTCACTAACATTATGAAATGGGAATTACCGGAACTCCGGTGGCAGGTGAGAAAGACGGGACTGACTGGACTGACTGCGCTGAGGTGAGGGCAGAAAGAGAAGGTGAGAGTCCCAGGGCCAATGCCCGGGGCATGTTTATTTAAAAAAAGCAAAGGTGTTTGCTCTTCAACCCTACAGACAGGACCTCCCAGTGCAGGGAGCCCTACACCCCTCCAACCTGCGGGGAAGGTTGGCCTCCTAAATAATTCCTTCAACTGACAGCACCCAACAGCCAACAGTGGAATCACTTTCCAAGTGTCCAATCACTGACTGTCTCCAGGCAACTACTGGGGACACTGCTTTTTTTAATCACTCTGAAAAAAAATAAAAACACTTTGCTTCCTGTGCGGGCAGCAACAGTCTATTTTCTCTGCCACAGCGGAGTCCAAGTGCCAATCAGGCAATTATAGCTGGGCACAGGCTTACCGAGAAATCTCTCGGGCAGTGGGTAATGTGGCTGTGGGGCCCGAACAGACAGCAGAGGGAGTAAACCAAGGAGGGGGTGGGATGATGACTCAGAACCAGTCCTCGGCCACAAGAGCTCTGGGGTTTTTATCAAAGGAGGTAGATCCCACACAACTATATATTCATCACCGCAAAAAAATGACAACTTTTCTCACTGAGTTTAATACTAAATGGCAGGTATGCACAGAGCAGGAAGGATTAATGGGCCTAGCTAGCTAGGAAGCAGGGAGTCCGCCCCTGAGGCAGTCAGATTTAAGTGCTCTCTTGAAAGGACCTGTCCCTGGAAAAGTAAACAAGGGACACTCCAGGGTGTCCCGATGCTGCCATCCTGACTCTTGAGGAGCGGAACCCCGACTATGACCTGGGGACACTGCAGCCACCCCTTCATTCAGAATTGTTGAAATTGTTGCTGAAATTCTGAGCAATGAAACGAAAACAGAAGTGCCAGAATTTTCTAGGAGGCATCTTATAAGGGAAGGATGCACTCTTCAAGTTCCATTGTTCCATCCTGCTTCCTGGAAAGGTGACGTGATGATGACCCTCCAGCAGCCATGTTGGACCAGGAGGCAGTGGGATCTAGAGACGGTGGGTCTGAGTGTTGAAAGAATCATAGACCTTCAGAAGTTATAGCTTATGGGGCTCATAAGTGGCACATGACTTTATTAATTTATAAAGCCCCTTCTTTAGAAGAATTTGGGGGTAAGATCCCTAATCAGAGGACATCTGTGGGCCCCACCCAGTCTCACATGAAATTGCTCTACTCACTCAGTGAAGCCGGCAGGTTTCCTATAGCCCTTCAGAATGGAGTACAGCCGTTACAGCCCCTACATTGTATAAGAATTTTAATCTCAAGTTCCAGGCTCAAATATGAATCCCAGGTCCTCTCTGCCATTTCTCCTAGAAGAGTTTTTATTTATTTGAGCCTTGGTCCTAAAGGTGCAGTGGGTCATCATGCAAACCCTGTTCTGAGTGGCTGCAAGAACATTCGAGAACTTCTGACTCAGCTCCCTTCCCTGCTCCCTACCCTCCCACACACACCTGCAGAGCTTCAAGAGCTTGCCTACATTTTTTTTCAAGGCATCATCACAATAAAAGCAAGTGTTGCGTGCACGAAAGCGCTTACCTCAACAAACTAGCATCAATCTTATTCCCCTGCCCAGCACTCTTCAATATTATTTTCACTGAGTCCTTATCTGCCTGAAGTACTTTTCTCTTAAAGTCCCTCTTCTCATTTTTTGCCTTCATGGTATTTATCCCAATTTGTAACTACGCATTTATCATTCAGCCCCTCGACTACAATGTACCTTTCAGGTGGGTGGGCATTGTGTTTACTTTGTTTACCATCTAACCCTCCCTGGCACATTGTTGGAACTGAGTAAAAACTTTTCAGGAAATGAATTTTTTTAATTTGTTTAAAACACTTTCGCATATTAATGTTCATGTGCACCATTAATACTTACGTTTAGTGTTTACACATATATGAGCTAACCAATGAGTGATAGCCAAGACTCCCACAAAATAATTTTCATATTTTAAACCATTTGACTAAACCTATCCCAGCCTCCATTAGGGTAAAATAATTGTTTGAATATTATTTTTTTACAATGTCTCTTGGGGAGGAAAAGAGAGCTGTGTACTCATCACAATAGATGTAACTTTAATTCCTCACCTGGTAAAATATAAGGCTGAGGAATTTTTAAATAATAGTATTGGGCCATAGAAATAAAAGAGCTACTTCTGCTCTTGACCTTTATTTTGAAGAAGAAAAAAAAAACACAAGGGCAGGTCTATTCTTACATGGCCTCCTAATAGGCTATTTAGGGAGAGATGGGTGGGGTATGGCCCTCCTGCTGAGGCTGAGCAGGAGGCCAGCTGCCTTCTACAGTAGCTACCCCAGAGCAATTATCCCAGGCAAAATGCAGAGCCCTGGACACATGAGCTTTCTCAACCCGACCAATATTTAACTCTTAGGGTCCCAAGAAAGACATAAGATACAGTTTTGCTGTTAGTTTAAGTTTAATGGAAAAGGTGTCAGCCAAGGGATTCCTTAAGTACATGTTCTATGACTATGCCGCCTCATTTCTTCCCCTTAGGCCAAACCTAACTCCCTGAGATTTGATGGCCATCCCATCAGTGTTGGCTGCATGCAGACATCTCTCTGGGAGTGTTGTTTTCAAAGCCAGAAACAGGGCATTTTACCACTGCAGGACTGGACTCCATGACATCATTCTTCCTTGCAGAGAGAGATTTACCTTTCCTTATGTCCAAGCAGAAGTCCTTCCAGTACTCTGTCATTCTTTTTCCTTTTTATAAAGAACTTTTTTTTTCCTGTACCATTCAGTAACCTTCTAGTTTAGGCTATTTTTATATTTCTCAACCACTTAAAAACAACATTCTATTCTCTTTTCCTCTCATGTAATCACTCTGAAGTCATACTTTTTCCCCCACCCTAATCTCCCACCCAAAAAAAGATTATATCTAATACCTTTCTTTTGCTTTAAATATCACACGCACACACATACATCCTGAGAAACAAATGCGGGAAAATATTATAAAATTGTATTGTACATTTTTCTAAATCACAGAACAGTGAACTGTACCTAAAAAGAAAAATCTAGTTCCAAGATGAGAGTAGGTTAGCCAAAAATCCACCAGTGTTAAGTGAGTCAGTCCTCAGCCATGAAGATGAAGGCCAAAATGATTAGGGTCAGACTGGAATGGAGGTGATAGGGATGCCGACAAGGAGCCAAGGTTCCCAGAAGTCACAGAGCCGCTTTGTTCAGCCCCTGCAGTTCTTCGGGATGGGACCTGGAGACCTATGGGAGAGCCTGCCAATCTCCTCTTGAAAGCACCTGCCTCTTGGCTGAACTCAACAGCAGAGCTGTTCCCAGGTGAGATCTTGTCCAGATGGGAGAACTCTCAGGTAAAGGTGACGGAACTGTGGTAGAGGCATCAGACCGATGCGCCAGCAACACTTAAACACATCGGCACTGAGAAGAGATAGCCCTTCACACCCATATTTGCAGAACAAAACAGACCATACAGGTATTGGGTCTTTACTCAAACTCTCTGGGGAATGTAAAAATACAGAATAAGGTACCTTCTCCAATCGAAAATGTTCAAAGCACACATGGACTATGCACTTATTCATCCCCATATGGCTTTGGAGATAAGACTATATATAACAAGAGGGCCGTGATCCCTAATACCATACACATAAACTCTAGAATATCTGTCCTCTACAGAAATCCTATGATAATGAAGCCACACACTTAAAAAAAAAAATTAAAAAACTAGTTACTTACCTACTAGCTATTTGGTCTAATAAAACTTCAAATGAAAGAAAAATAGCACATGATCTCACTCATTTATGGATAATAGAGAACGTTATAAACTGATGAAAAAGATAGTTAAAGAGGCAGTAAAGCGTCAAACAGACTGTCAAATTACAGCGGGAAGGTTAGGGAGAGGTGGGGTAGATAAGAGATCAACAGAAGGACTTGTATGCATGCATATAAGCATAACCAATGGACACAAGACTCTGGAGGGTTAGGGTATCATGGGAGTTGGGGGAGAGGGGCAATGGCAAGGTATGTACACATGTAATACATTAATAAAAAATTTTTTAAAAATCATTGAGGGTTGTGGCAATAACAACAGAAGACAAAACCAGATTCTAGCAACCCTGAACTACAGATAGCCCCTATGCCCAGTAGTCTGCCTGAGCAAGTGGAATCAGAAGGCAACATGCAAAGCTGAAGAGCCTGATTCCTGTTGCCTGAGAGCCTGGGTAGCATCACCCCCTTGGTTTCCAGCTCCCCTCCCTCCCTATGCTAAACTGAAGTGATCTGTCCAAGCGAAGAGAGCTCCTCGGTGCTGCAGCTGAAAGAGACAAACTCTGGGAAATCTTTTAGGGAACTACAGCGTCTTCGATCCACATCCTGCCTCCACACCTGGGTGGGCACCTCTGCACAGTGACAGGACCTGAAAGCTCAGTCCTTATAGGAATTTTTGCACACGGTCCTACACCTAGGGAGCAGTATCAGGATCAGAGACCAAGGACTGCAAGTCTGCCTGGGTTCAAATCCCAATATAACAAGTTCTTTCTAACTAGATGACCCTGGACAGAGTCTCCTAAAGAGCCTGCTTTCCTCAACTAGATATGTTGGATATCCGGATACATCTATTTGCAGAAGTTAAGAAAGGATGCTTTAAATTAAAGTCCTAGTTCTACCACTTCCATGTAACTTTGGGCAAGATACTCAACTGCTCAGAGCCTCAATTTTCTCATCTATAGATGGGGATAAATCATAGTACTTATTTATAAGGGATTAATGCAGTGTCTGGCACATAATAAGCACTCACTACATATCAGATTTTCACTTATTAACCAATGTCACCCAAAAAAAATTTAATTTAAAAATACATATCAGCTTTTACACATGATCATTCACTTCATCATCCTCATCTTGTCACACCTCACTGTGACAACTTTCAAGTTTGAGAATGGCCTGAAGCAAAAAGAGAGAAGCTGGCGGGCCAGTTCCCAGGAGCTGCCTGGTCCCACCCTGCACTGACTGCCACCCATGGGATCACAGCCAGCTGTCTGCATCATGGCTCCATTGTCATCCATCCGCAAAGAGCAGGGGGCAGAGAGATGCAGTTGCTAGGAACACATGCCCCACCCTACCCCTTCCTGGTGGCCAGAGCTCAGTCTGGCCATTTGGAGCTCCCTTGATGCAAACTCGGTTTCCAGGGAGATGGTGGAGCAGCTCCACCTCCCATTCCACTTCCTCTTTCCCCAAATCTATGGGGCCTCACTGTTCTCCCACCACGTGACAGCATTGTGTCATAGCAGCCCTTGTGGACAAACAAGCCAGACTATTTAAATGTCACTGTCGAGAGAGAGATGCTGCCTGCTCTGATTTCCATATCAGTTTAGACCACTACTCCTTTCTTGATCTAGCCAGAAAAAGTTCTCCTTCCTCTTCCTCAGCTCTCCCTGCAGAGCAGGAGGACCACATGCAGAGTTACATTTCTGTTGCAGTATAAAGATGTGAGTCATCAAGTTCCTAAAGAGATGGAGAACTGGAATGACTGTGTAACGTATGGTATACGTTCACTCATCATTACATCGTCAGTGTCATATGTTGCTGGCGACTAAATGCCAGATTCTCTCAAAGGCTTCTCGTAAATTCTCCCTACTGCCAAACAATACAACATGGGTTTTTTTTTTGTCTTGGAGAGCTCAGATACCCCTGGTGCTTTTAATCTTTATAATCAGGTCCCAGTTGACTAAGAAAACAATTCTATGTGGGCAGGAGAAATGAGCCAAAATGATGAACTGCAAGTAGTTCCCACTCATGTGAAATATGGATTAGGTCACAAATGAGATTATACTCATCATCAAGGCCCACAAGAATGCTATGATTAAAGTTAAAGGAGTCCAGAAAGTTCGCAAGTTGAGAACTAAGACTAAGCTTGGTTGAAATGTCCAACCCCTCCCTAAAGACTTGGCAACCTGTTCCCAATCACAACCGAGGCCAAGTTGAAGGGACATCTGTTTCTAAGAGTTTGGCACCACAGAGAACTAGATTAGAGATGAATATTGTTGTAGGTGAGAGGGGGAGCCAAGAAAATTAGAATCATCTATCTGCTCACAACTCCTGTAACTCAATAAATACCATCAGGGAAAAAGAAAAAAAAAAAAAGGAAGGAAGAAAGGAAAATAAATGGGGGAATTATTCTTTGTCCTGTAGGAGTTGAGACTTCGGTGAACAAAACACTGTGCATTTGAGATGATTTAATATTGGATTGTCTGCAAGAGGAGAAACAGTGAACACTCTGCTTAAAATTTGATACCAAAGGTCTGGCTGGTGTTGCTCAGTGGCTGAGTGTGGACCCATGAACCAGGAGGTCAGTGAATCAATTCCTGTTCAGGGAACATGCCCAGGTTGCAGACTTGAACCCTAGTGGGAGTATGGGGGGGGGTGGGGGGGGGCGGTGAAGGGAGGCAGCCAATTGATGTTTCTCTCTCTCTGCCCATATGTTTCTATCTCTCGGCCCTCTCCCTTCCTCTCTCTAAAATCAATAAAAACATTAAAGAAAAGTTTGGTAACAAAAGCTATGCATTAAACTTAAATATTCAACATATTATCAAGGCACCATTTTCAAAGCCTTAATGTACTACTACCAGGATCATTTTACGAGTATATATTACAGATTTTTCCTTAATACAAGTTAGAGTAGCACATTGCCTCTACTTAATTTCTAATCCAGGCATCCAGAGTTAACAAAGTAAAGATAACAAAATGAGATCAGTAGGTAACTGAATTACATTTTTTACACTAGGAATTTAGGGTTCTGAAATTTTTCTTTCGAAATCAGTGCCGTTTTTTATTAACAACAATAGCAGTAATAACAATGAGAATCTTGGTGATGGTAGTAGTACTAGTAATAAAAATGGTAGTAGGAAGAATAACAACAGTAATAATGTTCTTGGTAAAAATAATACTAACTATTACTTAGGCAGTACTTCCTAAGTACTAGGTACTATTCAAGCATTTTAAATATAGTATTAACTTATTTAATCTTCATGTCACTCCTATGAGGTAGGAAAGCTATTATTAGTATTCCTGTTTTAACAGGAGCTTTCAATAATATCTCTTTGTTATTTCTGTTAACAACTAGAGCTAGTTTTTAAAGAAAATATTTAGAACTAAAGAGAGGAAATATGGCCTGCCCAAGGTCACACAGATAGAAGGCAACAGACCCAGCATTCAAACCCAGGCTGTCCAGTCCCAAAGTCCAACCTCCTAACTGCTACACTGTACTCCCTGCCCCTTGGCTTAGAAAAAGCTTCTAGAAAAGAAATGTAGGAGGAAGTTAGGCCCCTGTCTGCTGGTAGTCAGAGTCAATACTTGAAGTTTGCTGTTTCCTTTAGGAGTCTCCCCAAACCCACATTAAGATACCCAGCCCCTTCCTACCGCTATGAAATCACTGGGAGCAGCTACCAAGCTGTTCCCACAGGGTCTGTACCTCCATAAGGGCTTTCACCTTTGCTAGCTAAGGCAGCAGCTGGGGGGTGGAGAGCGTAAGAGGGTGAGGTGTAAGCAAGGTTCCCAGGCCACCACTTCCTGCCCAGTAACACAGCCCTCAAATAGCCAAGGCTGCAGGCCCAGAAATTCCTCACTCACAAGTTATCTCCGGAGTTTGTTCCTGGACTCAAGAAAGACTAAGGGCAGATGGGGAGAGACAAGTGGCAAAGTTTGTTTATTAACCTGCTGCACTCAAAGGAACATTTTTCTGAAATGGTAAATTCTTGACTACTCCAAAGAAAAAAGGAAAGAAAAAAAAAAAGCCTGTGGGAAATTTAATCACCAACTGAACAAAAGTGACAAAAGAAAGCCCTGCCAATGAGGATGTTGCCAAAGACAATGGGGCCCCTAAAGGAGATGCAATTGTCTCCAGATAACAATCCCTGGGGAATGCAGCTCCCACTAAGGACTACGTTATTGCTCTATTAGCCCAGGAATCTTTGTTCACCGGGCAACTGCCCCGCAGAACCATCTGTCACTGCTCCGGGGGTAACCTTGTTTGCAGGCGAAGCATCTACATTTCAAGACCCTTGGGAAGGGGCTGGGGGGAGGTCTCTCTCTCTCTCTCTTCCTAGAGCAAATACCTTTTAATACAGCCTGGGAGGGGAAGCTCTCCTTTCCCTGAAACCGAACTCCTCAATTGAAAGGAGATAGGCCGCTTCAATAATGCACACACAGAGAAGAGCACCCGGCCCCTTTCCTGAAGCTGCACAGGCCCCATTCCCGTTTTCCCATTCTCCACCCGCAAAAGACAAGAGGAATGCCAAACTGCCTCCAGGGCCTGAGGGGATTCTACTTTCTTAAGGAAGCCCTTTTTCCTCCTCCTCTTCCTCCTCCTCCTTCTCCTTTTCCTTCCCCTCTTCTTCTTCACCCATAGAACCAGGACAAATGCTGAGATTCTGTCTTGCATACGATTTAGCTTGAAATATACTGTACCACCACTTAAAACGAGACTGTGATCTTTTGGGCTGAAAGAGATGTTTTAGATCTTGTATCCAGTGGGGGCTAAAGTAGTATAGACATGTCAAAATTCATGGCGGTGTGCATTTAAGATCTGTGCACCTTCCGGTAGGTAGCTCATATCACAACACATGTTTTAAAGCAGTGTGTCAATGCCCCTCGCAATTAAGGAACCTGGGAATAAAGCACGTGCCTTCTGGAATTTGTAAGACTGCTCCGCTCTTATATCCTCCCCTCACTACCATCCACATCCAAAACCTCTCCTGATAATGTTCAAGTTCAAGAACATGAAAAATACAGCTCTGCAACCCTGAACTAAGCCCGTGGCGGCCAGTGTTCTCTTGTGTGTGTTCTGTGAGCCAAGTATGCAGCACAGAGAAAGCACCTGTCACACCCCAAAGCCATTCCAGCCACGTATCAAACAGAAAAAGCCAAGGTCTTTCTCTCATCTGGGCTTGAGCTATCAGGTTCTGAGGGACGTGATTGGGGCTTTTAGCAAGAGCGCCTGGGATTTATCCTTCTGTCTACTTAGCCCTGTTTTCACAGGGACGTGTCTGAACTCTGCCTAACGAACACTCTCGCTCGCGTGAAGCAGGTTTAAGGTGCAGGCCTTCGGTGGAGCATTTCAGCAGCAGGGAGTGCGTGTGGTTTCTGCAGGCAGATCAGCAGGTTTCCATCCGCACCGAGGTAGCTCGGTTACCCCAGCAGGATCCGGAGATCCTCGGAGCTGCAGGGAGGGGGGTGGGGCGGGGAGTCACCCGGTGACAGGCTGGGCACGAACAGGCTTCGCCACTGCTGGCTGCTGGGCCATGGCTTTAGCGGGGCATTTCTTCCTTGGAACTAGCAGCCAAGGGGGGGTGCCTGTCCCCGAGGAAAGGAGGGTCCAGTTCGCTCACTGCTGAGAAGAGCTGGCCGGAGAAACAGGCTTATTGCGCGGATCGGGGCGGCGGGGAGGGGAGGGTCACCTTTACCCCCTCGCGCCCTCCACGCGTCCTGACCCCGTCTCCCGCCCCCCAACGCGTCACGGCGGCGAGGGCGCAGGGCCCCCGCGCCGCCTTCACAGATAGACATCGCGAATCAGGATCCTCCCGCGCGCGGTTCCTGGACTGAGCCGCGAGCTCCAGTGATTTCCCTGGCCGGCCGGCCAGTCATTCAAGAAGTGGACGAGGCAGCGGGGCCGCAGCGGGGCCCCGGGGCCCGCACCGGGGAGCCTGCCCGCTCTCGGGTGGCTTCGGGGGGGGGGCGCGGCCGAGAGGTGCGGGCACCGTCTGTGCGGCGGGCTCGCGGGCCGGCGGGTCCTGCGGGTTCCCCAGCCACCGCCGCGCGGTGCCAGCCTTTACACCCCGAGGAACACCCCGAGGCTCCGGTGTCTGTGTGTGTGTGTGTGTGTGTGTGTGTGCACGCACTTCCGTGGAGACACTGCCAACTCCGCTCCGGAAAGGCGGGGAGGTGGGGGGCCACAAGGCGGGAGGGAGGCGGGACGGGCAGGACCCCCCGAAATGCGGCAGGCGTCCTCAAGGACTCCGGGGACTCGCTCTGCCCGCGCCTCTGCGGCGCTTCGGCTCGCCTGGTGCTGCTCCCCCAGCCGCGCCCGGAGGCTGCGGGAGCCGAGAAGGGCGCACGGCTGGCGGCCGGCCGGCCGGCCCGGGCAGGAGGATGGAGACGCAGGGAGCCGCGTCCTGCCCGCCCCCCGCCCGCCCCCCTCCCCGCACAGCGCGCCCGCAGTGCCCCCCCCCCGGGCGCGCCCACCCTCGCCCCCAGACGCCCGTGCCCAAGTGGCAGGGGAATCGCCGCTCGCCCGAGGCCCTGGCGGGCGACCCGGAGCCGCGGGCAGAAGAAAGCGCGGTGCAGGGGGGAGGCGGGGGGGGGGGGGGGGGCGGGACATGTCGTCCGGGGGGGGGGGCCGGGGGGGGGGGGGGGGGGGGTCCCGGAGCCCCTGCCAGGCCCACCACCCGCCGAGGGCGCCTACCTCGATCCACTTCTGCGCCTCGGAGAAGGCGGGCTCGGGCGGCGGCTCCGGCTGCAGCGGCTGAAGAGCTTCCAGACCGAGAGCGGGACAAGCCATTTGCGAAGCCCCGCGTCCGCTCGAGAGCGCTGGGCCGCCGGGATGAGGACGGCCGCCGCCGCCGCCGCAGGAGCGTGCTCCCCGCCCCTTCCCGCCGCGGCTCGTCTCCCCTCCCGCCCGCCCCGCCCGCCCCCCCCTCCCCCCCCTCCCCTCCCCTCCCTCCGCTCCCCTCCCTGCGGGCGCCGGTCCGTGCGGGGGGCCGCGCGGGCTGCGGAGGACCGGGCTGCGGTTCCCGCGCGGGGCAGGTCCGGGCGGGGGCGAGCGGAGCCGCTGCCGGAGTCCCCTCGGCCCCCCACCTCCTCCGGCCGCCCCGCCCCCGCCGGGGGTGCAGTGGGGGGGGCGGGGGAGGTCGGTACCGACTAAAAATAATGGACTGGGAGCGTTGGGTGTCTCCCTCTCGGCCCTCAGGGGGACCAGGAGAGGGACTGGGCTGGCCGCCCCGCCGGCCCCCGCGCGCCCAGGGCGGAGGGGAGGGGAGTGGGGACCCCCTGGGACACGCTCACGTCCCCGGGCCCCCGGGGAGCGGTGCCCAAAGCCGCGAGGAGGTAGTGCCCAGCCAGCCGCACCTGCTGCCCCTCCTCCCTGCTGCAGAGGGGAGGGGGGCAGGAGGGGCAGCCCTCAGGCCCGGCACCGGGAGTGTTCGCTCACCTGATCTTGTTTTAAGAAAGACGACCCTGAGCAGCCTTTTCCCCTCTAGGCAAGCTCCCTGCGTCCCAGCCTGCTAATTCATTCAACCTGGCTGTATTTTGTGCGCCGATATGTCGTGGCTGAGGACCCGGAGAGACGAAAAAAGAAAACTTGAAATCCTAGCCTTCCAAATAATTACGCTCTAAAGCAGCGGTTCTCAACCTGGGGGTCGCCTAAGACATCCTGCACATCAGATGTTTATTTACATTATGATTCATTCACGGCAGCAGCATTACAGTTATGAAGTAGCAACAAAAAAAATTGTATGGCTGGGGGTCACCACGACATGGGGAGCTGAATGAAAGGGTCAGGGCATCAGGAAGGTTGAGAACCACTGCTCTAAAGGGGATGGGGCCGAGGAGGCGCAGACAAATAATATGTGAAAGAGTAGAAGGTAACTGTGGAGAGTGGTCTGTATTAAGAAGATAAAAGAGAAGACACCATAACCTGGGAAGAGAGAGTGCTGGCTAACTTCCTTACCTCTCCACCCTCTCTACCTGGGAGGCTGACCAGCGTGTCCAGGTTCCACTAAGGGGAGGGAGGCAGGACGGAGGTCAGCGGGTGGAGGAGAGGAAATGGGGTGTTTAGGCTGCCTCTCACTGCAGAAGTCAGAGGACCGGCCTCCGCATCCAGCCAAAAGCTACATGCAGCTCTCCCTGTCTCCTCTCCTCACACCCACAGCCCTGGGCCTGGCAGCGGTAAAGGCTTCCCCATCCCCTTCTGGTTTCCTCGGCTACCCACTTCCTCCTCATGGTTTCTTCAGAAATTCTTCCGAGCTGCCCCTGTTTGAGCGTGCCTGCTGCTTTGCAGGAGAGCCCAACTAATGACCAAGGAAGGTTTTTCTGAAAAGATGATGCGATGCGGTGACATGAATAGGAGAGATGTTAACCGTGCAACAATCTCAGGGAACATTTTCAGATGGGTGCAGAGGCCTTCAGGTCAGAATGAGCTGGCTGGGGGATCAAGGAGCCCACAGACGGGAGCCTGCAGGAGAAAGAACCAGGTGGGAGTGGGAATGTGGGAGAGGCAGGCCAGGTCCCTGGGAAGCTGGGTGGGATGGGTCGGTTACGCCAGACCAGAGTGAGGATTTGTTGCGTGGCATCCACTGGTGAGCCCACTGCTGGGTATATAATTGCTCAATGCTCTGAGCTAACGTAAAGCAAATGGATTCACATTTTAGAATGGCTGCTGGCAAGATGCATGGGACAAGGCAGGAAGTCCATGGCTTCCTCAGTATCTGTTCCCTGTTCAGAATCCACGGTTAGTCTTTGTCCAATTCAGCTGCTTTAATAGGGGGATGGAACAAAAAAGCAGACCTGAGCTGAGACCGGTTTAGCTCAGTGGATAGAGCGTCAGCCTGTGGACTGAAAGGTCCCAGGTTCGATTCTGGTCGGGGGCATGTACCTTGCTTGCAGACACATCTCCAGTGTGGGGCGTGCAGGAGGCGGCTGATCAAGGTCTCTCTCTCATCGATGTTTCTGACTTTCTATCCCTCTCCCTTCCTCTCTGTGAATAATCAATAAAAATAAAAAAAAGCAGACCTGAAATTCCACTGTTACTGGCTTTGGAGTCAGACAGCCTTCCGTCTATTTACTTTTAAAACACTTATATGGCACTTGCATAGTGCCAGGCACTATTCTAAGTGCATTACAAATAATTGACTAACTCATTCTGTATTCCAGCCCTGTAAGATAGACTATTATCACCCCTGTGAGAAAACCAGGAGACAGAGAGGGGTGTCACACAGCTGGTGAACAGTGAGGCCCGGACTCAAGCCCAGACAACCTGGCGCCAGATCTGCTCTTCACACCGAGCGGCCTTGCCAGTCCCGGTCCAGACTCTGCTCCATACAATTTGTGCCTCGGTTTCCCCATCTCAAAAGAGGTTGAAATGGCAACATTTCGGCATCATAATTGTGAAGAGGAAACAGCATCCTAAATGTGAAAGGACAAAAGGAAGACCTGGAAATAGTTAGTGCCCTGTATAGGCCAGATGACCATCCCTTCTGTCCCACCTTCCAGAAAGGAGATGGAGGAGAAGTTACAAAGGAGGGTAAAGAAGGCAAGTGGGCCGAGACCAGTTTGGCTCAGTGGATAGAGCGTCAGCTTGCAGACTGAAAGGTCCCAGGTTCGATTCTGGTCGGGGCCATGTACCTTGCTTGCGGGCACATCTCCACTGTGGGGCGTGCAGGAGGCGGCTGATCGATGTCTCTCTCTCATCGATGTTTCTTTCTGTCTCTCTCCCTTCCTCTCTGTAAAAAATCAATAAAATATATATTTTTTTTAAAAAGGCAAGTGGAAGAAAAGGGTTAATAAAATATAGACAGAAGGTGACCCTTAGCTTCAAGAAGAAACATGGCCAAATAACTCACCAAATGACTCCAGCATGCTAGCAAAGATGCCACACTAACACAGGCTCTACTGCCGGGAGTAACCACGAGGAGGAGAAGCCAGGTGAGCTAAATGACATATCTGAATCCATGTGAAAATGCATATTAAGCTTAAATCTACACAATGGAATACTACTCAGCCATAAGAAAAGATGAAAGACTGCCATTTGCAACAACATGGATGGGCCTTGAGAATATTATGTTCAGTGAAATAAGTCAGTCAGAAAAAGCTAAGAACCATGATTTCACTCATGTAGGGTATAAAACTGAATCCTGGGAAGGCAACAGCAGTGTGGTGGTTGCCAGAGGGAAGGGAGTAGAGGGAGAAGACAGGAGAAGAGTTGACTTTGGGTAGTGGGCACATGGTGCAATTATAGATCTTAAACATAGAAGCCCACATCTGAAAACCTATATGATCATGTTGACCAAAGTCACCCCAATAAATTTAAAGAAAAAGAAATATAATGTGAATCACATTAAAAAAAGATTAAATCTACGATATCTTTAAAATGACTGCTATTGAATTTGGCATTCAAACTAAAACATTGTTTTCTGTGAAAAAACTTACATCTTTTAAAGTTTACAATCACAAAATAACATGTTTTTTTTCTGAACTTTATTACCAATAACAAATTCATGTAGATTATCAAAGACCCAAATACTTAGAACCATAAGAGAATTCAACCCTAATGCTATTATCAATATATTTAGCATGCCATTGTTAAGCACCTAATATGTGTAAGATATTGTATTACCATCAGAAGAATCCACAAACGGGCACAGACTTTTCCCTTTATGAGCTAATAAGTTTGTCTGTGAAATGATATTTTCATTTCTATAAAATGTCATTTTCAAATATAAATGTAATATATATTTCCAATGGAGAACATTTAAAAGACAAGAAAACAAATCTAGAAGAAATTTCACAATTCAAAGATCATCACTACTTGGGAAGTATGAAGCAACATTTTGATTGGGAAAAAAAAAAACATAAGATAAGGTAGCCTATGGTAAATGCCAAATGGGAGATGCAGTATATTCAAAGAACATGGAATTTTGTAATAGATTTATTGAGATAGTCACATACCATACAATCTACTCATTTTAAAATATGCAATTGAATGTTTTTTAGTATTTTCCCCGAGTTGTACAACCATCACCACAATTAATTTGGAACATTGCATCTCTCCAAAAAGAAACCCCATACATATTAGTAGCCCTGAAAACCACTAATCTACTTTCCTTCTCCATAAAGTTGCCTATCCTGGGAATTTCCTATAGATGGAATCATACAATATGTAGTCCTTTGGTGTGGCTTCTTTCACATAACATGATGTTTCCATCCATGTTGCAGTATGTATCAGTACTTCATTAATTTTTATGGGCCAATGATATGCCATCGTATGGATATACCACATTTTGTATATTCATTCATCAGTTGATAGACATTTGGGTTGTTTCAGCTTTTTGGTTATTGTGAATAATGCTGCCATAAACACTCACGTATATGTTTTTGTGTGGACATATATTTTCAATTTCTCTTAGGAGTATGCCAAGAAATAAAATTGCTGTGTCATGATAACTCTATGTTTAACCATTTGATAGAATACCAGAATGTTTTTCAAAGTGGCTGCACCATTTTACATTCTCATAGAAGTATATAAGTGTTCCAATTTCTCCACACCTTTGCTAACACTTATTGTCCAAATTCTTATATAGCTATTCTAATGGCTTCTTCTGATTTTAATTTGCATTTTCCTGATGACTAATGATGTTGAACATTTTTTCATGTACATACTGGTTATTTGTACATCTTCTTGGGAGAAATGTCTATTCAGATCCTTTGTCCATTTTTAAATGAGTCGTTTTTCTTCTTATCATTGAATTATAAAAGTTCTTTTTGCATTCTAGATAGGAGTCCCTTATGAGATATATGTGATTTGCAAGTGTTTTCTCCCTTTCTGTGTGTTGACTTCTCGCTTTCTTGATGCTGTCCTTAGAAGCACAAAAGTTTTTCTTTTTCTTTTTTTTTAATTCTTTATTTGTTGATTGATTTTAGAGAGAAGAGAGGGGAGAGAGAGAGTTTTTTTGTCCCACTTATTTATACATTCACTAGAGGCCTGATGCACAAAACTTATGCAAGGGCTTTAGCCCCCTGCTACAGCAGCAGCCGCCTGTCTAATTAGCACATTACACTTTTACTATTATACATGGTTTAATCTTGTATATGCCCTGACCAGGGATTGAACCCATGATCTTGGCACATTGGAACACTGCTCCAACCAACTGAGCTACCCAGCCAGGGCTGAAGCACAACAGTTTTTCATTTTGATGAAGTCTAATGTATATATTTTTTCTTTTTGTTGCTTATGTTTTTAGTGTCAGATCTAAGAGAGCATTGCCTAATCCAAGGACATGAATATTTATCTGGGTTATCTTCCAGCAATTCTATATAGTTGGTCACTTTTACAGTTAGATATATAATCCATTTTTAGTTATTTTTTTAAATATATATTTTATTGATTTTTTACAGAGAGGAAGGGAGAGGGATAGAGAGCTAGAAACATTGATGAGAGAGAGACATCGATCAGCTGTCTTCTGCATGCCCCCACAGGGGATGCGCCCGCAACCAGGATACATGCCTTTGACCAGAATCGAACCTGGGACCCCTCAGTCCACAGGCCGACACTCTCTCCACTGAGCCAAACTGGTCTTGGCTTCAGTTATTTTTATAAAAGGATGGGTTTTGAGCTCAGCTAAACTCGGTGTGATAGTCTGGGCATTCTAAGAAACATGGAATTTTAAAGATGCAAGGATTTCATTAGGGGAATGGCTGTGAGAGAATATGCAGACAGAGCCAGATGCAATAGGAAAGCAGGCAGAGCATAATACAAATCTGACCTGTGAAGAGAGGGAAGGAGCTCAGGTAGAAGCACAATAGACTGCCTTTCAGTCCAAGGAGGGTTCAACAAAGCCCTCTTGAGGTTCATGGGCCATATGCCACCCGAGAAGTCCCAGGTCTTACCAGAAGGAAGGAGCCTACTTTAGTATCCCTGCTATATTTAGTATGTGGCTAGCAACGAACAGGAAAGTGCAACTCCATGCACACATGGCAATGGACTTTGGTCAGTTAAGCTCCATGATGGGCTCATTTCATGAAGTTTGACTCCAGCCCTGTCATTCATTATGTTGCATGAGTGAAAATGCTATTTAACCTCTCTGCATCTCAGTTTTATTATAAAGCACCTGTTTTTTTTTCCTGAGTGCTTGGCACTTAGATATCAATGGTTTATAAATCACTTTGATGACTTGCATATTTTAAAGAAATGTATCTATTAATATAGAAAATAAAATAAATCACCAGATAAAAACAAACTTTAAATTTTATTGTGTGTAATACTTTGAAGACTTATGATTGGTGGTAGATAAGTGGACAAATTTCTCACGTTCCAAAGTCTGACTGAGAGGCCACCTTCCTGGTGACCTCCTTAGCAACCAAGTCAAAACTAGTCACATCATCTGTGTTCCCATAACATTGTGATCTTCACAATAACAAAGTCGGTATAAGACTCTTTAAGAAGGGTTTTGAAACATTCTTTGAATTCAGCATTACTTTGATTTTTAAAGCCATTTAAAAATAATGTGACTAACAAATTTAACTTCCCAGACTACAGACAGACTGAATAACTTACCTGCTACAGGAGTCCTATAAATGCCACACTAAGTATGAAAAAATATTCTTCATAAGAATAGGTGAGGAGAAGGAAGGAAGATGGCTGCTGACAGGAAAGCAGATGCAAGATAGCATGTGAGTGAGAAAACAAAAGGAGAGGGTGTGGTCGCATGGGGAGTGTTTGTTGGTGAGTTGAGGGACAGCTGTACTCCAGGAGACTGTGGGTGACTTGGGTTCCCTGACCGGGCAGCCCCCACTGCTGCTGGGTTCCCTCTCAGAGCCACCGGCTCGGACACAGAGATGGAGACCGCACCATCTTGAAGGGGAAAGTGGATGTTATCAGGAGCCTGAAAAGCCCAGGGAATCTACAACTCTAGCACCCACCAAACAGCTGCGAACCCAAGTGGCACAAGGTTCCCAAGTGGCACAAGAGCACGGACTCAGAGGAGCTCTACACTCCACCACGAAAAGGTCAGATTTCGCCTGGGAGAAGGTGAGGTTCTGTGGTTCCAGCAGGAGAGAGAACCATGCTCAGCGGGAACTGGAGAACCTGGGGAAATCTGTGCCTAGAAAAATCCACTGCTGTTGGGGCTGGCATGATCCGTGAACGTGGAAGGGGGTCTGCAGAGCTGCTAACAGAAGGGAACTCTAACAAGCATTTTGATCTGGGCGCAAAAGGACAGCCTAAAACTTTTAAAAGTGTGCCAGCTGAGAGAGAATCCAAGATGGCGGCATAGGTAAACACTTACACTGCTGCCGCGCACAACAATTTCAAAACTACAACTAAAAGACAGAACGGACATCATCCAGAACCACAGGAAAGCTCGCCGAGTGTAAGTTCTACAGCTAGAGGGAAAGAGAGGGGCTCACAGAAACCCAGAGGAGCTGCAAAAAGCTGAGGTACGGAGACAAGCGCGCTGAGAGAGCGGGTGCCGGAGTACCTGGCTGGCTTTCTCTGGCGGGAGGGAAACGGAGACTCCCAACGGCATTGAACCCCTTATCCTACGACACTAAACCCCAGATCCAGCCGAAACTCATACAGGGGGAGTTTGGACTGTGAAAAGGGAGAGGTGCACGGAAATTTAGGGGAGTCGCAGAAGATCAAGTCTGGTCTCGCACGCGCACGGTGCTGCGCGCAGGAGAGATTGCTGATTGTGCCGCTGGCTTTCGCGAGTGGGCGGGAGACAGACCCTCCCGACTGTGCCACTTCTGAGTCCACTGGGCTCCTGTTTCGGGCGAAACTCTGGGGACCTAGACTCGTGTGGTCCTAGTGCGCAGGGGAGCTGGAAAGGCAGTGGTTAGAGGCACTGCGGGTGCGCGCCTGTGCACAAGGACTGCTCCGGCCATTACCCAGTCACGTGAGACTCAGGGGCCGTGGAGGGCGGGGCCGACTGGCGGTCCCTTAAGCCCTGAGACTCCACCCCTCCCAAGCTCAACAGAGGCTTCTGCGGCTTTGCAAGTCTGGTATCATAAGGCTGAATCCAACACAGAAGTTTCCCCGGCATAGTGAAAATGCCGAGACAAGGGAAGGGATCACAAACAAAAGAAATGGAGGGAAAAAAACGACTGGATATAGAGTTCAAAACCACACTTATAAGGTTTTTCAAGAATATGCTAGAAAAGTTGGATAAATTTAGTGAGACCCAAGAGGAGATGAAAAAGGACCAACTAGAGATGCAAAAGAGCCAACTAGAGATGGAAAAGGTCCAACTAAAGATGATAAAGGACCAAATAGAAATTAAACATACACTGACTGAAATAAAAACTATTATACAGAGTCCTAACAGCAGACTAGAGAAAGGCAAGAATCAAGTAAAAAATTTGAAATATAAGGAAGCAGACAACATTCAACTGGAAAAGCAAGAAGAGAAAAGAATCCAAAAATGTGAACATAATGTAAGGAGACTCTGGGACAGCTTTAAGAGTACCAACATCAGAATTGTGGGGGTGCCAGAAGAAGATAGAGACCAAGATACTGAAAACCTATTTAAAGAAATAATGACTGAAAACTTCCCACATCTGGTCAAAGAAATAGACTTACAAGTCCAGGAAGCACACAGAACCCCATATAAAAGGAATCCAAAGAGGACCACACCAAGACACATCATAATTAAAATACCAAGAGCAAAAGAGAAAGAGAGAATATTAAAAGCAGCAAGAGAAAAACAGTTTATTGCCTACAAGGGAGCACCCATACGACTGTCAGCTGATTTCTCAACAGAAACGATGCAGGCCAGATGGGAGTGGCAAGAAATATTCAACGTGATGAATAGCAAGAACCTACAACCAAGAATAATCTATCCAGCAAAGCTAACATTCAGAATTGAAGGGCAGATAAAGAGCTTCACAGATAAGAAAAAGCTAAAGGAGTTCATCAACTCCAAACCAGTATTATATGAAATGCTGAAAGGTACTCTTTTAGAAGAGAAAGAAGAAAAAGGTAAAAGCCAAAAAATTATGAACAACAAATACATATCTATCAACAAGTGAATCTAAAAATTAAGTGAATTAACAATTTGATCAACAGAATAAACTGGTGAATATAATAGAATCAGGAGCACAGAAAGGGAGTGGACTGATAATTCTCAAGGGGTGAGGGGTGTACAGGGAGAGACTGGACAAAAATCATACACCTATGGATGAGATCAATGGGAGGGAGCTAAGGGCAGAGGGAGGGTGGAGCTGGGTGGAGGGGTGCTATGGAGGGGAAAAAAGAGAAACAAATGTAATAATCTGAATAATAAAGATTTAATTTTAAAAAAAGTGTGCCAGCTGCTTAGACCAGTGGTCGGCAAACTCATTAGTCAAAAGAGCCAAATATCAACAGTACAATGATTGCAATTTCTTTTGAGAGCCAAATTTTTTAAACTTCTTCTAACCTCACTTCTTCAAAATAGACTCGCCCAGGCTATGGTATTTTGTGGAAGAGCCACACACAAGGGGCCAAAGAGCTGCATGTGGCTCGCAAGCTGTAGTTTGCCAACCACTGGCTTAGACCCAAGAGGAAAAAAGACTGCACAGACTGCACACAGCCTCTGAGTTCACACACTTGCTCCAGCTCTTTTTTTTTTCTTTCTTTCTCTTTAAATCCTTGCTTCTGATTATTAAGCCCAAAACATAGGATCACCCAAGTGGGGACACTCTTCGAGACTGCAAGGGAAAGCTGTTTTTCTGGAACCTGGGGATCAGAGTGGGGAATAACCATCAGAGAACCAGCTCTGGGGCAACCCACTGCCCCAAACCAGTATTAAGTGCCACAGGGAAAGCAATATCTCAACACTAGCTAGAGAGGACCTATAGACCCGGAGGTCAATCCAGAAACACTGCCACCCAGGGGCTGACTCACAAATTGACTCTTGTGTAAACACAAATAAACTGCCTGCTTAAAAATCAGGACTGACTTACAACACTGAGGAGCAGTGGAACACAGGGAATTTCAATACTGTCCTAACTAGGAAACAGGCATGCCAAACAGAACAGTAGAGTAAGTGAATGACCTTCACTATTGCACATTTTTATTTTTATTTTTTCATCTTTTAAACTAAATTTTTTTCTTTTTTCCTCACTTAATTTTACCTTTTGAATGATTACATTTTTATTTTCAATCAGTATTATTACTACTACTATTTTACCTTTTTTTTTAAGTGTCATTTTATTTTCTCTTTATTTTACTTTGGGATTAGTGTTTTACATTCCATTTTCATCTTTCCTTTAGCATCATTTTACTCTATCTCAACTTTACCTTTACGCCATCACTCTTCCTCATTTTTCCCCTTTTGTTGTCCTGTTTCTCTTACCCTATTTCTGCTTTAGATTTTCCTATTCTTTCTTTTTACCCCCTGTTAAAATTACACCCTACTTATATATCTAATTTCCAATCCCCTGCTCCAAGTCCATACACACCTCTCTCTTCTCTTTCTTCACTATCCAAAATAATTTCACTCTGTCCTTTTGTTGTTGTTTGCATGATTGTTGATTATATCAATTTTTTATGCTTGTTTTTGAGATTGTTTCGCTTTTTTTGTTGTTTTTTCGTTTTGTTTTTGTTTGTTTTTTGCTACTGTTTTTCCTTGCTGGACTTGATATTAGTTGTTGTTTGTAATTTGCACTCATCTCCAGGTACTTGTTGCTGGCATGTGTTAGAATTAGTGGCTGTTCTATTGAAGTTTTCTCCCCATATATATAATTTGTTCCTCTCTTCTTTTTTATTCTCTCTCTTTTCTCTCTTTTTTTTCTCCTTTTTCATTTTTGCACTTCTTTTTTTCCCTCTTTTTTCTTTCTTATCCTCTAATTCACCTTTCTTTGGTGGTCACCTTTATTTGGGGTTATTGATATTGTGAATACATTTGTGTTCAGTGCCTTGTGCATTGTGCCTTGTTGTGTTGTATTTTGTGCCTTTAAATCAACACAGGAGAGAGAGAATTACATAATCAGACATGGAGAAGAGAGAACATGGGGAGACAAAGAAACAGCCTGCATATGAAAGAAAAGCAGGCATCACCAGAAAGGGAAGTAAGTGAAATGGAGGGAAGCAACCTGTCAGAGAAAGAATTCAGAGAAATGGTCATAAGGTGGATGAAAATAATGGAAGACAAATTTGACAATATGAGTAAGAACCAAGAGGAAATGAAGAAGAATCAAGAAGAAATGAAAAATGACACCACTGCTGTAAAGAACTCAATAGAATCAAGAGTAGACTAGAGGAAGCAGAGGACCACACCAGTGAGCTAGAAGGCAGGAAAAAATACCCAAATAGAGCAGCTTCTAGAAAAAAAAGCAGGAGAAGAGACTAAGGGAACTTTGGGACAACACGAAACAAACAAAAAAAAAATCCGCATAATAGGGGTTTCAGAAGGAGAGGGAACTGGGCAAAGAATAGAAAACTTGTTTGAAGAAATAATGACAGAAAACTTCCCTAATATATGGAGAAAAAAAAACCCACACAAACCCAAGAAGCTCACAGAGTCCCAAGCAAAATGAACCCCAAAAGACTGACGCCAAGGCACATTAGAATTAAAGTGATAAATATAGATGAGTTCAAAAGAAATGAACAGAAATTCCTCAGGAGGCAAAATGGTGAGAAAACATAAAACTAGAGCAGTAAGCTCATGAGTTGACCTTGACTACCCTATGGAGAGAAATAATGAACAGTGACTACTAGCCTCAGAAACTTAGAGCTAAGGTTTTAATACCAAACATCAAGGCTCTGAACCATGACACATAGGAACTGAAACTGAGCAGCAACACACACACACACACACACACACACACACACTCTACTCCCACAAAGAAAGACTGATCCACAAATTTTTCCACCACCACTACAGAAGGAGGTAATAAGGAAAATAAGGAAGCTCCATTGTCTTGACCTCAGCATTAGATTGGGGAATGAGAGAAGGAAGGTTAGTATAGGTCAGTGGTTGGCAAACTCATTAGTCAACAGAGCCAATATCACCAGTACAATGATTGAAATTTCTTTTAAAAGCCAAATTTTTTAAACTTAAAAAATTGATGTTTCTATCTCTGTCTTCCTCTCTGAAACTGATAAAAATATCAAGACAAAAATAAGTAACTGCTATTTAATGTATCATTCATTAAATACTTATGTAACTATAACCATCAGCCATGAAGATGTAAAACATTTCCATTACCCCATAAGAAAAACATTTTAAATTTCTAATATACTCCATTTTAAGAAGTTAATACATCCACACAAAAAATATTTTGCTAAGAAAAAACAATACTCAAAAAACACAAACTCTTAATCATAAAATTATAGTTATTAAAGTTAAAAATTCAATAGACTCGCCCAGGCCATGATATTTTGTGGAAGAGCCACACTCAAGGGGCCTTAAATTGGAATAACAAAAATTACTTTGTTAACTGCCTTACACATCTCTATAATGCTTTCTTTTACCTTATTGGGGAGTTGCATCTTCTTTGATTACCTCATCATATAATAACGTTTTGTATCATTTTCTATTGAGAGAAGTGAGAATTATTCAGGATTGTCTCTAGCATGGTAAATTGACATTTATTTTGTTTGTCTGATTTTACTAAAATGTTCCCTTATTAGACTATATGTACTCAGGAAAAATAAAATAATGAAAATCACAATATAGTTATATTGCTATATTCTTTAAAATGCGGGGAAAGATCATGAAAAATTGCTTTCAAAGAGTAAATGCTGCAAAGTTCAGAGGTTGATTTGCCCTAAGAACAATAGCACTGAAGTAATTTAAATTGTTTATTAACTTTTGCAATCAATGTGCTATCATTGTTTATTTAGAAGCTACTATATAAATGCAAATGTATATGATCATAGGAGTTAGAGACACACATATGCTTGAAAGAATCTAAAATGGTTCTGAACCTTATGAACCTACTGTAAAAAAATACAAACCCCACAAGTTTGTCAAACCTAATTCCCATATGGAATTCAACGCTTATTAAATGATAAGTAATAAAAATGGACTAATTTAAGCTTTACACACATATTGTGTTAATAAAAACTTAAAGTAACACTAGTAATTGTTTTTAACTTAGACCAACAGAAGTTTTGTGGGAGAGGAATATTTTATCACTAGCAAACATAAGAGTTGCTAGCACATGACAATATTAAAATCTTGTTTTTGTTATTGGTACTTCAAAAGTGTCTTTCAGCTGCACAGTTCATTGCTGATTATGTGACTGCTGGCTCCCAACTGCTCACCTGCCTGCCTTTCTGATTGCCCCTAACTGCATCTGCCTGTCAGACTGATCACCCCCTAACCACTCCCCTGCCACCCTGATTGTTTGCCCCTAACTGCCCTCCTCTGCAGGCCTGGTCACTCCTAACTGCCCTCCCCTGTGGCCTGGTCCCCCCCATCTGTCCTTCCCTGCAGGCCCAGTCAACCCCAACTTCCCTCCTCTGCCAGCCTGGTCACCCCTGACTGCCCTCCTCTGCAGGCTTGATTGCCCCCAACTGCCCTCCCTTGCAGGCCTGGTCCCTCCCAACTGCCCTCTCCTACTGGCCATCTTGTGGTGGCCATCTTGTGTCCACATGGGAGCAGCCATATTTTATATTGGAGTGATAGTCAATCTGCATATTACTCTTTTATTAGATAGGATAGAGGCCTGGTGCATGAATGGGGGCTAGCTGGTTTTCCCTGAAGGGTGTCCTGGATCAGGGTTCCCTTGGCACATGGGATGGCCTGGGCCAGGGACCTGGGGTGGTTTGCAGGTGGCTACAGACCCCGGCAACCCAAGTGGAGGCCCTAGTATCTGGGATTTATTTATTTTCTACAATTGAAACTTTGTAGCCTGGAGCAGAGTCAAGGCTCCTGCTCTCTCTGTGTCAGCAGCCATTTCTGTTGGGATTTATTTATTTCTATAATTGAAATTTTGTAACTTTATAGTCTTAAGTGGAGGCCTAGGCCAGCCAGGGTGTGCAGAAAGCTTGGCTTCCTCCATTGCTGGGTCAACCCTAGCTTTCTGCTCTCTGCAGCTCCATGGCTGCTGCCATTTCTGTTGGGATTTATTTATCTTCTATAATTGAAACTTTGTAGCCTTGAGTGGAAGCCTGGGCCTGCCAGGGTGTGTGGAAAGCTTGGCTTCCTCCATAGCTGGGGAAACCCAAGCCTCCCTCCTACTCGCTCTGTGGTCACAGCCATCTTGGTTGGGGTTAATTTGCATACTCACTCCTGATTGGCTTATGGGCGTGGCTTGTGGATATAGCAGAGTGATGGTTAATTTGCATATTACTCTTTTATTAGATAGGATATCCCATTAACTATGTACTTAACATATCCCAAACTCAACTTCCCCTTATTCAGACCCCAAAGATACCTGCAGCCATTTCATCATTACTCAACAGAAAGGAATTGTGATGGGGCCAAAACCAGTTTGGTTCAGTGGATAGAGTGTTGGCCTGGGGACTGAAGGGTCCCAGGTTCAATTCCGGTCAAGGGCATGTATCTTGGTTGTGGGCACATCCCCAGTAGGGGCGTGCAAGAGGTGGCTGATCGATGTCTCTCTCTCATCGATGTTTCTAACCTTCTATCCCTCTTCCTTCCTCTCTGTAAAAAATCAATAAAATATATTTTAAAAATTAAAAAAAAAAAGAATTGTGATGGGGAAGTCTGAGTAGAAAGAGACAGAAGTCTTGCCCAACCAGTGTGGCTCAGTGGTTGAGCATTGAACCATGAACCAGGAGGTTATGGTTCAATTCCTAGTCGGGACATATGTCTGAGATTCAGGCTTGATTCCCAGTAGAGGGCCTGCAGAAAGCAGCCAATCAATGTTTCAGTCTCTATATCCTTCTCCCTTCTTCTCTCTAAACAAATAAATAAAAAATAAAAACAGGTTTGTTTAAAAAAGAGAGATAGCAGTCTTAAGCTTTTACAAACATTACAAAAATATATGACTATGTAAACATTCTGAAGACTAGCCCCAGGGCCTTGGAAGAAGCCAGTGTGAGTGACAGGCCATGCATGAGCTTAGCTGGTTAATCTGCCTCTGTGTGTGAGAGAGACACAAGTGAGATAAACTCTCTTCTGTCATTAATTAGAAAAGCACAGTTCTCTCCAGGGTTGCTTAGCCCTCACCTGTTGGGTGACTGGAAGTTGAGACAAAATCCATAATAATGATATGTTTTACTCCTTAAAAGGGAACACATTGACAGAAAAAATCAAATTTATTTGAATGACTATTCTTTATAGCAAAAGATGATTAAAACAATAGATTCTGCATTTCATGGGCTCACTTAGTAAAGAATATGGTTTTTGTGATTGGAAACCACTAAAGCTTATTAATGGTTTTCAAATTTTAGCAATTAGATGCTAACCCTTTCTAGTTTCTGATACATACATTTTAACCTTTAAGCATGTACCTGATTATCACTTATTATTCTGTTATTAACTAATGCTAAAGCACTTTTGGAGGGAAAGTTAAATATACTACTATATGGGGAGAGTAGTGGAACAGTGCAATCATTTCTAAAACTGTGCTGATAGGGAGCCTGTTTCCCATTCACTTCAAATGCCAGGCTGTATGGCTGCTTCCTCCGTTCCCATGGAAACCTCAGCCTTGCTGAAGTTCAAATTAATTTCTTACTGCATCTGCCTGTTGAGCTACAGGGCTTTCTCCAGCTAATATCATGCAGAGGCCTGTTAGGAGACTGAGGTTTACTTCGTAACTCCCTGGACGGTGTCCATAGGAGGTCAAGACTGAAAACAGATCCAACCGAACTTCAGTGCTAAATTTGCGGAAGAATGAAGAGTTCAAATATACTATGTGAGCTTTTTTTTTAATTAACCAATGTTTAATGCAAATTGACTAGATGGGATATTAAAAGCAGCTCACATTACATTGGACAAAGTGTGTGTGATGTCTTTATCATCCCTTTAAACTCTGAAATTGACCACATCTCTGTGTGCTTCTTAAAAATGTTAATGATATCTTGAATCAAAGTCACAAGCTGGTAACGTGATTTTCAGCCTCTGCAGTATTATAAAACAATGCCTGAATTAGTTGCCAACTTCTACCAATTAGAAAGCTCCATGAGGAGAAAAAAAAGAAGGAAAAATCTTCTAGATTTCCAACTTCTCTTGAAAACTTGAAAGATTTGGCTGGCTCTCCCGTCCCGCATTGTCAAAGCCGGCAGCAGAGGCCCTCTGGGAGGGGCGTGGCTCTCCCATGTGCCACAAACCCTGTCACTCCTGACCCGTCCCATTTGCCTGCTTCATTCATTAGCAGTAGCTGCTTGGCCTCTAGGACACTTACATTCACAATTCTTGCCCTCAGTTCAGGGTTTGCCAACTTCCTAAAGAGTCAAACATAAATTTGAAAACTCAGTCATGGACTAGCTCACAGAATACAGAATTTTTAGCAGCCTAACACATAGAGTATCAAAATAAATAATCACTTTTGTTTGCTTCTTTAGCATTCATTCTCTAACGTAAATTACTTGATTTAAATAATTTGCAATACCGTCCATCAAATATCAGCAAAATAGAAGACTGTAAGCATGTCAGGCTTTCTGTTTTCCACCGAAGAATATTGGTTAGTAATAACCACCAGAATGTGTTGTTTGCTTACTAAATGGCAGGTACAGTATTTAAAGCAACTCCATGGAATTTAGCTGTAGATCCCAGGGAAAAGTGTGTGGAGGTGAGATTAAGTTTCCATCCCCACCATGGATTGGAGACTCAAAGACTGACAAAATAGGTTGAGTTACAGAAAGATAAAGAAATACATGTAGTGCTCTTTGCCCACCAAATTGTGGAACAAGTGTCATATCATCTTTTAGAAATCACTAGTAATCACAAATTGTAATGATATTTCATTTATTTTGCCTCACATGTTGACAAACATTAAATAGGTTGATAATTACCAGTTTTTGAGATTGTGGGGTATTAGACATACACAAACCCTTTTGGTGGGAGACTAAACCAATATAAACATTCCTGTGGGCATGTTTCCATTCTAAGGAAATCACTGGTTTTTATTATATGCACTCAGTATATAAACCACATTCATTTTGGTGTTGTTTATAATAGTGAATAGTTACAGCAATGTATCCAACAGAAAGGAATTTATTAAATAAATTGGATAAATTATTAAAAGGGACCAAGATATAGCCCTTAGAAATCATTGAAGTAATTCAATGCTTGCTAACATATAAATGCTTATAACATATAAAGGAGAGAAAAGCAATTTTCCAAATAATGTGCATATTATGATTAAATTCTTATAACTACATACTTACACTTGCATAGAAAAATTCTGTGAAGATATTCACCAATATGCCAAAACCGGTTTTGCTCAATGGATAGAGCGTCAGCCTGCAGACTGAAGGGTCCCAGGTTCGATTCCGGTCAAGGGCATGTATCTTGGTTGCACGCAAATCCCCAGTAGGGGGTGTGCAGGAGGCGGCTGATCGATGTTTCTCTCTCATTGATGTTTCTAATTCTCTATCCCTCTCCCTTCCTCTCTGTGAAAAATCAATAAAATATATTTTTTAAAAAAAAAGATATTCACCAATATTCTAACAGTGACAATCTTTGATTGACATAATTATGAAGAATTTAAATTTTGTTTGCATTGATTCTCTATATTTTCTAGCTATTACAATGGGCATGGATTATTTGTGTCACTATTTTTTTAATCTTATTTTTTTTAAGTAGTTGAGGATGGCTGAAGCATAACCTTGACCATGGATGAATGATAAGAGTGAGAAATGGAGAGGCTCTTAGGGTTCACTTAATAAGCTCCAAGATTGACACTTGTTATGCCTTATTCATCATAAAGGCATTTTTTTCAGCATTCCAGTAAACAACACACTGTAAAAGTGACTGAGTCATTTCTCTTAGCAGGCATCAAAAGATCTTGAGAATTAATATGAGACTCAATATCTTAACATTTTCAATCTCATGTAAAAGGCTTCCATGCAGACAGTTTATTTTCCTTCGCCTATGTTGCCTAGACAACAAAATATAGAGTAGCATGTCTTTAAGGTGATAATTATGTACTCTCTGTCCAATACACCACAATACTACTGGGCCTCTTGCTTTTATTCAGAACCAACCCGTTTGATAACCCCATGTACTCCTCTAAACAAGGCAGCGATTAATAAAGCAGAACCCACTCCTCTTCTAGTAGCCTCCTCCCTGAAAAAGAGGCACTTGAGACTTAACACCCTGCAGATGATCCCAGTACATCTGCCCCAGACACTCCCAGTTCCATCAACACTATTTAGTTCTAAGAAACCACATAATACCTTGTCACATCCTTTTCCTTGGTTTTACTTGTACTGGCTTCTTAGACATGCTGCAACAAATCACCACAAACATGGGGCCTTAAAACAACAGAAATTTATTATTTCACAATTTTGAAAGCCAAGTCCAAAATCAAGGTGTCAAGGTACTTCCTCTGATGGTCTAAGGGAGAATCCTATCTTGCTTCTTCCTTTCCAGGGGCTCCTAGTATACCTTGGTTTGGGGCAGCAGAACTCCAGTCTCTGCCTCCAGCTTTACATGACCTTCTCACACCCTCACCTCCCTGATTCAGATTTTCCTCTCTTTTCTCTTTTATGGACAGCTGTCATTGGATTTAGGACCCACCCTAAAATCAGCATGCTCCCACCAAGAGATCTTTGATTTAGTTACATCTGCAAAGAACCTATTTCTAAATAAGGTCACATTCACAGGGCCTGGGATTAGGATTTGGACGTATCTTTTGGGGAGACACAATTCAATTTATATCTGATTTTCTTTTTAGATAAGGAGCTAATTATAATCATACCTAACGTTTATTGAGACTTTATTGAGGCATCAGGTTAAGCATTTCTCAAGCAGTATCTCAAGTTAGAAAATGCCTGGGCCCTACCCTACCCTTCTACCTTCCATCAACTACTAAATATCCAATTTCTATTAGTTTGCCTTCTGGTAAGGAGAGTAGCATGTCAAAATTCCTGCCAGTGAATAGAGCAACGGTTTTCAATTGCTCCTAGACAATCACTAGTACAACCTGTTTGGTTACTTTTTGAATCTGTACAGCTAGACTTACACTTGGTTGTATTTCCAATGTGATCTGGTACCAGGCCCTTTTTAAGGAATATATCTTTGTCTACTTCCTGACATATATCAAGTGCCTGTGTCAGGTTAGATCATCATAATGCATACTGTTTTTTCCAACATTTTATTATAAAATATTTCAAATAAATTATTTTATTTCAAATAAAATATTTCATTTCATTATTCAATAAAATTGAAAGAATTTTACAATTTAAACCCATAAACTCAGTGCCTAAGTTCTAGAGTAATGTTTTATTATTCTTGTTTTATCCTATAATTATGCATCCATCTACCCTACCTATCCATGAAAACCCTCTTATTGTTTTCTTCCCCCAAGTACTTCAGCATGCATATCATTAAACCAGCCAGAACACAGACTCTTTGGTGGCAAGCAGATCCCTAAAGAGAGGCAAGAGAGAGAAGGTTAGCTGAGCGTGCCCAGTTTCCTCTCCCACACTACCGATTAACCCAGGCACTTCTCTTGCCATGGGGAGGACTAAGAAGTGGTGAGAGGGGACAAGAGTGTGAAGGTAGGGATCTCTCTCCACAAGGGCACAGGAAGAGTAGAGAACCTATTCCCTTACAAAGAATACCCTGAGTGATTTAATGAGTGAGTTTCTTCAATAGCACCCAAATAATAAACACAAGAGTGTCCTGCCATTCCTAACACTGCTTCCAAGAAACAATCTGGATTTCATTAACTCTATGGTCTTCTGTTTTTCATAGTTCATCTCTATCTATATCATATCTGTTTCTCGTTGCTTTTTTATTTGCCTGTTGCTCTCATTCTCACATACTCCTGAAGTTCATTCTCCATGCAATGAGGAATCTGGAGGCCTATGATAATGGACTCACATCCCATTAGTTCCCTGATCAGAAAGGGAGAAAAGTTATTTACTTCCAACTCCATGTTGAAATATTCCAAAGAAGGACTAAAATTGGTCCACCTTGGACCACATGTCTATCCTGACCAATCACAGGGCAAGAAGACAACATCCAACTTGGGTCATGTGTCAACCATTGTATTCAAAAAAATAAAGTATATTATAGAAAGAAGTAAGGGGTGCTGGGCCTCACAGAAAGAAATTCCAATGTTCTAATTCAGTGGTCAACAAACCACGGCTCAGAGCCACATGCGGCTCTTTGGCCCCTTGAATGTGGCTCTTCCACAAAATACCATGTGCGGTTGCGCATGTACAGTGTGATTGAAACTGGCCCATGCACAGAAGTCAGTTTTCGGCTCTCAAAAGAAATTTCAATCGTTGTACAGTACTGTTGATATTTGGCTCTGTTGACTAGTGAGTTTGCTGACCACTGTTCTAACTCATTTATTTATATCATTCTTACTCCAATGCCCACTCCACCCATAAACTGCTAAAAGTTAAAACTCATGTTGGTGTTATAGTGAGAAAAATATCTTCAGCAAACTTTTTTTATATTGTGTCATTGGGGAGCAATGATGTTTTTAAAGAATCTGTTTAGATTAAGTGAGTGATTAGTAAAAGATTGATATGCTTTCATTTCAAAGAATATTGAAAGTTTTTACTAAGATTGATCAGGAAATTTTTTGTTCTTGAAATTTTTGTTGAATAAAATCAAAATTTTAAGGCTGAATTCAGGTACCTCAAGAACTTGATATGAAAGGGAGAATAAACTATTTAAACTCTGTTTAATCTTCTCTATAATGTTTATTTAAACACCCTGCCAATGTTGATATGATTCACCCAAGAATGTAACCAGGTTATGTATAGTTAGATATCATTTATTTACAAATCTACAGAACTTTGGTGGCTTCTCTAAGAAACTTTAAGAAAATAAACTAAATGCACAATTGCTTTAATCAAACAATGTCAACATATAAAACAAAATTGACACAATTCCAACCCTTAACAACTTTGTTTTTCCAACGTAAAGATTTGACCAGTAGCCAAATAAAGAAATATTAGAACAAATAATACAAGTTCAGGGTCTCTCTCATCAAAATCTCACCCATTTATCTAACTTTTATATCAATAATCAATCCATTCTATCAAAATAAACCCAACCAAAAACCCATATTCTTTTGCAAAATGGCTATAACTCCACATCTTCTCCTATGAAGGTATTAGCAGAAGTAGAAGTCCAGAAGGCTGTATTTTTCTCAGCATATGGGTTTTAACATCTCAAATACCCTGACTTTTTCAGAGTACCAGGCTAAATCCTATAAGCAATTCTAACATGGGTAAAATGTGCTTTAAAAATTAATGGAAGAAGGAAATGAACTCTCAAATGGCTCCCTTGTAAGGCATCCTCGGATATGCAATTTAAGCTTATTTTGGAGACACTGAGTAGATTCTGGTTTGACTCCAAATCAAGTGCCCTTGGTGCTGCCCCTCTGACTGTGAGTTTGCCCCACAGCACTGTGCTTTGACCTCTCTTGGATCCTTCCAGTGCAAGCAGACAGCCTTTCTGCTGTGGGAAATTCTGCCTATCAGTCCAAATAGCCTGGGTGGGGTTCCCCCACAACTGAGTTAACCTGCTTCTATGGATCCCCTGGAAGGGAAGACAGTTGAATTGGGCCATTGAAACATAACAGGAAAGTAGTTCCTCTAGGTTCCTGTACCAGGAAATAGCTTCTAGTGCCATGACTATAACTCCAGTGCCAAGACCACGATCATATGGCGTTTGACATTCTGCATTTAATTCTACTCCTACTAAAGGAATAATGCTTTGCAAAAAGCCATGATGTCTAAAGTGCATCCTGTTCAGCAGAGCCTTGAGCAAACACAGGAACCCTTGTCCCTACTTGTATCATACGGGACAAAGGCTTCCAGTCATAAATCTCTTCTCATTCTGAACAAATTAATACTAAAAAAAAAAAAAATACAAGACATTAGAATGCTGGACCACTTGAAGTCAGACTAGAAGGCAATCCATTCAGTCCAATATTTTGTTTGTGACAGTGGAGGCTAATGATTGTTTTAAGGAATAGAATAGTTGTACTTCATAATATAAAGCCCAAAATCTATGGATGGGGCCCAAAATCTATGGATGGGCCCCAAATATCTTTAATTCCCTTCCATTATAGCCTATATGTCCTCAGAAGCCTAATTCAGTCATACAACACTTCAACCAATATAGACTGGGTCAGGCATAAAGAGTGATTGTTCAGTATTGTCAATGTGAGAAACATCAAAATCTGCCAAGAATTTTTATAAGAGTTCATTTAAGCCAATATTGATAGTCGTTGTCAGAAAATAAGATCCCAAATACTCCCCAGAATATAGTTGGCAGCTTCTCTATGATTTCAAATTAAGGAGAGAACGACAGGGAGATCACATGAAAGTGGGAGAAAGCTGGGGAGGGAGTTGGATAACAAAATGGTTAACAAGATTATGTGCTCTCTTAAGAGTGGTTTCTCACAAGGGGTTTGGAAAGAGGCATTTCAAAATTATGTTAACCTAAATGCACAGAAACAATGGACAGGCTAGCTTAAGGCAAAGATACATAGCCTTTTCCTAAAGAAGTTGTATGCCTGAGACATGACCGCCCACCATGACCTGTCCGGTTAGGAATTTATGATCCAATCACTCTGTGAAGTTGCTTTCTGTAGAACCTCTTTCTTGCCCATAGTAGTCAAGGAGTTAATGCCTGAACTTTCTTCTTCTCTTACTTCCTCCTTTTCAATTCCCCTTGGACATCTTTCAGCACATCTTTTGGGCTTAACCTCTTCATTTTAATGCACTAATTACTGCCTCTTCTGGATTCTAACCCAAAGTTCCATTGTTTGCTTTGTAAACTCCCATGTCCCTCTGAGAGTTCATCACAGACAGCATGCTGGAAGCCACCTTCTATAACTGGATTGCCACTTCACCCAGGCAAGTCACATTGAGTTTAGCCTAACCTTCCAGACATACTATGACGGGGTAACACATTCCCTAGGTTAATTATTCCTCCCCTTTATCATGTAAACATATTTCCTTATTCAAAACAAACTCCTTGGTTCAAGTGTCTAAACCAGTAGTTCCCAACCTGCGCATTGAAATCAAGGGGGACAGTTTAACGACCTACCTATGCCAGAGTCTCATTCCCAGAGTCTCGCTTAATAAATGTAGGTGTATAACAGGATTTCCTCAAAGGTTTCAAACTTGAGGATTTCTAGATTTCAAGCATACATTTCAGTTCAAACCCTTCCCCATATCTGTTGTTACTGACTGAAAAGTTTACATCTTCTTGGTATGACTTCTTACAGAATCCTTCTATCCTTTTGATTATTTTAACTGCTGCTCAAAACTCACTAGTTTGTGGTGTTAATTTGGACAGGTGAAAAGAATAATTGATACCACCTGCAGGCCACAACAGCTAGAAGTCAAGCGGATGGAAACAATCATATTATAAATGTCTCAAAGGAAGGGATGTGCCTTATCCATCTTTGTATTTCCACACCATCCACCATGATACTTTGATCAAAGTAGGTGCCTAATACATATTTAGGATGGAAAGTAGGATAATTTGTACACAGGATCTGCTTCCAATTTTTCAAGTATTTGTTATATATATATGATATGCATGTAATTGGAAAATAGTTTGGTGGGGAGTAACCAGTATTTTTTTCAATTGGCTCACTTTTTTAAGCAGATTTATTGGGCTATAAATCATGTACTATACAATCCACCCTTTTAAAATATACAATTCAGTGTTTCTTAGTATATTCACAGTCCTGCAAGGGACATCACAATTAGCTTTAGAACACCCATCACCTTTAAAGGAAGCTTCATACTCATTAGCAGTTCCTCCCTCATCCCTTTTCCCCCAGACCTAGGCAACGACTAATCTCCTCTCTGTTTCTATAGATTTGTCTATTATGGTTGTTCATATAAATGGAATCACACAATATGTGGTCTTATGTGTCACTCCTTCACTTTGTACAATGCTTTCAAGGTTTATCCATATTATGGCATGTACTAGCACGCCATTCATTTTTATTGCCAAATAGTATTTCATTATATGGACATAAAGTATTTTATTTATCCATTTATCAGTTGATGGACATTTGGGTTATTTTCACTTTTGGCTGTTACGAATACTGCTGCTATGAACATTTGTTTTTGTGTGGACATACATTGTTACGTCTACAGGAGCAGAATTGCTATGGTAACTCTATGTTTAACCTTTTGAGAAACTGCCAGGCTGGTTTCCAAATTGGCCGCACCATTTTATATTACCACACTCACCCCTCCTTCCCCGCTCCCCTGCATTCAAGCAGCTAGGCCTTTCTGTTCCCATTGCCTCCGGGGAAGGATGAGACTGGCAGAAAGAAGAAACAGAGGAATGTTCCCGACTTCTATTTCCAAAACCCTACACCCTAGGGGACCAGTAAAGACTCCAATGATAGACAAAGGGGATTAGAGAGAGGGTTTCCCTTCCTCCACTCCACCTCATCCTCCATCATACAAAGACAAGTTTCCTCCAGGGCTGGAAAGGAAACAGGAGACCAGCAAGAAGCCATAAGCTGCAGGTACTGGGTTCCAGAAGGTGGTCGTTGGAGGGGCAGCGTGCTTTTCCTGAAAGGGACTTTGGAGAGTTTTGCAGACATTTCCTCACCTAGTGTGGCAAGATGAGGTGGTTCTCCTGCACTGAAAGCTGACACAGAAGGGCCAAGGTGGCAGAAGTGAGGGACATCTCTGTGTCACTGCAGTGAGGAAGACCTCAGGGCCTGCCTCCTAACACTTTGGAACTACAGAAACCTCCTGGAACTTAGGTCTAGTCTCAGCGGGAGGAAGTGGTGAGAGAAACTCAAACCGCTCAAGATTTGTTTTCATCAGTCTAGCAAAATACAAGCTCCAAATTAAAATTCATTTGTGTTTTGGCAAAGTGAAGAAAATTTATATTATTGACTTATGTACTGAGATTAGTACCCACATGATATTAGAAAAAAGACTAAAGACAGCAAATGTCCAATCTATAATAATAAAAGCATAATATGCTAATTAGACCAGATGTCCTTCCAGATGACCTTCCTGATGAAGCCGGGGCTATGAGGGAAGCCCAGATCCCTGGTGCCAAAGGAAAGCTGGTGCTGGAAGCCAGGGGAAGGAAGGCCTACTCTTGCAAAAATCTCACCACATAAAATTAGAAAAAAAAAGACTAAAGACATCAAATATCCAATCTATACTAATAAAAGGGTAATATGCTAATTACATCAGATGACTGGACATCTTCCGGATGTCCAATGTCTTTCCAGACAAAGCCACGGTAGTGGGAGCCGAGGCAGAGGTGGTTTGGGGCAATCAGGCCAGCAGGGGAGCAAGCAGTTAGGGGGAGATCAGGTAGGCAGAGGTGGTTAGGGATGATCAGGCAGGCAAGCAGGGTAGTTAGGGGCAATCAGGCAGGCAGGCTAGCAATTAGGGTCCAGCAGTCTCAGATTGCAAGAGAGATGTCCGATTGGCAGATTGGGCCTAAACCAGCAATTGGACATCCCCCGAGAGGTCCCAGATTGGAGAGAATGCTGGCTGGGCTGAGAGACTCCCTCTACCCAGGGCACAGATTTTGTGCACTGGGCCTATAAGTAAACATATAAAAAGACAACTCACTTCTGACAATACCATGTGCAGCAAGGATGTGGAACAAAAGGAATTTTGAACTATAAGTAAAGTGATCAATAGGAACTACCATTTTGGAGAGTAACTTAGAAGTACTTATTGGAAGTACTTTGTAAAATGAACAGTTGCAGACCCTATGACCCAACAATTGCATTCCTAGATCTATAACTTAGAGAACTCTTATACAACTGTGCCAAGAGATACACAAAAGAATGCTCACTGTCATGTTTGTAATGGCAAAAAATAATAAAATACAAACAATCTACAATTGCATTGTGGATGAAACTTTCCTCTGCTCTCAAGGTTCTTTCTGCTGATCCAATAATTAAATCTGCATGAGACAGATTAACAAGAGAAAATAACCAAATTTAATGCACACACAGGAACCCCCACACATGAGAGTCAGAGAATTCACATACATGAGAGGTTCAAAGAGAGAATATATGACATTCTAAGGTAAGGATCACATTGAGCTTTCAGAAGGGATGATAGGAAGAGTGGATATTTAGTAATTAGGAGTTTGCCCTGCCTTATAGATAGGCCATAAAAAGTTATTTCTGGTGATAACTCGAATGGGCAAGGCCTCTAATTTAAAATTGTTTAAGGGAGAGGTAAAAATTTCTCAGAAGCCTGCAGGACCCCAATTACCCTTAGTGAAAGATAATATCCATACCACAGAGGCATATCCTGAGGTGACTCAGTTTAAACCCCTAAACCATCAACAGATGAATAGATTAATTTATTGTTCCATGTGCATTCAAAGGAATACTATACACCTTGTTCCCCAAAATATGATCCTGACCAGCCTGTCTGAGGTTGCTCCACCTGAAACTCCAGACATACTCAGCCAGAATCTGTATTTTCTCAAGATGCCCTGGTGACTCATGTGTCAATAAAAATGTAAAAAGTGCTGTTCTATGCAGTTAAGCCGATGCACTAGGGCTACTTGTATCAACCTGGATAACTCTTAAAAACATAATATTCAGAGAAAAATAGACAAGTTGCCAAAGATTAGTATAGTACCATATGATTTAAATAAAATTTGGAAACATGAAAAATAATGCTTGTATTTTTAGGAGTATATTCATATGTATTTGGCATTAAGTCATGCAGGAAATTTTATAAACACCAAATTCTAGATACTGGTTACCTCTGGAGAAAGGGGGAGAGAATAGAAAGCTACAAAAGGGCTTCAACTGCAATTTTAATAATGACTTGTTATTTTTAAAGTATATATATATATATATATACACTTTATTGATTTTTTACAGAGAGGAAGGGAGAGGGATAGAGAGCTGGAAACATTGATGAAAGAGAAATATCGATCAGCTGCCTCCTGCACAGTTCTCACTGGGGATGTGCCTGCAATCAAGGTACATGCCCTTGACCAGAATCGAGCCTGGAACCTTTCAGTCCGCAGGCTGATGCTCTATCCACTGAGCCAAATTGGTTAGAGTGATGACTTGTTCTTAAGTGGCATTGAAACATGGAAATTAAACTGATGTCCCCTGGTCTGGATGTAAAAGTGGCTTCCTGGGTTCTTGTGCAGGTGGATTTGAAGAATGAAACCACGGACAAAAGGTGGTATAGGAAAGGACGGAAATTTACTGGGAAACAAGCACAGACTCCCATGTGGGGTGGGGAGAGTCCCATTAGGTCCCTCTTTTCTGAGTCTTATAAAGGCTGCAGTTCTTTGTGTCTTGATATCCCCTCTGATTGGCCACTATAGCAGCTTCAGAGCTCAAACCCCACATGAGATTCCCCTCTTCTTTCTTTTTTTTCCTATTCCCTTTGGCCTTCCTCTTCCCTCTCTGAATGAGTGGCTCCTTTTCCTTTATTCTGTGAATGTCTACCTTCTGCAGCTCCCAGCTCAGCCCTGTGGTTCTCTCAAATGGACCCCCTAATTCCTAAAACTTCCTAAACCTGCCTATTTTTACCCCTGAAAACTCCTTCCAGCATGATGAATATGCTTGAGTTTCCTTCATATATTTTAACACCCTAAAAATGTTCATTTGAACAAGTTTTTTGAAAAACAGTACTTATATTTTGGTAGGTGACTTTTATTTTCTTTTGCATATCTTACCTAATAATAGATAAACATGTAAATTGACCGTACCTCCCCTACGTCCATAGCCAATCAGAGTGAGTATGCAAATTAGCCCAACAAAGATGGCAGTTAATTTGCATACATAGGCACCCAGCGCCTGGGTTCTAGGAACAGCCTGGCACCCAGGTCACTCTGAGGTAGGCCCCCGTGGGACCTGAGCAGCCTGTGAAGGACCTGAGCCAGGGGTCTCCTGGGCAGGGCCAAGCCTGCGATCAGAGCGGAGGGGGCAGGGGCACAGTAGGCGATTGGAGGGAGCTGGGGGTCCCCTGCCCAAGCTGAAAGCCTCAGCCAAAGGCTTTTGGCCTGGGCAGGCCTGGGTAGAAGCGCAGTGGGCGATCAGAGGGAGCTGGTGGTCCGCTGTCGGCACAGGCTTTCGGCTTGGACAGGCCTGGGCAGGGGCAGAGCCAGTGATAAGAGTGAGCTGGGGTGCCCAGCACAGGCTGAAAGAGTAGGCCAGAGGCTTTAGGCCTGGGCAGTGATGCAACCAGTGATTGGAAGCTACTGGTAATCGGTGTGAACTACAAAGGAAACACCTTTTCTGACTGCTCATTGGCTAAGCTCCCCCCTGTATGCCACTGCTAATATTCTTAGTAACTTCGGTAATAAGAATCCAAAAAGGTGATTTAGGGTTTTTCCACCACACTTCTGGAGAAAAAAACAAAGATCTGCTGCTGGAGGGCTAAGAAATGTCATATCCTGCCCTAGCAGGTTTGGCTCAGTGGATAATGCCTTAGCCTGCTGATCTCAGGGTCTGGGTTCAATTCTGATCAAGGGCATGTGCCTGGGTTACAGGCTCCTCTCTGGCCGGGGCCCAGGTCAGGGCGCATGCAGGAGGCAACCAATCAAAGTGTTCCTCTCACTTTTATGTTTCTCTCTGTCTTTCCTTTTCTCTTCCACATTCTCTAAAAGTCAATGGAAACATCGTCAGGTGAGGATTAAAAAGAAAAAGAAAAAAAAGGAAGAAATGGCATATCCTATGAAAAACACATCTTGAAAATGCCTAAAGAAAGTTGTCATTTTTTTCATGGTGAAGAGACTGGAGTCCATGTGGATGAAACCACCTTGGTGGCTGTGGGGACTGGCAGTGGCTACAGCAGCGGGTGATGGGGCTGGTGCCTTCCCCTGACCAGCCCTGTCGCCTCCCACAAAGGGAAGCCAGACTGTGGCTTAGGCCTGCTCTCCCCATCCCCCATTAGTAGGACATCCCCTGAGGGCTCCCAGTATGGGAGAGGGGGCAGGTTGGGCTGAGGGATTCCCCCACCCCTAGTGCATAAATTTCGTGCACCGGGCCCCTAGTCCTATCTAATAAAAGAGTAATATGCAAATTGATCATACCTCTGCTACACCCACAAGCCATACCCACCAGCCAATCAGAGTGAGTAGGCAAATTAACCCAACCAAGATGGCTACAGCCACAGAGAGAGCAGGAGGGAGGCTTGGGTTATCCCTGGTGATGGAGGAAGCCAAGCTTTCTGCAAACCCTGGCTGGCAGACCTTCGCTTAAAGCAACAAAGCTTCAATGGCTGTGCGAGCAGAGGGCTTGGCTCCACTCCAGGCTACAAAGTTTCAATTGTAGAAAATAAATAAATCCCAGATACCAGGGCCTCTGCTTGGGTCACTGGGGTGGGGGAAAGTAGTGGGGGGGGGCGGGAAAACATGGCCAGCCTGCAAACCACCACAGGCCCCTCGCCCAGGCCACCCCATGCCCCAAGGGAACATCCACTCTGATCCAGGACACCCTTCAGGGCAAACCAGCTGGCCCCCACCCATGCACCAGGTCTCTATCCTCTAATAAAACAGTAATATGCAGATTGACCATCACTCCAACACACAAGATGACTGCTCCCATGTGGTCAAAAGATGGCCACCACAAGATGGCCAGCAGGGGAGAGCAGTTGGCAGGGACCAGGACTGCAAGGGAGGGCAGTTGGGGGTGACCAGGCCAGCAGAGGAGGGAAGTTGGGGGGACTGAGCCTGCAGAAAAGGACAGTTGGGAGGGACCCAGGTCTGCAGGGGAGGGCAGTTAGGAGTGACCAGACCCATAGGGGAGAGCAATTAAGGGCAAACAGGCTGGAAGGGGAGTAGTTAGGGGGTGATCAGGCTGGCAGGCAGAAGCAGTTAGGGGCAATCAGGAAGGCAGGCAGGTGAGTAGTTGGGAACCAGCAGTCCTGGATTGTGAGAGGGATGTTGGGGCAGCCGGACATCCCTCAAGGGGTCCCAGATTGGAGAGGGAGCAGACTGGGCTGAAGGACACCCCACCCCCATGCTCAAATTTCGTGTACCAGGCCTCTAGTTTTTTATATTTTCTAAACTTTCAATAATGACTAAGTATTGCTTATATGATCTAGAAATCTATAGTAAATGTAATATTGAATTCTAATTTTTGTTTTTAATGAACTAGGCCTCTTTTCACTTAAAATATCACACTAGTTGCCAGTCTTGTTGCTTTCTAGCTACTCACTCCAATCTCCCACATCACTTCTTAGCACACAGATTTGGGCTCAAGAATCACTGGCAATGCCTAAGAAAGGAACTGATTTGGGGTGGGGAGTGGGGGTGCAGGGAAGGACTGGCATATAGAGAGGGGAGATGATTCTGAATCAGAGCTCTGGGGGTGGTCCTGACTTAGGACAGTGTGGAATCTGGAAAAACATGTTATTTCTCAGGGTCTCTCTATTCTTTAAAATAGGAATAATAACTGATGCATAATTTATCTCACAGTATCCTTGTAAAGATAAAGAGAGAGTTGGAGTGTGAAAATGGTTTTGTCCTTTAAAATGCTTTGAAAAAGTCAAGTTCTTCCTCCACTGCTCAATCCCACTGAGAGATTAATGTAACAGTTCCATCCAAGAGTGCTTTTCCCCTTTGTTCCATGTCTGTTTGGTAGGGTAGTTTTTGAGGTTACTCCCAACTTTTCTTGGGTTTTCCCCCTGCTTTCTTGAAATTAGATATGGCCATGTGACTGGGTCTCTGTAATGAATTCTGAACATAAGTGATGTGTATCAGTATCACTTCCCAGAAAAACTTTGAAGAGCACTTTTGGGAATTTCCATACTTTCCAACTGCAGGGTGATGTGAAATGTGTATGGTGATACAGCCTCAGAGACCTGGTCTCTGAGTGATTAAGGTGAGCAGAGGCTACCTGCAATGGACTTGTAGCACGAATGAAAAATATACTTTTGTTATAGCAATCACCTGAGGTTTGGGGATTTTTTATAACCACAGTAAAAACTAAGGCTAGTCTATTGGGAAACTAAACTGGCTAACATCAGTGTCCTATCTGTATTAAAGAAAAGGATGGGTAACCACACAATTGATATAAATACAAGTAACAGACAGGGGTAACAGGATGTGAATTCACAGTTCCCCTTCAGTGACTCCCTTGTTGCTCAGACTTATTGTGTCTTTCTTATTTAAGACAGGACAACAATCCAGGGTCTTTTGACATTTGTAAAGAGCATTCTCATCTCCATCAGAGAGGGTTTTACACCCAATGGATAGATGGCCAAGTCAAGGATTGTCATGCTATTAAAGCTATTTGCCAAATATTTTTTGTTTTTCTCCTTTCCAGAATTATGTTAGGATTATACTTCCCATTCCTCTTGGGGTTGGGTGTAACTAGTTCTGGGCAATGAGTTATGACCAATTAATTGCCAGCAAAACCCTCCAGATCTCTTTCTCCTCTGGTCTGGTGACTCACAGCGTTAGAGATGGTGGCTGCTCCCTCAATAGGGAGTTCCTAGCTATGACAAGCCAATACCTCCTGCCCAACCCAAAGTGGACATGTACTGTTATGTAAAAATAAACCACTCTTGGTTTAAGCCACTGAGGTCATGGGCTTGTTAGTTATACCAACACTACCTGGCCTTTTCTGACGGATACAGAAGGAAATCCAGAGATGAAGTCACTGCTTCCTGTAAAGTGGTCACAATCACCATAATCCTCAGACAAGTTAATATCATTTCACTCCATAGCCTGACTGACTGAGCAAAAACAAATGAAAACAGAAACAAAACAAAAAGAACACCAAGTCCCCCGAGGCTTTATTAATGGCTCTATAGTCATATGATGGAAGAGACCACATGTTCCTCCTGCAAGCGAGAAGACTAATTCTCAGGTACCACCTATGGCTTAATCTCAGGGACATCTCTGAAGCTGGGAACACAGAGTTCAAAAAAGGGTGCTATTTTGCCTCCTGTTTCCAGTTCAAAGTTGAGTTCCCAGGGGTGAGTTAATAAGTGAATTATTCTTATTCTCTCTTTCTAAATTAAGATATAATGGACATACTACTAATTCCAGTTGTACAACATAATGATTCAATATACATATATATTGTGAAATGATCACCACAATAAGTCTGGTTAATATCTATCACCACACATAGTTACAACTTTTTTTTATGGACTTTTAAGATTTACTCTCTTAGTAGCTTTCAAATATAAAATACAGTATTGTTAACTCAAGTCATGAGGCTGTACATTGCATCCCCATGACTTATTTATTTTATAACTGGAAGTTTGTACCTTTTGACCATCTCATCTACTTTGCCCACACCCTACTTCTGGCAAATACCATTCTGTTCTCTGTATCTTTAAGTTGCACTTTTTAAAATTTTGTTTCGCTTTGTTTTAGATTCCACATATAAGTGAAACCACACAACATTTGTCTTTCTCTGTCTGCTTTATTTCACTTAGTATAATGCCCTCAAGGTCCATTCCTGCTGTAGCAAGTGGCAGGATACCTTCTTGTTCGTGGCTGGATAATATGCCATTTTTCTGTATATCTTTATCCATTCATCCATTGATGGACACTTAGGTTGTTTTCATGTCTTGACTATTGTAAATAATGCTGCAATTAATATAGGGGTGCAGATACTTTTTTGGCATTATTGTTTTGATTTCCTTTGAATAAACACCTAAAAGTGGAATTGCTGGATCCGATAATAGTTCTGATTTTAATTTTTTTGAGGAACCTCCTTACTGTTTTCCATAGTGGCTTCTATGATTTACCTTTCCACCAACAGTGCGCATAGATTCCCTTTTCTCCACATTCTTGCCAAGTGAATTTTAAAGGTCTGTTTAGTGCTCATAAGCTCTTCCAATTGTTTTCATAGTACTTACCACTTACTCATTATTCCATACCTATGTGTTTTCTTATGAATATGTTTGCTCTTCTGAGAAACAAAAAGGAAGGACTAGCCTAATGCAGTCAGGTGATCTCTAGCAGGTGATTAATTATTATAACATTGACCTTGGAATCCCCAGAGTCATTTTCCTCAGTTGCCTTGTGCAAAGTCCTTTATTTCAAGTGCTTGGAAGAATACCTGGAAAATTACTCATTTCGTCAGCTAAGGCTTTCATCTCAGTCTGAAGCACTTTTACCTCAGCCTTTATCTGGTTTTGCTTCTGAGATAACATCTCTGAAATGCTTGATTCATTTTTAAACTTTACTTATTTAAACTTTACTTATTCAATGGACTGACCCACAAAGTTTGAAAACATTTACTTATCTTCCTCTTATTAAAAAAAATTAGGAGATAAAGAATTTTATTTACCGAAGACTATCCATCCATAGCAGAAGAAATTTTCTGAGGCTGATGCTTAGATGTTGACACCAGAGGTAGACTACATGGGTTACAGATTTTTAGGCACTTAATTTAAATAGCTACTTTGAGGGAAAAGAGAGATGCCTCCAGATGAGGTGGAGGCACACTCAGTGGATATAAAAAGCTAGGCTACCATAAACTTTTTAAAATCTAGAATTCAAATAGAATCAAGGTTCTTTCTTCTGCCTTTTTTCCTTTCTTTCACTGGGTTATTCCACTCAGCCTTTGAGCCTCAAACTAAGTATTACTGCCTCAGCAAACCATCCCTGATACCCTCACAGGTGGACCCCTCATGCACCTCTTATATAGCCCCATATATTTCCTGTATATGGGGCTATCACCCTTATCGGTGAGAAACTCTCCTGTAATTATTTGTTTATTCGTGGTCTCCTCCAATAAATTGTAAGCTCTCTGGTAGCAGTGATTGTATTTGTGTTGTTTGCTGCTGTCCCAGCATCCAAGTTATCAACAAATACTTTTCTCTCTTAGGTGCCAGAGACTTAGGTGCTTGGGATACATGATGAACAAAACAAAGATTCCTACCCCAAGAGCAAGAACTCAATAAGAGATCCTCACAACAAAGTATGTGTCTGGTATGCTAAAAGTTGACAAGGCCATGAGAAAAGGTAGAGCAAGATCAGGGAAGGAAGCTGCTTGCTGTTGTCGGTGGAGTGGTCACGTTAACCCTCATTGAGAAGGTGGTATTGGAGCAAAGACTTGGAGGAGGTAAGGACGCTAGCCACACAGGAACATGGGTGAGAGTGCTCTGGGCCCAGAGATCAGCTAGAGCAGATCCTTTAAGGCAGGAGATGCTGGGTTGGTCTAAGAACAACAATGGAGTCAGTGTGGCTGAAGTGGAGCAAGCAAGAGAGCAGAAGATAAGGTCAGAGGTGCTAAAAAAAATATTTGTCAAAGGAATGAATGAAAAAAGCAAACAGGTACTCATTTTTAAAATCTGCTTTCAAGAATTTTCTCATGCCTTGCATATTTTCTCACAGGTGAGAAGAGTCTCTAGAGCCATCCAGTCCACACACTGTAATCTCATGTATATCAAGTGGCAACTCTAGACGGTATTGTGTCGTTTTATTGCCAAAGAGGAAGCGTCTCCCGTCTGTGTCAAGAGATGGCCGTGTGTGCTCTTAACCAGAAGTCCCTGGCCTGCTCCAGCCTGCACTCACAGGGCAGCCTGAAGCTGAGGAGATAAAGTAGATTCAGCGGCTCCAGGGTCAGAAGCCCATGGTGTTGACAGGCCACTCCACCCTCAAGGCTGACGTGATGGGAACCAAAGTGCAGCAGAGGAACAAGAAAGCATTCAGAGGGGCCAAGAAGCAGTATCTCACTCAGCACACTGAGCAGATGGAGGTGAAAAGGAAAATGGACTATCTGTGAATAAATGGCTTCCCCTCATTGAAACTCACTTTACCGGAAAGGTTCTGTAATCCACAGACATTAATGGTATAGAGCAGTTGTTTCTAAGTAAAACTGATGCAGGATCGGTTGTGGAATGCTTGGCTAACTCAGAGTCTCCTGAGAATTGTTCTCAACATACTGATTCTGGGAGCCCTCGGGAGGGTCTAGATCAGTAGATCCAGGTGGACTCAGGAATTAGTATTACTTATAACCGCTTCCCAAGAAGAGATCATAATGAGCAGTCTAGTTTGGGAACCACTGCTGTAGTGTTCTGATAATGTGCCTGTATTTGACAAAAAAAAAAACTTACTTTACTAATGGTGTGGATTTCTAATGGTGGTATTTCAGGCATCAGTAATTAAAGAAAGAAGTCATATCGAGGTCATAAGAACAGGAGGCCTGCTGGAATTTCAGTAATCAAGGGCCTGAAAAACCATCTTCACAGCACCATTTGTCCCTCTATCCAGATTTCTTTTCAGCAGCCCTCCCAGCAAGTTCTTCCAATGGGGTCACCAGTTTGAAAGCAGCTGTAGACTTTGCTGTGCACTAATAAAATTGTAACAGGAGAAATAGCAAGTTTGGGAATCTTAGAATTTCTACAAATACCATATTTTCCAGCGTATAAGACAACCCCCAACTTTTCCAGTTAAAATATAGAATTAGGGATATACTCACCCTATAAGATGACACTTGGTGTATAAGAGAACCCCCGACTTTTGAGAAGATTTTCCTGGGTTAAAAAGTAGGCTTATAAGCCGGAAAATATGATATTCTAGTAAGGGGTGGTGAGGAATGCGGGTATGGGAGTCAGCCACAAGATGGCACCAAGTCGTTCCTATTTTTTGGTATTCATGTCCTTGGGTAGTCTCCTTTTGCTGTGCTAGGGTTGGTCTGTATGGCCGACAGCATACAGCAGCAGTGATGGTATATCACTTCCATAATTAGTTATTAAAACACACACACACACACACACACAAAAAAAAAAAAAAACACTGTGGCTTTCATCTTGGATTCTCTTTCTCCGTGGTTCCCTCACTCTGGAGGAAGTTAGCTGTCATGTTATTAGGATATTCAGGCAGCCTATGAAGAGGGCCACATAATGAAGACCTGAGGACTCAGCCAACAGCTAGCAAAGAACGGAAGGACCAAGACCAACAAGTTGAATGAGCTGGGAGGCAGATCCTCCGGACCCAGTCAAGCTTTCAGATGACTGTAACCCTTCCCAACAGCTGAACTGCAAACTCATGAGAGGCTCTAAGCCAGAACAATCCAGCTAATCCACTTCCAGATTCTGCATCCTCGGAAACCGTGTGAGATAAAGTTTGCTGTATTAAGCTACTGAGTTTTGGAATAATTGCTACACCACGGTAGATAATACAATAGTTCAACAGCTCATTAGAATTTATTCATATAATCCCAATCTTCTCTCCAACTAAGCATTTTTTTTAAATATATTTTATTGATTTTTTACAGAGAGGAAGGGAGAGAGATAGAAAGTCAGAAACATCGATGAGAGAGAGACACCGATCAGCCGCCTCCTGCACGCCCCACAGTGGAGATGTGCCCGCAAGCAAGGTACATGCCCCTGACCGGAATCAAACCTGGGACCCTTCAGTCCACAGGCCGACGCTCTATCCACTGAGCCAAACCCATCTCGGCAACTAAGCATTTTAATACGCTATTATTGTAGTATTAGAGGCCCGTTGCAGGAAGACTCCTGCAAGAATAGGGCTTCCTGTGGCCATCTCCGCTGCCCTACCTGCTTCTCTCTTATCTCCACAGCCCTGCCTGCTTCCCTCCCTCCTCTGCTGCCCTGCCTGCTTCTCCACAGCTTTGCTCCCTTCTGCAGTGCTTGGCTTCCTTCTACACTGTCTTCAGTCTTCACTCTGCAAATTAACTGCCATCTTGGTTGGGTTAATTTGCATACTTGCTCCTGATTAGCTTCTGGGTGTGGCTTGTGGGCATAGCAGAGGTACAGTCAATTTGTATGTTTCTCTTTTATTAGATAGGATAGCATATGTATGTAAGTATGTATATGTATATATACATACATATATATGTATATACAAACAAACCCTAAAAGAATATATCCCCTTTTACAGCAGATCAGAAAATAAAATATTACCAGGATCATAGAAGCATCTTCATGCTACTTCCCTAAAGGTAACCAGTATGACACTGAATAATTTTGCCTGCTTTTGAATTTTATATAAACAGACTTGTACAGTATATATTCTCTTGTTTCTGGTTTCTTGAACTCATCATGTTGATGAGATTCATATTGCTTTGTGTATCCAAAGAATATGTTGAATTGTCATTGATTTGTAGGAGTTAGTTATATATCCTAGAAACAACTATTCATTGGCTATATAAAATACAAGTATATTTTCTCATGTTAATGGGGCTTTTTTTTTTCATTCTCTTAATGGGATCCTTAATGAAGGAAGTTCTTAGTTTTAAGTGGTTCAATTTATCACTTGTTTTCTTTGTGGTTTGTGCTTTTTGTGTCTTGTTTGAGAAATAATTGCCTACACTAAGATCACTAAAATGGTTCCCTTGTTGTCTTTTAGAAGCTTTATTTTGTTTTTGGTGTGTTTTTTTACAATACACATGGAATTGATTTTTGTGTATTGTGTAGAATAAGGGTCATATTTTTTCCTAAGTGGATATATATCCAGTTGATTCAGCACTATTTCTTAAAGGCCGTTTTTTTGTTTTACTTTATTGTCCCTTTATCATAAATCTAATGGCTATACATATAGTCTGTTTCTGGACTGTCTATTCTTTTCCAGTCTCTTTGTCTACCCTTGCATCTTCACTGTCTTAATTATAGTATCTCTTGACATCTAGTATGTTCTCCTTCAAGATTGCCTGGCTTAGCCGATATCGGTTTGGCTCAGTGGATAGAGTGTCGGTCTGCGGACTGGAAGGTCCCAGGTTCGACTCTCAAGGGCATGTACCTTGGTTGCTGGCATATCCCCAGTAGGGGGCTTGCAGGAGGCGGCTGATCAATGTCTCTCTTTCATTGATGTTTCTAGCTTTCTATCCCTCTCCCTTCCTCTCTGTAAAAAATCAATAAAATATTTTTTTTAAAAAAAAAAAGATTGCCTGGCTTAGAATCATGCATATCTATAGAAGCACAAAACCTGCTGAGATTTGGGGGGAGGAGGGTTACATCAAATCTGCAGGTTATTTTCAGGAAAAGTGACATTTTAAAAATACAAAGTCCATCAATTCATGAATATGGTATATTTCTCCATTTATTTCAGTATTGTTTAATTTATTTCAGTAATATTTTATAGTGTCCAGTATACAGTGGCTAGCATATTTTGTTTACTTTGAAATAATTTTAAGTTTGCAAAAGAATTAGTACAGAGAGCTCCCACATGCCTACCACTCAGCTTTGCCTAACTGGAATATAATTTATGACCAAAAGTAAGAAAATTAATTATTGGTAAATTATATTAACTTAAACTACAGATTTCATTCAGATTCCACCAATTATCCCACTATGTCCCTTCTTTAATCCAGTCTCTAATACACATTACCACATAGCTTTTAGGTGGTTAGTATTTTGTCTGTGTGTGTATAGTTAGTATTTTTAAGAGAACAAATCCTACCTATAGTCAGCATGTTCTCCTCTCACTCTAGGCTGGTTTTTGTGGCAGGATCAGGATAAGAGTTCACATGTTTTATTCCCCTACCAGCCAATATGCCTTCATTTCAGTCAACACTAGACTCCTTTTTTAAAAAAGAAAGAAAGAAAGAAAGAAAGAAAGAAAGAAAGAAAGAAAGAAAGAAAGAAAGGAAGGAAGGAAAAGAAAGAAAGAAAGAAAGAAAGAAAGAAAGAAAGAAAGAAAGAAAGAAAGAAAGAAAGAAAGAAAGGAAGGAAGGAAAAGAAAGAAAGAAAGAAAGAAAGAAAGAAAGAAAGAAAGAAAGAAAGAAAGAAAGAAAGAAAGAAAGGAAGGAAGGAAAAGAAAGAAAGAAAGAAAGAAAGAAAGAAAGAAAGAAAGAAAGAAAGAAAGAAAGAAAGAAAGAAGGAAGGAAGGAAAGAAAGAAAGGTTTTTTAATAAGAAAGCTGCAGCCTGGCTTAAATGTCCATATAAACTCTTCATACCCACAGTAAATGCTTGACAAGCAGAAACTGAATGTCTGAGTATAATAAACCCAATGCTTAATTAGCGGGGCGGGGTGGGCGAGGGAGTTGGAAATTCCATGTGTTTTTGTTGGATCTCTTGGTTTTGAGGGGCAGGACTCAATTCATATCAGCTTAATTTTTTTAAGAAGCACTTAGTGGCTCACATAACTACAGAGTCCCAGAACAATAGGCACAGCTAGATACAGGAGCTCAAGGACCAGCTTGTCTATTTCTTAGCTTTGTTTCCTCCACGTTGTCTCCCTTTAACTTAGAGTCTCCCTCAGCAACAAACAATGGCTGCCAGTAGCTCCTGCATTTACCTCCTTCCTGCTTCACAACCACAGGGAAAAGGCCAGAAACTCTCCTGAGAGCTCATGCAAAAGCCATACATTGAGTCTGGTTGTCTCTGATTGGCCTGACTTGAAGTAAATTGTGAACCAACCATTGGCTCTAGGGTAGTATCAGGTGTGGATTAGATTACATCTGGGTTACATGCCCTCCTCTGAATCAGAAATGCAGCCCCATTGGGAAAGCATGGGCTAGAGGTGGGAAAGAGGGTTGGTCCTACGGGAGGAATCAGGTTATTTGCCAAAGGGTGAATGGTGTTGAAGGACAAAAATAACAAATATCGCCCTGACCATTTTGACTCAGTGGATAGAGCATCGGCCTACGGACTGAAAGGTCCCAGGTTTGATTCCAGTCAAATGCATGTACCTTGGTTGCGGGCACATCCTCAGTAGGAGGTCTGCAGGAGGCAATTGATTGGTGTTTCTAACTCTCTCTCCCTCTCCCTTCCTCTCTCTATAAAAAATCAATAAAATACATTTTTAAAAATTAACAAATATCTACTGTGCTAGGTCTTCAAACTTATAGTTCACCTTCTTTATCCGGAGGACAACTACTATTCTACAAGATTAAGGTTATTATTTGGGAGAATTGTATGAAGGACACATTTTCTTCTTTTTTAATTGTTTTTTGCAGCTAAACCTATTCAGGCTCACAGAAAGTCATTTAAACATCCTTCAATAACTCTGCCCCGTTGTGTAGAAAATTCTGTAAGAAGGGAAACTAAGTTATAGGGAACAAGACCAAAAGAAGAGAGAGAAACATGAATTGAAAATAGATGAGAAAGGGCCTAACTAGGAAAGCACAGAGGTGAAAAGCCCACCAAAAATCCCAGCACCTGTGTGAATCTTGTTTCCTCCTTGCTTCGTAGGTTTGGGTTCTCTAGAAGCAGAGCTGGGAATGCTCTCAGGAAATGGGGAGCAAGGGAAGCAGCACAGGGCAAGGGGAGCACGAAGCAAGGATGCCATCTCACCTGGAGATTGCTCCCACAGGAGAGCTCCAGTTTATAAATATGCATCATTGAGTCAATGCCACCCAGAGGCAAGGGGCCAGCCTTTTATACCCTCTGCCAAGTAATCAGGCATGGGGCACATAACCTCCCTGGCAGCTCCGGTCCAGCCAAAGGCAATTTCCCAAAGAAAGGGGACAGCTGTGAACTGTTATCAGCCAACACTCACAACAGCTAGGGATGGGGGATTGATGGACAGATGAAAGGGATGGAGGAGGGAGTATCCACAGTATCCAGTACACCTGCAACCTGTTCTTCACTAACCCTTGGCCTATAACTCTCATCTCAGCTTTAATACAAGGTCCTGCTGTATGGCTAATGATTTCATTTACTAAAATATCTGCTTCTTCTACTCACACAACTCCTAACTTAGTTCAGCCCCTGATTGTCTGTTGCTTATTCTTTGAAAATAACCCTCTAATTGTGTCCGATCCCAATAAACCATGCCTTCTTGAATTTATGTCTTTGTGTAGATTCCTCCTCCCACAGAGGTTTGAGCAAGAAACTGCAGTGGAGCTGACACTGTACCCCCTCCATAGTGAGCCGTAAGAAGACGTGAAGATTCTGCTTTCCTCTTCTTGGAGTGCTCTCACTACTATGAATGAAAACATGACAGGCATTGAGTGATGAACAGCCACAGAGAGAGGAAGGTGGAGACCACCTGGATAGGGAAACCCAGCCATGCCAGTGTCCCAGCTGGGTCCCTCAGATGACCCACCAGCTGAATGTTGTCATGTGAGTAAGCCAGATGAGACCAGCCAAAGAGCCTCCCAACTATTCCACAAAATTGTGAGAAAATAATAGATCCAGTAATAGATCATTGTCAGTCACTAAGTTTGGGATCATTTGGTAGACAGTAATAATTAGAACACTCCTCGTTTGCACCCCTCTATATGTGTCCTCCACACTGCTTCTCAGTTTTTTCTAAAGCCTGGAATGGACCATCCCTCTTCCCTGCTTCAGAAAACCCTGGTGAACTTGTCTTTATAGAATCAGGTCTTAGCTCGTTAGCCTGGCCTGTGGCATCTGCAGTCCTTCACACGCTGGTTCTAGCTTACTTTTCCAATCTAGTCTTCAACCATGAAAACTGCATTTCAGCCACCCTGAGCTTCTCCCCTTCTTCTGGACATACCACTCTGTCACATGCTATCACCACCCTAGGACCGATTCCTCCAGCCTTCCTCAGCTCCTGCAGATGGTCACTCACTCTCGCATCCATGCACCTTCCTACCTTTATTACCGCCCCTGCTGTGTTTGGTGTGTGCCTGTCTCCTCCCACAGACAACACGCTCCTTCAGTGCAAGGCCAGGCTGAACCCCAGGACCTCGTACTGGCATGTAGTTGAGACATCAAATGCTGACCGACTGACTGTGGCCTATCACTGGCTCTGTGCTTCTGGGGAGCAGGCCTGAAACCTCATTCATCCCATTGTGCTTGGTTCAGAACCTAGAAGGTGCTCTGAATATCTCATTGAATAGAAAAGTTAAAAAATGAGAAAGAAAAGGGTAGAAAAGAACATACTTAAAAATTCTGAGAGAAGTCAGCTAGCAGACAGTCTTCAAAAGGATCATGCCAATCAGAACTGCTCAGGGTGGAAGAATTCTTACATTCTCTAAGCACTTTGATTTTAGTTCTCAACTTATCCCTCTGTCTCTTTTCACACGAATTGATAAGTTTTAATAGAGGAAGAAGAGGGGCCCTATGATACGGTTTGCGTGCCGACATCACTGACGGTTCTCAGACACCTCCCCACAGAGGACCTGGCACCTACGCCCACTCAGAGATTGGATTTGAGTGAGGCGGTGCCAAGATGGAGTCCAGGCCTGCAGGGACGAACCCTTCCCAGCGATTTCCATATGCTGTCTTATCTGCTGCGATAAATTGGAGCCACTTCAGACAGGCCTGGAACACATACCTTCCTCTCTTGTTGGCCTTGGGGCAAGGAGGTGAGAGAATTTCCTAGGATTTTCCCACCTGGTTTTATTGTTCAGAAAACTGAAAATTATTTCCATCTTCAATCATTTCAATGATACCTTTGTGCCATCATTCAGGTGAGTCACAAATTGTGCCACTGGAGAGAAGGAAGTTGGGTAAGCAGATACACATAAATAAATGCCAATACCAGTAGTCCTCAAACTTCAGCTACATTAAAAATCACCTGGAGGGCCTGTTAAAACAGATTGCTGGGCCCACCTCCAAAGTTTCTGGTTCATTTGCTTTTCTAACAAATTTGCAGGTAATAGGAAACAACCAAATCTAAGACCACATTTTGAACACTACTGCCCTGGATCATGAACTTCTGTGGAGAAGGAACTGGCCTTTTAATTCTGTATGCTCAGTGTCTAGCACACAGTAGGTGTTCAACATATGCTTTAAAAAAAAATGAAATGACATAAAGTCAATCATCATTGTTAAAAAGTTATTCAGAAAGCACTCCATTATGTGTCCATGATAGTATCATTTTGTGTTAAGGAAGAAAACAAATCTTCATAGAGCTTAGTTTTCCCATTTCACCTCCTGCAAATTCTAATAAAGAGAGCGCCTGGGATAACACCATTTCTAGCAACCAAAGAGAGTTGTGATACCAATCATTCAAGTAAGCTTTGGAAAAACACTGCCTGGAGGCCACCGTAAATTGTACTTGACAGTTGTAGTTGTTCTGTTTCAAGTGATAGAAATACTTCTCTGAGCAGCTTAGAAAGCAGACTCTACTGACTTGCAGAATCCAAGAAGAGTTAGAACAGTGGTTCTCAACCTTCCCAAGGCCGCCACCCTTGCATACAGTTCCTCATGTGGTGGTGACCCCCCAACCATGAAATTTTGCTACTGTTATGCATGGTGATGTAAATATCTGCATTTTCCGATGGTCTTAGGTGACCCCTGTGAAAGGGTCGTCAACCCCCAAAGGGGTTGCGACCCACAGGTTGAGAACCGCTGAGTTAGAACAACCAAATGAAGAAGGAATGTCACTGAGCCCAAGGAATGACTGGTTTGAGGGTCCTAAACCAGCCAGGGCCCCCTTTAGGTCACTTTGTCAGCCTCTCTCTCCATTTTGTCTCTATGACCTGGCCTGGTAGATTGGCTTTCTCTATCCTATCTAATAAAAGAGTAATATGCAAACTGATCGTACCTCCACCATGCCCACAAGCCACGCCCAGCAGCCAATCAGAGTGAGCATGCAGATTAACCCAGCCAAGATGGCTACAGCCACAGAGAGAGCAGGAGGGAAGCTTGGGTTGCCCCTGGCGATGGAGGAAGCCAAGCTTTCTGCAAACCCTGGCTGTCCCAGGCCTCCGCTTAAGGCAACAAAGTTTCAATGGCTGTGTGAACAGAAGGCTTGGCTCCAGGCTACAAAGTTTCAATTGTAGAAGATAAATAAATCCCAGATACCAGGGCCTCCACTTGGGTCGCTGGGGGGCGTGGCCAGCCTGCAAACCACCACAGGCCCCTCGCCCAGGCCAATCTACACCCCAAGGGGACACCCACCCTGATTCAGGATACCCTTCAGGGCAAACCAGCTGACCCACACCCATGCACCAGACCTCTATCCTATCTAATAAAAGAGTAATATGCAGGTTGGCCATCATTCCAACACACAAGATAATTGCCCCCATGTGGTCAAAAGATCCTGCCCCCATGTGGACACAAGATGGCCACCACAAGATGGCCAGCAGGGGTGGACAGTTGGCAGGGACCAGGCCTGAAAGGGAGGAAAGTTGTAGGTGATTCGACCAGCAGGGAAGGGCAGTTGGGAGGGACCAGGCCTGCAAGGGAGGGCAGTTGGGGGTGATCAAGCCTGCAGGGGAGGGAGGACAGTTAGGAGTGACCAGGCCAGCAGGGGAGAGAAATTGGGGTGACCAGGCCTACAGGGAAGGGCAGTTGGGGGGACCCAGGCTTGCAGGTGAGGGCAGTTAGGGATGACCAGACCCTCAGGGGAGGGTGGTTAGGGGCAAACAGGCTGGCAGGGGAGCAGTTAGGCATCAATCAAGCTGGCAGGGGAGTGGTTAGGGGGTGATCAGGCTGGCAGGCTGAAGCAGTTAGGAGCAATCAGGAAGGCAGGCAGGTGAGCAGTTGAGAGCCAGCAGTACTGGATTGTGAGAGGGATGTCCGACTGCCCATTTAGGCCTGATCCAGGGAGGACTGCCTCCAACTGCCCTCCCTTGCAGAACTGGTCCCTCCTAACTCCCCTCTTCTGCTGGCCATCTTGTGGTGGCCATTTTGTGTCCACATAAGGGCAGCCATCTTGTATGTTGGAATGATGGTAAATTTGCATATTATTCTTTTATTAGGTAAGATAGAAGCCTGGTGCACAGGTGGGGGGTGGCTGGTTCGTCCTAAAGGGTGTCCTGGACCAGGGTGGGGGTTTCTTGGGGCATGGGGCAGCCTGGGCGAGGGGCCTGTGGTAGTTTCCAGGTTGGCCACGCCCCCACCTCACCATGACCCAAGAGGAGGCCCTGGTATCTGGGATTTATTTATCTTCTACAAGTGAAACTTTGAAGCCTTGAGCAGAGCCAAGCCTCCTGCTTGCTCCATGGCCACAGCCATTTTTGTTGAGATTTATTTATCTTCGATAGTTGAAACTTTGTAGCCTTCAGTGGAGGCCAAGGCAGGCCAGGGCAGGCTAGGCTTCCTCCATTGCTGGAGAAACTCAAGCCTCCTCGTTTCTCCATGGCCGCAGCCATCTTGGTTGGGTTAATTTGCATATTCACTCCTGGCTTGAGGTGTAGCGGAGGTATGGTCAATTTGCATATTACTCTTTTATTATTTATATTTCCTAGTCAATACTCTTTTATTATATATATTTCATATAATATATGTTATATATATGAAATATATATAATAAAAGAATTGACATCTCCCATTGTGGCCATGTGGATGAGGAAGGGCACAGATCCTACAGCAGAAATGTCAGACACCAGTGCGTTTGCCCAGGGAAAGGCTATATAAGTGTTGAACATGAGATCTCTTTTAGTAAGCATTCTCCTACCTCTTCTGCTCTAAATAGATGCGACAACAGTGAAACACCAATACCGGGAGGTCACTGAAGCCTCCAACCAAGAGGGAAGACCGGCCCAGAGTTTGGGGTGTACTTGAGAAATATTCCGAAGGACCCAGGGGGCAGAACAGCATGGGGCCTCTTCCAACCACACCCCCAAATGAGGAGGCTATGAAATGTAGGGCAGACGGTCTCTAAATCAATATCAGACCCTACTCACCAGCAAATGATTTTTCAAGGATGTCATCATGGTTTTCTGAGATCTTAGCGAGAGGTTTCTTTGTTCCATCTCCACATAGGCCCAAAGGGATGAACAATTTTTTTTTCTCTTTGGCTAATTTAAACCTGAGATTCCGCATTAAAAAATCCCAGAATGTGACAGCCTGCGCTATCCACTGTCTTTTAGACATATATGAAAATCAGCCCATTCCTTTTTCCCTGTTGGTTTCAAGTATTTTGCAGTTTAAGTACTATAATGTCAGTTGTGGTTTAACTGAAGGCCCAGGGACATAGATTCTTCAGAAAAAAATTAAATTACAGCAAGCACTATTGTGCTGCTGTTAAGCTCATAAAACACAAGTTGCCCAAGTTCAAGCTTACTTTGAAAATTAGTTGGGGGGAAGGGGTGGTTGTTTTTTAAAGCTGCCATGCTATGTTGGGGGGATGCAGTAACACCATAATTTTGCTCTGCCAAACCATGTCACCAAAATGATCCTAAAGGACCCTAACATTTCAGCTGGTGATTGTTGTGCTGATTTTCCTTCGTGTGTGACAATCATTCAGGCCAAAATGCCTGGGGTTTCCTATTATGTGTTTAGACTGAGATTTGATGTTGATTTTTCTATATGCTTCACCTTCATGTCCTATTATTGTCAAAGGTGGAAAGCCCATCAGGTAGAGGAGTTCAAAATGTATGGCATTTGATGAGAACTCAAACTATGAATAAATAAAATTCAGCAAATGAAAAATTAGAAAAAAAAGTTGACAATTGATAAAGCACGTGATAAAAGTGTAAACATTTTCTTCAAACTGTACAATTGAGAGTGGGACAAAAAATAAAAGGTCAATGAAGCCCTATGAAGCAGAAGTAGAAGTCAAAAATATTTATTGGAGGAATGCTAGCCACTAAAATGTAATTTTTTAAAATATATATTTTATTGATTTTTTTTTTTACAGAGGAAGGGAGAGGGATAGTCAGTCAGAAACATCCATGAGAGAGAAACATCGATCAACTGCCTCCTGCACATCCCCTACCGGGGATGTGCCTGCAACCAAGACCCTTGACCAGAATCAAATTTGAGACCCTTCAGTCCGCAGGCTGATGCTCTATCCACTGGGCCAAACCAGTTAAGGATGGAATGTAATTTTTTTTTAATATATTTTATTGATTTTTTACAGAGAGGAAGGGAGAGAGATAGAAAGTCAGAAACATCGATGAGAGAGAGACATTGATCAGCCGCTTCCTGCACGCCCCACAGTGGAGATGTGCCTGCAAGCAAGGTACATGCCCCCGACCGGAATCGAACCTGGGACCTTTCAGTCCACAAGCCGACGCTCTATCCACTGAGCCAAACCGGTCTCGGCTGGAGTGTAATTTTAAGAGTGCAAATATATGTGCAGGTCTATGCAGCGGTTTATATTCTCTTATAAATTTAGACTTACTATTATTTTGTTATATTTAAAGAGATGGTGTCTTTATCTCCATTCATTTTACCAACCATTACAACTCTCCATTCTGTGCCAGTTCCTGAGACAATTGGTGGAGATACAACAATAAATAAAGTCAGGCTCCAGTTCTCCAGAAACTCTCCTTCTAGCCAGGAGACCAACATGTAAAGAAGTCATTTAGAGAGAGATTACTAATGCTTATAACTTAATTGTCTCCTTCACATCTGGAATAAGCATTAGATTATTGAACCCTACCCATTCATGTCTGCCAAGATTCTAGGGGCCAGCATAAGGGAAAGCTATAAAAAAAAAATGGGGAAGAAATGTAATTAGAGAGCAAGATTAGGAAGAAAATTAATATAAAATGCATGCTGTGATTTTTAAAGTTTGAGAAATAAAAAGTATAGCATAAGGCAAGAGAGGTAGGGATGAAAGAAGAAAAGAGGAAGGAAGGAAGGAAGGAAGGAAGGAAGGAAGGAAGGAAGGAAGGAAGGAAGGAAGGCAGGAAGGACGGGAGGGAGGGAGGGAGGGAGGGAGGGAGGAGAAGAGAGGGGAAAGGAAGAAAGAAGTCATTTATATATTTGTCCCTTTTATGATGGCTCAAGATTACCAAAAGTGACCCCACGGTAAATTTATAAAATGATTCAACTTTGCACAAATCAGATGAACTTACAGACTCTATACTGGCACTGTGTGTCTTTAAAGAAGGCACACGGGCCCATGGCATCTCACAGAAGCAAACAGACACATGAGATGGAAAAACCAGGCCTGGTCTCTGAGCCAACTGTTATTCTTTATTTCAAAGAAGCATTTATGGATTTTAAATGTTAAAATAATTATAAAGCTCTCAAGTGTGGCTTCTGTGTTTTCAAAAGGAATCAAAAAGGGGACCTTCCAGAGCCAAGTATCTGTTGGCGACATTCCTGAGCAGGATTGGGGGGAGGAGGGAGCTACATAAAAACTGTCCAGAGAGAGCAGAGGAGTAGGCAGCAGGTCATGCCTGAGGGCCCGAAATTCTTCACTGAACACAGAATGTGAATGCTCAGTACCGGGCATTTTAAGGACATTCTTTTTAAAAATCATACTCATACCGATGGGATTTGTGGGATCTTCTATAGCTTTGAGTAAAATGTGTGGGTCGGGTTTTAGCAAGGGACGCATGTGTACATCACCTTTCCTGTTTACGTTTCCCCAGCGTGGTGCCTCATGATGAAAAGCACCGGCAGGGTTATGAATGTGTTCCTGAGACAAACACGGGCCGAGGGCTGGACCAGGGACCCGGAGTGACCTTGCTGATCCCCAGGGAGGATGTGGAATAAGGGGGGGTTGTGGGTTCCTGGAATGTCAGCCCGGTCTTCACACCCTCCTACTCAGGGCGGTGGGGACTGCAAGGAACCGAGAGTTACCCGTGTGATTTATTCCTGGTGCAGCCACAGGGGTTGGTGGTGGGGGCTGCAAATCGGAGGTTTATAGAAGATGATAAGGGAAATCCAGTGGCTCGGGGAACATGCTGCATTGCCTTATTAAATTACGTGTGAATTTCCTATTGCTGCATAACAAATTACCACAAACATGGAGGTTTAAATCAGCACCCAGTTCTTTGCACAGAGTCCTGGAGGTCAGAAGTCCAGCGTGCGACTCGGTTTTGTCACAGGAGGCTTAGGAGGCTGAAATCAAGGTGTTGGCTGTGCTTCTTTCCGGAGGGTCCGGAGACTCTGCTTCCAAGTTCACTTAGGTGTGGGCCAACTTTGGTTCCGGCGGCTCTGGAACTTGGATCCTCAAGTCCTTGCTGATTGTCAGCAGGGCCCGAGCTCGGCCCCTGGAGCCTGCCCACAGTCCTTTGTCAGGAAAGCCCGGTCCTGTTTAAGGAAGCCTAAGTCTGGCCAACTGAGGATAATCTCTCTCTCTTAATGCCAATTTATTTGGGACCTTAATGGCATCTGCAAAATCCCTTCAAAGCATCCAGTTTAGTGTTTGACTGCATGCCTGGGAGAAAGAGTTCATAATCTAGGGTTTTGGGAGTCTTTGGGGCCATTTAGGCATTTGGACCAGGACAAATTAGTTAGGAAGCATCCCCTGATTAGCTAAGTGACCCTCGGGGATGGTGGCACCAACCGCTAATGAATGTTTTGGGGAAAATCGTGGGCAACTATTTTGTTGTTGTAATAATGAGAGGGGATTGGTCTCCTGGGCAGGGCCCATTGGGAAAAGGCAGCCTCGCACAATGAGAAACTGGGCTGCATTGTACACAGCTTTTGAGCACCTGATATATAGGCACTCATGTCAATGAAAACTCTGTGTGTGATTTTCTGCACTTCTCTATATTTTTGACGTTTTAAATTCATAGAGATAGAAAGGACTTTTGTGAACTTGGGAGTCTATTTAATTGTTTTATTTAAAAAAACAAATGAGGAAACTGAGACCCAAAAAGGAAAAGGGAATTAATGTCAACAGACATTATGTTGGAACCATCTATGTTGGGACCAGACACAGTTCTCTTAAAGGGAAGGTCAAATCTGTGTTTATGAAACTACTTGGAAATAAAATTCACGTTGTTTAACTGAAGTGTTGAGAAACATATTTTCCTAAAGAGCTGATATAATAATTTAATATTATACAACTAATCCCACTGTTTTCTAATGTTAAATGGATTAGAAAGCAAGATTTTACTAGACATTGAATTGATTATATCAAATCAGTTGTATTTGGGATGACATATCTAACTCAGCATCATCAGAGGATGCATTCATTTAATAAATTTGTGATTTGAAATTATTACTGCTTATTTCTATCTCTATAATAAAATAGACCTGGGAAAAATTATGAATAGCTCAAGAAGAAACTCGCAAGGTTGACTTTGATCCATCTATATCAGAACTGGTTACTGCTTATTTCTTTTTATAGAACTTGGGCAAAATTATGAATAGCCCAATAAGCAATACATAAGGCTGACTTTGGCCAATCTATATCAGGACTGATTAGTCCAGTACAAAATACTGGGCCAGTATGAAGTCTTGAATTCTACTATCACACTTTCCCATCGTGGCCAGAAAGGCCGTATTTTTCTTTCCCTGGCTCAACTTTGTTCAAATCTACTAAGCTGCTTACCATAAGTTTTCCTATGCTGCCACCTGCTGCAGATAATGAGTATAGTTTTGAATAAAGTTTTTGTCTTCTATTATTCAGTATCTTTGGATGTGAAATAGAGAATTTAGATGTTGGCCACTCAATTGGATTTAAATATCCAAATACAGGACATTTAAAAGTTGCTTCCTCTAATGACTGAAGATACCTTAATGTCAACCAAAGCAATCCTATACATCTCCATTTTCAAACCTCCTCTTTTGTCCTTAGAGAATTATACTTTAATGTTTATATCATGTGATTTCTTCTTAAAACTAGTACCTACAAGAGGGTAAATACACTTCTATTGTTCATATCTTGATGTGAAACTAATGTACCTGATCACTATAAAACACAAGCCACTGGTGGACTGGGAGTCGTGGATTAGAATAACTTATAGGAAAAGTTGTTTTAGAAGTGGGACTTTATCTCAGGAAATTCGATCTAGTTTGGCTGTGGACAGAAAAGGACACTTAGTTCCTTGGAATCTAGGCTGGCAATAAAGGAGAGAAACACGTACAGAAGATAGGTGAAGACAAAAATAAGAGCAAAGCATCATGTTCCAGGCACATCCACAAGAACTTCACAAGTTCTCATGTGGGCCTCACAACCCTATGAGGCCGGCACTCAGTCCACTTACAGACAAGGAAATCAGGCTTTGGGGAGTTACAATGGCCAAGGCACATGCTGGTGACACAGCCCTCGGCTCTCAACCATGGAGCTATGCCGCCCGGAAGGTACAGTCTTAGGAGAACATGGACAAGCATGTGTTGGGAACTGGAGCCAAAGCAGCAGCCTGGGTTAACAGAATAGGTTTTAATTATAATTAAAATATAATGACATTGAAAAACAGTAAGAGATAAAGCAAAACATGAAACTATAAATAAAGTAACTGATTAAAATATAAAATAAATTAAAGTCTTAGCCAAGAGGGGCCTAAGTAGACATGATAACCACATGTAATGTGGAGTCCTCTATGGGATTCTGGGTCAGAAAAAGGATATTAGGTAAAAACTAAAGAAATATGAGTAAGTATGGACTTTAATAAAAATAATGCATCAGTGTTCATGGATTGTGACAAATGTACCATCCTCAGGTAAGATGTGAAAGAAATGATTAGGGAACGATGAACACTATGGAAAGCATCTGACTCCTCAGAGAGCCTGGAGACACTTCGCATAAAAGCTGATTGTGCCTGAGGACCCAAGATGGCAGAGGAGTAGGTGGAAATTCCACTCACCTCCTCCCAGGACCAAACTGGAATTACAAGTTGAGGTTTAGGAGAATATAAAGTTCTAAAGTAGCCTTCTAACGAAGGCCATCAAAAAGGCAGAACGAAGCCCAAAGACAGAAAACAAAGTTAGTAAGTTGCACTGACTTCAGTTATAAAGAAACTTGAAAGCAAGTTAGAATTCCCCAGTAGAAGTTTTTTTCAGAATTCTTAGTCCTGGGGGGAAGAGGGAGGATTAAAGCTTTTTAAAATTATAAAAGTAATATAGTCCGGCTGGCATAGCTTAGTGGTTGAGCGTTGACCTATGAACCAGGAGGTCACGGTTCAATTCCTGGTCAGGACACATGCTGGGGTTACAGGCTTGATCCCCAATGTGGGGCATGGAGGAGGCAGCCAATCAATGATTCTCTCTCATCATTGACCCCTCTCTCTCTTTCTCTCTCTCTCTCTCTCTCTCTCTCTCTGAAGTCAATAAAAAAATATTTTTTTTAAAAGTAATATAGTAATTTTAGAAAGTTTAGAAAATGAGAATATAAAGTTAAAATCACCATAATCTCAATACCCAGAGAGAGGAGTATACCCAAGCTTTTGAGAAATTGCAAATTTCTCAAGGACACACAAGCCAGGATGTGGGAAGGGGTCATTAAAGGGTGGGGCACCAAAGCTCAAACTTCACCTCTCCCCGGGATTACTCATTATAGTGGGCTCTTAGACCCAGGTTGCTTAGATTTGAACATCAGCAACATCCCTTACTAGCCAGGTAACCTTGGGCAACTTGTTAAGCTTCAGTGTGCTTTAGTTTTTTCCTCTGTAAGTAGGGATAATGTCAATCTAGTATATGACAAAGTTTAACTTCGAATATAGTGAACATTTAGCTATTTGTTTTCTAAACACATATGTATATGCATTTTACAAAACAATCTCACTAGTTTCATATAGGAATATTTTTCCATGTTTGGGAGTCTTTAAGACAGACCAAGTATTATATTGAACAGATATAAAACCTAAAGACTCCTCAGTTGAACATTTTGGGTGTTAGTTAAAAGAGATGGATCCTTAGTATCAAGTGGCTTTGCCCGTTGAAAGCACTACAAAGTCACCTTCATCGCCAAAGACTACTTAAACATCCTAAGGAATAAGCCAACTGGACATAGATCTTTGACAAGTCTAAGATATGAATTAGGCGGGCTTGCTGGGTAAACAAGGGCCTTTGAGTTGCAAAATTCTCGGGGATACTGCCTTCATATGGAATGCAAGTCAATGGTATCCCCAGGGTTGTACATGGCTGAGGCCTCGGGGAGAACAGTGGGGAAGACATTGATACTAGATGGAATCTTCTCGAGTACAGGCCCTTCCCAGACATCTTCTGTGTTGTGTCTATCTACACTAATAAAAGAGAAACATGCAAATTACAGTCACTCCACTATGCCCAACAGCCAATCAGAGTGAGTATGCAAATTAACCTGAAAACATGATGGCAGTCCCACACCCCCACTGCTCCAGGCCTGTGGGGATGTAAGAAGTTGGGCCTCAGCGCCTGAGGCTGGCTGCAGGCAGGGAGACCAAGAAGCCGCCTGCCTGTGATCCCAGGCCACAGACAGCCACAGAAGCTGCCTGCCCCACATCTTCCCGCCCCATGTCCTGCGGGAGATAGAGAAACCGGGCCCCAGCACCTGAGGCTGGATGCGGCCCAGGAGACGAAGAAGCCACCTACCCCATGATCCCAGGCTATAACCAGCACTGCATCTCAGGGAAGACAGAGAAGCCGCCCGCCTGTGGTTCAACCGCCAGCACCTACGGCTGGCTATGATCTGGTAGACGGAGAAGCCGCCCACCTTGCAGTCCTGGTACCAGCACCTGCGGCTGCAGCCCAGGCAAAGCCACCTGCCCACCATCCCCTGTGGCTGCAGCCAGCCAGGACGCCTATGACTGACCAGAGAGAGGGAAGCCTGCATCTTGGGTGCCTGTGGTTGGCTGGAGGAGGGAATTCTGGATCTGGGGCTGAGGCAGAGGTGGGTAGGGGCAATCAAGCCAGCAGGGCAACAATTAGGAATGATCAGGCTGGCAGATAGAAGTTAGGGACAATCTGGCTGGCAGGCAAATGGTTAGGAGCCAGCAGTTCTGGATTGTGAGAGGGATGTCCGCCTGCTGGTTATCCCCTGAGGGGTCCCAGATTGAAGAGGGTGCAGGCCCAATGAGGGACACCCTCCCCTGCCCCCTTCCCACCCGTGTATGAATCCTGTGCACTGGACCACTAGTTTTAACACAAAACAAGGGAGATGTGGGAGAGGATAAATCCTTTGCCCGAAGTTACTGAAGCAGAAGTGGAGGTCAAAGACGGGTTTGAAAAGCCCTAACGCTATTATATTGACTCCCAAACTAGGCTAGCTACTGCAGGAAGTCAGTCCATGGTCGAAGTTCTAGTGACTAGCAGTGGGAAGGTGGGCATATTACCGAGCCTCCACACCTATTGCCTCATAAAAACTGAAATTTCCCTGGACCTCCAGGGATCCGATCACCCACAGTAAAATGCGGGACCCAAAGATCAAACTTCATTTTGCATAACCTTCCATGATGCTACGGCATAACAGAATTTGAAAGCATTTTAATAAGTATGCCTCTCACACATGAAGTATGAAAGTATTTCAAACTACACCACACATGTAGCTGCTCTCCAGAGGCCAAGAGCAATCTCTTTACCAGCTCCTCTTAGCAGAAAGGAGCATTGTTTTGTTTCCTTCCCGCAGACAGTCTACAAGTGCCTGTATAGAAGTCACACACCAAGTTAGAATTGAAAATGCATTCCTCTGGTTCCAACTCTAAGCAATGAGAATTCCCTAAATCACCATATATATAGTTTCCAAGTGAACAAACTGTCAATAGTTACTCCTAGGAACCAATGCAGTCTTCACTTTAGAAGTCGGAATCACAGGTATTATTGCCATAGCGTAATTAGAGCTGAAAAACGTTGAGGCAGCTGAGGCCCAAGTTCTCTGGCCCCTGGCAACGAACAGGATGAGAAAGCTCCTGTGAAGAGCACAGCATGAGCAGGAAGCGTGGAGTTTCTTCCCCGCTGTCCTTCATTCCTATAACTAGAAAGGAACTGTCATATTCAAGTATCAGCTGTTGAAAACAAAATGTCATTGAATCTTGAATGTAAGCTGATAAATTACATATCAGTATGTCCTTATCTAGAAAATAGTAAGACTTAGCAAATGGCAAAGACATTTGTTATTTTGTTTTTTGTTTAAAAAAAAAAATTACAAAAAAAGTCCCACCTAATTTCTAGAAAGTAAAGAATTACTGAGGAAAATAACAAGAAAGCCCACTATATGGGAGAACATATTTGCAAATGTTACCACTGATAAAGGTTTAATCTCCAACATCTACAGCCAACTTATACAACTTAATAAAAGGAAGATAAATGACCCAATAAAAAATGGGCAACAGACCTAAATAGAACCTTTTCAAAAGATGACAGAAGGAAGGCCAAGAGACATATGAAAACATGCTAAAAGTCACTAATTATCCGAGAGATGCAAATCAAAACGACAATGTGATACCATCTCACACCTGTCAGGATGGCAATCATCAACAAATCAACAAATGACAAGTGTTGGCCAGGATGCAGAGAAAAAGGAACCCTCGTGCACTGCTGGTGGGAATGCAGACTGGTGCAGCCACTGTGGAGAACAGTATGGAGTTTCCTCAAAAAACTAAAAATGGAACTCCCATTTGACCCAGCAATCCCACTCTTAGGAATATATCCTAAGAAACTAGAAACACCAATCAGAAAGGATTTATGCACCCCTATGTTCATAGCAGCACAATTTACAATAGCCACAATTTGGAAACAGCCTAGGTGCCCATCAGCAGATGAGTGGATCAGAAAACTATGGTACATCTACACAATGGAATTCTATGCTGCCATCAAAAAGAAGGAATTCTTACCATTTGCAGCAACCTGGATGGAACTGGAGAGCCTTATGCTAAGTGAAATAAGCCAGTCAATAAAGAAGAAACACTACATGATCTCACTCATTTATGGATAATAAAGAACATTATAAACTGATGAACAAAAGATAGATACAGAGACAGTTAAGCATCAAACAGACTGTCAAATTACAGCAGGAAGGTTAGGGAGAGGTGGGATAGATAACAGGTCAACCAAAGGACTTGTATCTATGCATATAAGCATAACCAATGAACACAAGACAATGGGGGAGTTAGGGTATGCCTGGGATGGGGAGCGGGGCGGTAAAGGGAAGATATGTATACATGTAATACATTAATAAAAAATTAAAAAATAAAGATAAATAAATAAATAAAAGATTTGCTGGGGGGGGAAAAACACACCAAAAAACCTACATTGATTGGGATATGTCAAACTGACATAGGAAACAACTGAAATAATTCTCAGTGGTCAAAACTGGATCGATTTGATCAAGATTATAACCCAGGGTATAAAGGAATTATCCAGGAGTTCATATTGATATAAATGATTAAATAGCAGAGAAGAGATAAATCTCCCTTTTAAAACAATTGCAAATAATTTAGAGGTACCCCCACAAGGAGCTAGACTCTAGCTGCTAGAGCATAATTCAACTCCTAAAGAGTGGGCTGTGCAGTATGGTATGAAAGGGGGAGGGATTGGGAAAAACAATTTCACAGTAAGTGGAAAAACTTCACAAATGTCACCTCAGCCAGGAAATCAAGTCAATATCAGCAGTGATAAAGCCTATTGATAGCATGTACCCTTTATATGTGATGAAAATGGCACTTTACCTCTGTGGTCTTCCTTCCCCAAAACTCATAACCTCAATCTAATTATAAGAAAAACATCAGATAATCCTAATAGAGGGACATCCTACAAAATACTTGACTAGTACTCCTCAAAACAGGTAAGATCATCAAAAACATGTGAAGTCTGAGAAATTATCACAGCCACAGGGAGTCCAATGAAACATGAAAAGAATATTTTGTAAAAACTAAGAAAATCTGATTAAGCTAAGGGCTTTAGAGTAAGATGATCAATATTTTTTCATTATAATTATGTACTTCTAATGATCACAAATGCATCACATTAATGTAAGATAACAAAGGGAGAAATGGATGAAGGGTATATGGGAACTGTAATAGCTTAGTTTTTCTGGAGAGCTAAAATTGTTCTAAAATATTTTTGCAATATTTCAAAGTCTGCAAATACACACAGTAATGTAAGTGTATAGAAAAAACATCAACATTAAACCAGTAATCCATATAACTATATATATAAAAGATTAATGCAAAATGTCCCCTTGGGAGTTCAACCAGTGAATCACTTGCTATGATATGCACTGACTACCAGGGGGCAGCACAGAACGAAGGAAGGCCCTGGCCGGCAGCTGGAAGGCCCTGATCAGCCCTGATTACTGGCCAGGCCTAGGGACCCTACCCTCTAGACCAGTGGTTGGGAAACTGTGGCTCGCAAGCCACAAGTGGCTCTTTGGCCCCTTGAGTGTGGTTCTTCCACAAAATACAGCCTGGGTGAGTCTATTTTGAAGAAGTGGCATTAGAAGTTTAAAAGTTTGGCTCTCAAAAGAAATTTCAATTGTTGTACGGTTGATACTTGGTTCTGTTGACTAATGAGTTTGTCGACCACTGCTCTAGTCCTAGATATAGAATATACAAATTGACCCTCACACCCTCACAAGATGGCTGCCTACAACCAGGCCAGCAGGGGGGTGAGGGACGACCAAATGATTGAACAGCAGGCTGCATGGGGCAACCAAGCCAGCAGGGTGGGGCATTTGAGGATGACTAGGCCAGAAAGGGGAGCAGTTGGGGGCAATCAGACCAGCAGAGGGGGGCATTTAGGGGCGACCAGGCCAGTGGGGGAGGGAGGGTGTGCAGTTGGGGGCGACCAGTCCAGCAGGGGTGACAGTAGAGGGCAACCTGGCAGGGGACAGTTAGGGGTGACCAGGCAGGCAGGCAGGCAGGTGAGCAATTAGGATTGTGAGAGAGGTGTCCAACTGCCGGCTTAGGCCCAATCTTAGGGGTCTGATTGGAGATGGTGCAGACTGGGCTGAGGGGACCCTCCACCGCCCATGCATGAATTTCATGCACCCGGCCTCTAGTATTTGTATAATTTTCTTACCTACACTGTAGGAATTATTTATATGGAAGATATGTACTTCTACTATTATTATGTAAGTAATTTCAGTTATAATGAGGGAAAGGCAAAAGAGAATAAAAATCAGTTTAGGCTTCTCTCTTTTCAGCAGAAAAGTTTTATTCCTTTTAGGACAAACAATTGAAACCACATCCAAGGCCTTTACAGACACAAACCAAAGTAGCCATTTAAAGCATTAGATATTGAGGGACAAGACATATAATGGGGGAAATGCTTCGCCATCTGAAGCTTACATCAAACAGCTGAACTCTGCTAGCGCTTAGATGTGATCAAGAGGGAGTACAGCTACCGAACCAAAGGAGAAGAGCTGTTGTCTACAACACAAGCATCGTAAGACTGCATTGGGGGGATGTATTACGATAGTGAGGGGAAGCGGGGAGAAGAGCCGGTTCCTTCCCACAGGTCTCTAGGCAGCCTTGCAGAGGGCCACGGCAGAAAAGCGGACTTCCCCTTGCTCACGCTCAGTGAATTCTCTGCAGACCTTGGCAGCATCCTGAAAAGGAGGAATATCATTAATGTACAAAGAGCAACAGCTCAAAATGAACCCTTCAAAGGGAAAGTACCAGGAAGGCCTATAAATGCTCAAAATTCATCCTGGTCAACTGTAAACTTCCCATTAAATTGAAAAACCCAGGCTTGCTGGGCCGGCGTGGCTCAGGGGTTGAGCATCAACCTATGAACCAGCAGGTCACAGTTTGATTCTGGTCAGGGCACATGCCCAGGTTGCAGGCTCAATCCCCGATGTGGGGTGTGCAGAAGACAACCGATCAATGATTCTCTCTCATTGATGTTTCTCTCTCTCTCCATCTTCCTTCCTCTCAGAGATCAATAAAAATGTATTTTTTAAAAAAATCCCCAGGGCTTAAGAGAAAAAAAATCAGGTCAAGGGAGAGACAGGCTTGCACCACAGATCTGACTTCAGAAGCTGGGACTCCTTTGTTACTCCCAGCAAATGACCCGTTTCTCCCACCTTGGGCCAGGTTTTGACAACAAAACACCGAAGTTCTAATTCTGAAATTCCCAGGGTAGAGACAAATTTCTTCCAAGTAAACATGTTACAAAAGAGCCTTAAAAGTTTCCATACCTGGTATTCCAGGCATAAATAAGTGATGTGTTACTCGTTCTAAGACCTAGGTCACAAAGACTGGTTAACAGAAAATTGATTATTGCATTTGCTTTACTGAGCACTCTCGAGGTGAGAGTGGAAGATCAATCAGCTGCCTCCTGCATCACCTGTGGGGAATTGGGCCCACAACAAGGCCTGGGCCCTGAGCAGGAAGTGAACTGGCAAACTTTGGGTGCACAGGATGATGCCCAGCTGAGTCACATGGGTCATGGCTCCATATTTTACGGTTTCTTGTTGTTTTTTTTGTTTAACTGCTATCTTCAAAAGTTTCCATACAGGGTCTTCCAGGTATAGACAAGTGATGTGTTACTTCTAAACTGAGGACAAGACCCTCCACCAGCAAAAAGACTGAAAGGTGCTTTATGGTGACACTGTGTTCTCTTTGTCATAGAGGAACCAAACTTGCAATATCTCAGAAGTATGTCTATATTATGTATTAGCTATTTACCAAATTCCAAATTCAAAATGCCTTGGGATCCTAAGTATTACTGTGTTCAATATGTAAAGAGTCCACTTAAAACACAGCTCCACAAACCACATTAATTATCAGACCATTAAGAGGACAGGTGATACCAAACGACACAGAATATCGGCTCCCGAAGTCTAGAAATCACCAACTCAATAATGAGTGAGGCCCTTAAAAAGATCCACCACTGCCCTAACAGGTTGGCTGAGTGGACAGAGCATCAGCCTGTGGACTGAAAGGTCCCAGGTTCAATTCTGGGCAAGGGCATGTACCTTGGTTGTGGGCACATCCCCAGTAGAGGGGGTGCAGGAGGCAGTTGATCAATGTTTCTCTCTCATCGATGTTTCTAAATTTCTATCCTTTTCCCTCTCTGTAAAGAATCGATAAAAATGCCCTAACAGGTATGGCTCAGTGGATAGAACATCGGCCTGTGGACTGAAAAGTCCCAGGTTCAATTCCAGGCAAGGGCACGTACCTTGGTTTCGGGCATGTCTCCAGTAGGGGGCGTGCAGGAGGCAGCTGATTGATGTTTCTCTTTTCAATGTTTCTAACTCTCTATTCCTCTCCCTTTCTCTCTGTGAAAAATCAATAAAATATATTAAAAAAAAAAAAAAACCTAAAGTGAGTCTACATTGGCATCACATTTTATTGTCAGAATTAAAAACACTGAAATTCCATACCTGTAGGGCCTTCCTACAGTGTTAACTAATATGAAGTGTGGGCCTCTAAAGGGAGAATACAGTTCTCTCTAGTATATACAATGAGTTGGGACCTAAGTCACTGAAGTTTAGAATGCTTGGGTTAAATTTATGTATTTTCTCACTGGCTAAAGTAAATTTTGTATAAAGTTTGGAAATCCTAAAACATTTTTAATCATATACAACCAGCCTCACTCAAGAATTTTCACTAATTAAGATGCTAGTTTAAATTCATTTATTTTTAAATATATATTTTATTGACTTTTTACAGAGAGGAAGGAAGAGGGATAGAGTTAGAAACATCGATGAGAGACATCGATCAGCTGCCTCCTGCACGCCCCCTACTGGGGATGTGCCAGCAACCAAGGTACATGCCCTTGACCAGAATCGAACCTGGGACCCTTCAGTCCGCAGTCTGACGCTCTATCCACTGACCCAAACCGGTTTCAGTTAATTAATTTACTTTTAAATGAGATTCTAATTACAACCAGTTTTATTTTTTTGAACAATAAAGTTTTACCATCCCCCCACCCCATAAATTCTCTTCATATAACAGTCGTAGGTATCCCATAGGGGGTGCATTTCAGGTATTAGGACAGTGTTAGCTATGAGTCAGAATGGACCTCAGAGCTTTATTGGGACAAACTATCCCCCAAATGGGTCATGACCAGAAATGGTACCTCTGTTCTTTTACTCTCTCCCACAAGTAAATGCTGACTCTCTCATGCACATCTCCCGGATCCTGCTTTTCTAGGTCTAGTTCTCATTCTATATTACTGTTCCCATACCCCTGTAAATCCAAGAATTAGCTCCCACTGACCTAAGGTATATGTATCAGCGAACTGGAGCAAGTGACCCTCCTGGAGTGGCATCTTTGGCTCACCAGTACCTCCAAGTTGTCAGGTCTATATGTTCCAAAGACAGGTCGGTCTATTGCTTCAAAAGGTAGTGTTGTACAGTGACCATGTCCAGACTCGAGACAGACTGTAAAGACTGGAGCCATGGCTCTGCCATTTAAGTCATTGACCTTGGGCATCACTTACCCTCTGCACCTCAGTTTCTTCACCTATAAAATGTGAAAAATACCTGCAATAATACCTGCCTCCCACTATCCTTCGAAGGATTCCGTAAGAGCTCTAAGTCACTTAGAAGAGCACCTAGTTCAGGGATCAGCAAACTGCAGCCTGGGCACCAAATCCAGCCTGCTGCCTGTTTGTTTTTTTGTTTTTTTTAAGAAAGGGAGGTGGGAGTGGAAGTGTTTGGCCTTTTTTTTCTTTTTTTTCAAACATACTTCATTGATTTTCTACAGAGAGGAAGGGAGAGAGACAGAGAGCCAGAACCATGGATGAAAGAGAAACATCGATCAGCTGCCTCCCACACACACCCCCTCCCCCCGGGGGATCACCTGCAACTAAGACACATGCCCCTGACAGGAATTGAACCCAGGACCCTTGAGTCCGCAGGCCGATGCTCCATCCACTGAGCCAAGCTCCATCCACTGAGCCAAACCGGCCTCAGCTGTTTTTTGTTTTGTTTTCGCAATAGCCACACACATTCATTTATCCATTGTCTATAGGCTGCTCTGAAGCTGTAACAGCAGAATTGAATATTTGCAATGGGTCATATGCCACCCAAAGCTAAAGCATCTTCTGTCTGAAAAATTCTGTAAACTCCCAGTCTGCACACAGCAAGTGCTAAAAAAAAAAAAAGAGACTAGCTGTATTACATATTACAAATGCAGTAGCATTTTAATTCCATCACAATTAATTTCCCTTTATAACAGCAAACTGACTCAACTGTGCAGACTCGTTTTCAGGGTGAATAGCTCTGGAGTGGTAGCCTCCAGCCCTGGTCCAGAACTAAGGTTTCTGTGGTCACTTGTTCGGGGATGGTTACACTGTGATCCTGGATCTTACAGTTGTTGTCAGGCATGTTTTGAATCTGCTTCTCTCATCCTATTAATAGCAGACCAAGTGGGAAGAAAATGCTCCTGAAATTAACTGCTTAACCAGAATCCATAATACACTACAAAATGGACCCAAATCCAACAGCCTGGGAAGGATGAGGGAAGGCTCAGGTTGCTGGTCCATGAGTCGTTAGCGAGGGTGTAATCCGACAAGAGGACAATGGTCACCTTAATCCCACAAAGGGGCAGAGAGCCCTGGCTCTCAGGCTAATCCTCACTGTGGGCTAGTGATGGCGCATGACACAGGTGAGTCAGGGCTGCTCTGAAGGAACCTGGTTAAAACCACTGGTTATACAATAAGGTAGGTAGGATTACTAAAATGATCTTTAAACCCCAAAGAATGCTCTTGACTCAGGTGATGGCTGCTGGCTGTACTGAAAAAGCGTTAGCACTTTAGAACAGACGGCTGGCTAAAGACACGTGGCCTTGCTGGGCGGGGATGGAGTGCAGAGCTCACCTGCAGCAGCGAGTCCTCTGCACTGGTGCCGTGGTTCACCGGGAAAGGCATTCGTCCATCTGCAACAGAGAAGCCAGGCGTGTCAATTTCCTCTGCACATTTTCCGGCTACTGTGCCTGTCCAGCCTAAAGGGGCGTTTCACATTCTTCCAAACACCAGGGCCACTCCCACAAAGAAAGCCTGGTTATAAAGCAACGTGCTGGGAATGGGGTTCCTGTGCTCGTAGATAATCCATCCCAGGCAGTTCTCACCTACAAGTAGTAAGATCATAGCCCAGTCCAGCCACCCTCACTGCAGGACTTGTGCCTCATTCCCTGGGAAGGGCCCCAGAGCAAAAGGCAGATTCAGTCCCTAAGGTGCAGGAAGGTGGAGGCAGGCAGGGCCCCTTGAGATTTGCCCCTCAATGACTGCCCATGAGTTGTCTACTCAGAGGCAGGGTCTGGACTGGAGACAACACAGCTTTCTCCATGAATACAATGAGGACGACTTTTATAAGGTGGAGAGTCTTTCTTGTTGCCATGTACCAGTGAACAGGAATTACCCACATGTACAAATCCGTTTTACACTAACAAGGTCCTATTTAGGCATTTATCTTTTCCCCAAAGTATTTCCTGTCTGAAAAGGATGAGGTCAGAGATCCTATGCTGACAGTGCTGCAGCGGAAAAGTGAGAAAGAAGAAAAACTGAACACTCCCACCTTGACCGGTGCTGGACTGGTCCCGTTACTGGACTGACCAGAGCCACCATTTGGCAGGTCAGTTGCCCAAAGGGAAGGGCTGGGCAACACAAAGCGTTAAGTTCCTCCTCTGGGAATACCCTGTTGTTCTGACTCACAATGATACACTAAAGTGCTATAAAGTTACCTGTCAATACTGTAAAAGGAAGCAAGCATGAAAGAACGAAACTGTATTAGATTCCAAAAATGGAGCGAAACGTACCAAGTTCATAGAGGTGGCCATCCACGTTGTTAAACAGAATGAAATGAAAGTTCACTTTGTCATCTACCTGAAGAGAGCCAAGAAATTTTTTTGAAAATGAGTATTTTATAAAGCAGAACGTAATTTGTTAAAAATAAATGTAATATAGCCCTAGCCCGTTTGGCCCAGTGGATAGAGTATCGGCCTGAGGACTGAAGGGTGCCAGGTCAGATTCCAGTCAAGGGCACAGACCTTGGTTGCAGGCTCCACCCTGGCCCTCATTGGGGCTCATACAGGAGGCAACCAATCAATGTGTTTCTCTCACATCAGTATTTCTTTCTCTCAAAAAATAAATGGAAAAATATCCTCAGGTGAGGGTTAAAATTACATATATATATCTATATATCTATATATTTACATATATATCCTTGGGTGAGGGTTAAGAAAAAAGCTTAAAAAATGTAGTATGTAATAAGTATAATATGCTTTAACCAACTTGCTTGTGTATGTATATATCTTTTTTTTCTAATTTTAATGTTTTTTTTATTGATTTCAGGGAGGAAGGAAAAGAGACAGAAACAATGATGAGAGAAAATCATTGATCAACTGCTTCCTGCACTCTCCCTACTGGGAATCGAGCCTGAAACCCAGGCATGTGCCTTGACCAGGAATCAAGCCCTCACCTCCTGGTTCATAGGTCAACGCTCAAACACTGAGCCACAGAGGCCAGGCTTGCTTGTATATTTTTAAAGTTATTATAGGTAACATTTATGTATTTCCTAAATATTAGGCTCTAATCTAAGTGCAGTAAAGTAGATAGACTGTAGCTGTCAGAACTGACTTGCTTTTTACTGAAGAGAAAATTAAGTCTTACAGAAGATAAATATCTCATCCAAGGTCCAGACGAGAAAGTGGCAGAGCAAATTATCATTACAGAGGCAGTGTAGCGGACTTAAATCTAACTTATCATGTGACTAGAGGGCTCTGTGCAGATTAATGGTACATAAGCCTTCGGGAAATTGTCAGTCCTTGTTTGTGTATCCTGCCATACCCAACAGTCTGTGAGAAGAATATCCAACATGCTCAATTACTAGGTGGGGTGTTACTCATGTGGATGTAAACAAAATACTATCAGCCTGAATTTACTCAAGGTGATGCCAACCGCCCATTGGATTTCTGAGAGCCACTTCTTACAAATAGGTCTGGCCAAAGCATGGTGCCAGTAGGATTTTTCGGTGTCCACTGGCCCCGGGTAGAGAACAACATTTGCTGTGTCCCAGTAAGAGGTCCCTACCCATATTTTAGGGAAAACACAGGTGGCACCTGGGCAGCCTGGCTCTGGTTCGTATTTGCACTTACCCGACATTGGCCTTCCTGGGCCACAGCATCATGGGCCGTCTGAATGGCCTGCAGACAAGAGAGAGCCCTTAGCACAAAGTCTCCCAGAGTTACTGACAAAGCGACGCTCCGGAAATTCTCTTCCTACCTCATTCTTTTCAAAGCATTTGGCTCTGTCTTCGGGGGACAACTTCTCCGTCTCAGAAAGGAACTGTTTCAGGACGGACCCGTCCTCTTTAAAAAAAGAATACAAACATTAAATAATGCAAATGGGTGCACATTTATTGGTGATTTAAACTACTACAGTCAGTCATGGTTAGCGATCTGAATTTCTACTATGGCCTCCAAGGATGGAAGGGCTGTACCATCTGCCCCAGGCTCTTTCCCACCGCTCCCTTGTCCCTGCATTCGAGCCTGAGAACTCTCCATTCCTCCTGTGCCGAGCTTTCCTCTGCTCCTGGCCACTCCCCAACTCCCTTCACCTGCCATCTCAGTCATCTCTCAGTCCTTTATCACTTCGTTACAGCACTTACCCATTGGCAACATGTATCTGTGAGCTTTTTGGTGCCATGAAATGAAACTGTCTTTATCTGTTGCTGTATCTACAGCACCTGGCAATGCACAATTAATGCAAATTGCATACATGATGTAACAGTTAACAATCTAATCTAATTAACCAGTCTCAACTGAGATTTTTCTTTCAGGGTAGAAAATGCAAGCTTAGTAATAGTTATCCAGGGTTAACTAAGGGTCTTAACCTAAGGGTCTTAAATAGAAATGTAAAGAGCCACCCAGTATGGTCTAGAGAGAGCTCACAGCTGACAGCTGATGATTAACGTAAGTGTTTAGTCATTGCTCAGATTGGATACGTCTAGGAGAAACTTACTACTACCCAGCTATAGATCAAGAAAAACTTAAAATGTCAAAAAAAGACCTCGACTTGAACTCTCCGCTCTCAACTTTAAAAAAGTAAATGTATTATGGGTACTACTCAAAATTTGGAAGTGATAGAATCCTCTTAACTTTATGAGGAGGGCGGTGGTTCAGATTAAGCCTTTAGCACAATCATGACCACGGCTACAAAAAATGGCGGGGCCTTTGCTAACCTCACGAACAAGCAGTCTAAATAAAGCGAGACCCACTGCGGGAAAACTAGGAAGGACCAAGCTGCAACTGTCTAACACAGCTCAGTCAAGGTAATATTTGGAAAAACAACTTCTAGAAGATCTGGATGTTTACGGCCAGGCAGGTGATTTTATTTTTTTAATTTTTAATTACAAAAGTGTATCAGTATTAGTGTTGGCCATACTTTCCTTGTAAGAAGTATTTGACCTGTTCTAAGCAACAGTGTGGACTATTAGTTGAAATTATTCTGTTCTTAACCACCCCACCTACTGTCGAAATCAGACTGCTATCTTATTTTTGTAAGTAAAGTTCTGCTGGAACACAGCCACATCCATTGGTTCACATCGTGTCGATGGCCGATTTTTGCACAACAAGGGCAGAGGCCATATGGCCCTCAAGCCTGAAGGATTTTCCTCTCAGGCCTTTTAAGAAAGGTTGCTGACTCTTGGCCTAAATCAGACATAACAGCCCTGTCTATTAACACATTCTAGTGCTACTCATTGTGCCGCTGATAAGCTTTAGGGCTGAGCCTCACCCATTTCTTCTACATTCTCCACAGCATCCATGGAAGGTGGCTAAAGCCCTCAACCTGACTTTGTTCACCGCTGAATCCTTTCAAAGTCGTGGCCCACTGCTGTGCCTCTCTGCGGGAACCTTCACTGTCGTACCCAGCTGCTCTCAGCCAGCAGTTGCTAACCTTTCAGACCTCACCGACCACCAGTGGGTCCGCAGACCACTGGGTGGTGACCGCTGCTCTAAGCCGTTTTGGTTCTCTCCTGTTATTATGAAACAGGTTAGCATGAAAGACAGGTCCTAACTGTTGATGTTTCAGGGCTTACCATCATCTCTCATTCTGCAGATTCACTGAGAAGTAAACACAGAAGAATTACATAATAATTGGCCCTCAAATGTTCTTTATCCTTCACCTGACACTCATCTAAGCTTTGTACAGATGAAGAGCATCTGCAGAGCACCAGTACAACACTGAATCACTCCCTTTTCCTCTCCAGAGGGAAGAAGCTGAACTATACTTCTTAGAAAATGAGTTTCCTTCCCTTGAAAGAGAGAAAAACAAGAATTCACCCACAGATTATATGTATCTGGATAAGTAGGTTTCAAAAGATGTTGAAGGCAATGTATTTGCTGAATAGACCATTGGGGATTTTGGAGTGAAGACTGGCGGTGAACGAGAGGTCGACTAGAGGATGACTGGTCTCAAAACTCACACCACTTACCAAACTCCAGTTTGTCCTGATTATTGGCCACGGCATGTATAAGTCCAATGGTGCCACAGGAGTTGCCAATGGTCTGCTTCATGAAGTACACCTTAGGACTGACTTCTTGTCCCTTCAGCTCTTCAATCTGTTTTTTCCTGAAGTTCTCATGCTGTGAATGTAAAAAACATGCTAATATCTCAAAATAAAAAGGCGAAGACAGGTGGTAGCACCGTTAAGTTCTACCACCTAAATGGAAACACAGATAGGATGTGTGACCAGGAGCCTTGGTTCTCCACGCCGGCCAAGGCCAAGGGCAGGGACCATATGGCCCTCAAGCCTGAAAGATTTCCTCTCAGGCCTTTTAAGAAAGTTGGCTGACCCTTTCGGCGCCAAGGCAATGGCCTGCCCGTCCCTCACATCCACACCAGCCCATGGGGTTCTGAGAGGTTCTGAGACTCCACCCCGATGCTGCAGTGCAGTTAATGGCCCTGGATATTGCCCAAGGCTTGTCTAGACACCACCGCAGCCTTTTAGCTGGAAGTGGATGATGTCACCAAGTTAAAAAGAAGACAAGTTCATTATACAAACTAAGGGTCTTAAATAGAAATGTAAATTAGAGCCAACGAGTTTTCTTCCTTTTAACACCAACCATGACTATATTCCACATGGACATCCCAATCAAGCTTTGGTTCATGGAACAGCCAAGAATACCAGCCAGTTCACAGCCCACTATTCTTTAACATTCTACGTCTGTTCTATCCAAGTACAAGTACACCTCTCTTTAAAAACAATACAAAAGCCTTAACATAAAGACACAACTTAAAAAAATGTATGACTCCCTCTCCCTTTTTTTTAATGAAGGAAAATCAACTGGCTTAGGGTACTGGCTGTGATTTCGAAAAAAAACTCCTCATCCTACAAAAGGAAGATATGACACTTGTTTGTCCTTGCTAGCTAGCTATCCCATTTGTGGACAGATCAGCAATGGAGGTCAGGAAGAGGGTACAGATCAGTAAGTCAATTTTTCCCAAAGCATCCTTTAGCTCTTTGTCCAGTCACTTAGTGGGCTTGTCTGAACCTTTCACTAACAAGTTTTAAAGACTTTACAAGTATGACTTCGCAGTTAAAAGCAGAGTGCTAATGCTACAGAAACACTAGTCCCCATGACCAGTGTAATTCAGACAAAATATTTCCAATCCTAGTAGCCTTTTTCCTTACTGTACATGGAACGGAAATGTAGGCCTTATCCGTGGTACCAGCTGAGGAATATGATCTCTTGTCCCACAAAATCAACTTTTTTAACTCCAATTCGTAGGAAGTTCTAGCTCCATGTATCTATAGATCCTTAAATTTAGTGATTCGTTGACTATTAAGGCTTTTCACTTTTCTAGGTTAATTAAACATTTTAGAATGGGATACCACCATCCTTTAGGGTTGTTTGAGCTCCTGTGTGGTTACACTCATTGAAATATTCATTATCACCTAACGTTAATAGTTTACAGTGATCTGTTTAGGACTTAATAATACTCTCTTAGACAAAATTAAATGCCTTCTAAATTAACTTCGTTTGGAAGTCAAGCTACAGAACCTCAACTTCACTTTGAATTTGCTTTAGTGTCAAGCCCAGTAGGCGTTTTGTATCGCAGAATAGGGGCTCAAGAAGTCTGACAGACTGAACTGGAGCTTAAAAAAAAAAAAAAAAACTAATTATTGAGCTCTTTCAAACATAAAATGTTCAAACCACAACATTCTCCAACAAGAACCACTTGATCCAGCAAAAGGAGATCAGTGGGCTTTTGAAAGACGAGCATGCTGTGCTACTGCCTCCCAAGGCCGAGTGTATGCGAGCTGTTCAAAACCTCTGAGTCATCATGGTTCCTCTCGCAAGAAAGCCGTGAGGGGCTCACATAAGAGACTGCATTTCATTTGGCCAACAGAGACCTTAATTAGACGTGCAATTTGTGGCAGCTCCGTTTTTCACTTAAATAAAAAAGCACTGGCAATAAAAAATAAGATTAAATTAAAAAGAAAAAAAAACATGTCCCTGGGACTATCCTAACAGTTTTAATAAGGGTGTTTAACCCATTTATAGGAGGAATGCCTGTTAACTTCCCATAGGGCTTCATTTATGCAGATGATGCTTCTAAGAACACCCAGACTTCGGCGGGTGCTTAAACTCACTCTGTGTTTGGAATGATGCCCCAAGTTTTGTTACAGGACATGTTCAACCACTCCCAAATCAGGGGTCATGTGACAGCAATTAGGAGATAGACAATACCATGCTGATTAGTGGAATTCCGGACACCGCAAGACAACGATTATCCCAGCTACCTTTTTTATATCTGATGCTCAGCCTTTGAGGTACATATATCCATGCACACTTGTAGGAGGAAGACCATCTAAAGGGAAATGAAAAGGTATTTCCAAGACTGCTCTAAAGCCCACCTATTTCATTTACCCACAAGGTCAGAGAGGAAAAAAGGATGAGAAGAGGTGGAAGGAGGTTCCCCGTACAGGAACCATATATACAAACGATTAAGCTTTTTTCAAGAGCACACTGGTGAGGCTGACACCCAAGTGGGCGCACGCTGGAGAAAAGTGGAAGAGTGGGAAGAATTCCCGGAGACCACCACGGGAGACCCAGGCGGTGGAAGTGGAGAATTAAAGAACCTATTGTTTTTCATGTGCTTTCCACGCAAGCCCATCCCCCTCCACTTAACAGCAAAGGTGACAGACGACAGCCTTGCCAAGGGAAAGATCCAGCCAGGCCTTGGCATGGAAGGGTCAGAAAAGCCCAGGTTCAAAGGCCTTATGAGTAGGATGGGTTATTTCAAAGGGACTTCTGAACAGGATGGGTTATTTCCCTGAGGGCTAATGATTTGGAATTCTTTCTCTTCCAAATGTGAGGCAATGCTGGATGGGTGAACGAGAGCAAGAAGCTCTCTTACAATAGGAGCCCCCCCTCCCCCCAAGAGTGGGTACCAAGGGTGTGGGCTCCTCCTCCCTCCACATCCCAGCCCGCCCCCCGGGGAGCGGGCAGTTCTGCCAGGTGTGGGTGGGCGCCTAGGTCAGGGGGGGGGGGGAGGGGAACCTGGAGGCTACCGTCCTCCGTGCCTCATTCCGGGCCGGGAGGGGCGCCCGCGGCGGGCCCCACGCCCTACCTGGGCGGTGAGCGGAAACAGCAGCAGCAGCGCGCAGGCGGGCGCGGGCACCGAGCTCAGCGCGTCCTCCTCCAGCCCCAGCACGTCCACAAAGCGCCACTGGCCGGCGACCCCCAGCCGGGCCAGCACCTGCGGAGAGGAGACAGGGCGGCCAGGCTCGGGGAGGCGGGCCCCCGCGAGGCGTCCCCGCCCGGCCCCCCACCCCGCCCCGCCAGGGCCGTGACACAGCACAAAGCGCGCGGCCCACACGTGGCCCCCGCGAAGCCCGAGCAGCCGAGCACCCGCGGCCCCAGCCACGCCCTCGGGAGCTCGGCGGGGCGCTCGCGGGTGGGTGCAGCCTCCTGCTCCTGCTCCTCCAGCTCCTCCTCCACCTGCACCGCCCCCCGCCCCGGAGGCAGGGGCCGCGCGGGAGAGCATCCCGGCCGCACCCAGCCCGGCCCGGCCCGGCCCGGCCCCTCCGGAGCGCGCGGGGCGCCGCGCAGTCCCTGCGAAGCCGCCGGAGCAGGTGGGCGCCTCCGCCGCGGCGCTCCGGGGAGGGGGCGGGGGCGGGGGCAGCGCGGGGTGCCACTCACTTTGTTCAGCATCTGAAAGACAAATGCAAAGAAAAAAAAAATATATCAAACCAGTGGGCGACCCGGCTCCCCGGCGGGGGCTGACCCGCACAGCCCAGCGCCCCCGCGGCCTCGATGCGCCCCCCACCCCCACCCCCGGCGCTCACCTCGGGGTTGATCTCCATGGGTTTGAGCTGCATCTTCGCCGACCACAGGTGAGAGCGGCAGCCCGAGGAGAGGAAAAAACCAGCCGGCGGCGCCGCCCCGGCGGCCGCTATAAAGCGCCGGCCGGACGCACTGTGGGAGCCTGCGCAGGGGGGTCGGCGCAAAACCCGACGAGGGGGAAGCGGGCAGCCGCGGCCAGGCGGGCGCGGGCCCCCCCCGTGCGCAGCGCGGAGTGGTTCGGCCGGGCCCCCCCCCCTCGCTGGTGAGCTAATCCGGCGGTGGCGGAGATGGATTGGGCGGTGGGCGCTCCCTGCGAGCGCATGGAACAGTCCTTTTTGACGGAGTCTTGCATTTTCTCCGAAGTTTCTGGAAACTCTCCCTTTCTACCGTGGGCAGTGACCTGCAATCTCAGGGGGGGCTTCTGAAGCGTTAAAAAAAAAAAAAAAGCTCGAGTTCAACAGGTATCTATTGAATAGGAATAATAGGGATATAGATGTGTCTCCCAAACCTCGCAGCAGTTTGCATTTGACCTTAGACCATGCATCCTCCTCCATGTTACAGCTGACCAGTACCGCATTACGCCCTTTTAATGGGCTGACCAGAATAACACCTAGCCCGGAAGAGCAGGGAGAGGGCATTAGCAATGCTGATGTCATGGTACTCCCTGGGAGGGGTGGCTGGGTCATGTGGAAGCTGTAGAAACCTGGGGGGATGGTGAGGGGGTGGTGGGTGTGGAGGGGGGGCTGTAGCAAGCACACAGAGAAATCAGGAGAGGGGGAGACTTTGAGAAAACAGATCCAGGGGGAAAAGAGAGATGATTTCCAGGCGAAAGCATGTACTAGGGAAAAGAAAAACATCTGTAAAAGAATGGAGGCTTTGAAAAATAAGATTCTGAGTTCAGAATAAGACAGTACAGCGAAGAAGAAGGGGAATGGCAGCTGAAGAAACCCCTGTTCCCTAATGATCTCAGGTGGGGTTTGTTTTTCCTACCAGCCTATTTAAAAAGATGGAAAGGAAATGCCTGGGCCCAAGGTTGACTAAAAAGAGGGAGGGAAATCTCTTTAAGAATTGTGCCAGGAAAGCTAAACCTCGGCATGAAGTGGGATTTGCAGAAATGCTAAGAAAGTAAGAAGGTTGGGAATTTTTTTTTTTTTAATGTGCTTAGAACAAAATAATGATGGTGGTGAAAGAGCAGGCCTCCTGTTGAGGGTTGCGGGTGGGTGGGCCAAGGTTAGTAAGATAACAAAGAGAAGGAGGGAATCTACATAGTCGGTGTTAATACCTCTCTACAGTGCATCAGATCTTTTGCATGCCATTTCCTTTCATCCTTAGAGTATCCGATGACGAAACTCTTAGTAGTGCAGTTTTGCAGGTCAGAAACCAAGGCAGAAAGACGGTATTTGCTGATGATCACAATAGAAAAGTGAGACAGAAGTAAACCCTAGTAACCTGGATTCTGGGAGCACATTCTCCACCCAAGGTTTCACTACATTCCACTTCTATTTTGTCCCCATTTTACCCATCGGAAAAATGAACTTCACACAGAAAATGAGAGGGGGGAAAACCAAAATAATATGAAGAATTTAGTGAGTGAATTTTATAATATGTAAATTATGCCTCAATAAAGATGTTTTTAAGGGGGCAGGTGGGGGAAGGGGGGAGACTATAGCTTGAAAGTCAAGACAGATGAATAGATAAGTACAAGAACACCTGGCTATGTTGAATGAGTTCTTACCTTCTAACAGAGACAAATTACATCCCAATTTACTTCATTTACTCAACACATAATGACTGATTAAGCACCTATTGTGTGATGGGCACTGAACATGGAATTGGGGCTATAAAGGTGAAAGTAGTAAATAAACATGGAACCTTCCCTCTTGTAGATTGTATCAATAATAAGAGTGGTGTCAAAAGGAGTAGAGCTCAGGAGCATCTACCCTCCTGCAGGGATCAGGAAGGCTTCCTAAAGTGAGTGACATTTAAGATAAGGGCTGATGGACAGAAATAGAAAAAGTGGTCATGAAAACACTATGAGAAATCTCTGTTCAGGCATCCATTCAATAAATATTTCAATTGAGTGCCTACTATGTGCCAGGAAACATCAGAGCAATGAATAAAACAATTAAATCACTCCCTCCTTACAAGGCAATGCCAGAGCCTGGACATGACCAAACCTCATGCTGATCTTTAAAAAGGCAGAGGGGGAGGGGAGGATGGTGGTACATTGCTGAAACCACAGGCTAGATTTTATATCAGTCATTAGCCAAATTTTAGGACCCATCATTTGTGAACTATTAAGGAAATAAAAAAAAAAACAGAATGATTGCATTTAGAAGGAATTATGTCCACCAACACTTACCTCCTTTTCCTTAGTGGTTACTAATTAGACAAGAAAAACACTTCTCGCCAAGACTGATTTGGCTCAGCAGATAGAGCGTCAGCCTGTGGACTGAAAGGTCCCAGGTTTGATTCTGGTAGGGGACATGTACCTTGGTTGCGGGCACATCCCCAATTGGGGGGTGTGCAGGAGGGAGCTGATGGAGGTTTTCCTTCCATCGATGTTTCTGGCTCTCTATCTCTCTCCCTTCGTCTCTGTAAAAAAAAAAAAAAAAAAATTAAAAAAATGGATGAAGATAAACTTGGTGCCTTGAGTTTAGAAAAACAAAACAAAACACTTCTCATTGTATTCTTCATGATGCCTGGGTTGGTGTCAATTGATAGTTTAGTTGGGGTGGTTTTACAGCTTAAATTATTGTATGAACAGAGTCATCTCAACCTGCAGCCACTTGGCCATGATTTTCACCCTGTATCATTCAGTTTTATTACAGCATGAAGGTAAGAATAAGCAATCCAAATTATGAGATTTAGGAAACTGAGTTTAAAATAAAGTGATGAAATTTAATAGAGATTTTTGATGATGGTTGTACACTTCTATGGTTATACTAAAAAAATCTTTAAATAGGTGACTATCTCAATAAAGCTGTTAAAAATTCAGTAGAGATACATGTGAAGCTCTGCATGCCAGTTATCATAGAACAGTTAACCTTCATATTAACTTTTTTCTTGATTCTATGGTTATAAAAATGTTTTATTACTTTATATATACTATAGTTATGTAATACAATGAGTTATATAATATGAATATGAAAAAATATCAAGTGAAAAGTCATAACATTTTGATTTTAATCATTTAAAATAAATACATAAGAAACAGAAGGAAAAACATTTTTTTTAAATCAATGAAACATTTAGGGTAAATGTGGAGCAGACTTGTTATAGGTGGAGAAACAAAATCAATGAATAAGTTGTCTTTCATAAATAAAAATACCACTTCTAATTCGACAGCAATAGTGTTTTTTTTATCATAAGTATTACTAGAGGCCTGGTGCACGAAATTCATGCACGCGTGGGGGCGAAGGTGGTCCCTCAGCCTAGCCTTTCCAATCTGGGATACCCCTTTTACAATCCAGGACTGCTGGTTCCCAATTCCTCGCCTGCCTGCCTTCCTGATTGCCCCTAACCACTTCTGCCTGCCAGCCTGATCACCCCCTAACCACTCCCCTGCTAGCCTCATTGCCCCCAACTGCCCTCCCCTGTAGGCCTGGGTTCCCTGCAATTGTCCTTCCCTGCAGGCTTGATTGCTCCCAACTGTTCTCGCTTGCAGGCCTGGTCCTCCCAACTGCCCTTCCCTGCTGGCCATCTTGTGGTGGCCATCTTGTGTCCACATGAGGGCAGCCATCTTTGACTACATGGGGGCAGCCATCTTGTGTGTTGAGTGATGGTCATTTTGCATATTATTCTTTTATTAGATAGGATTTTTCTAGTAATAGTGAAGATTTAGGATGGGCCCTTTGGAAACTACCTTCTTGTGATTCTGATCACAAATAGGATAGAGATTTGAATATCCTTGGCAGGTCCATTCTATAGTGTTAGGGAGTCAATCCTGAAAGCTCATCCCCAAGGTTAGTCCTTCAGCACTTCCAGTGGTTTTGTAAACACCTGATTCCCTGTATTAAATCCTTTCTACCTGAAGTAGTTCCAGACTCCTCTACTAGTACTCATGCATATCATTAGTGGTACATGTCATCCTGCCCTCGCATCGCTCCGTTTCTGTTCTTGTGCAGTTGTAATATTAGAAATCAGAGGGCTTTGGTGAGCCTGGATCAGCCACCAATGATGTAAACATAGGCAGATTAACTACCCTCTCTGTATTCAGCTTCAACAGTAAAATGAGGATTTCATGAACTCTACGATTTTTCTCAATTTTGGCATAAAGACCTTGAGCAGCAGAAAAGAGACATACAGATCAAATCATATGAAAGTTTGAGTTAAGTCTACTTTTATCTCTAATTCTTTAATTTTAGCCATTAGGCTTTTAAAATTTAAGTCACTAGGATATAATAAACAAGATTTATCAGTTAAAATTTATTTCTGAAGGTGCTTTAGAGATATTTGTTACACATTTCCTTTTATCAGGAGATTGGTATTTGAGGAGTTGGATAAGCAGGAACGAAATTTAAGACTATAAATATATCAGGAAGAAATGTATTCTTGAGAACACTGTTGAGTTCTAAGACCTGAGCAAGCATTTTTTCAGAATCCTTGGAGTGAATAGATCAATATATAGATGTGTCTTGCTCTTACCTGGACATTTATTGCCAGTAGCCTAAAAATATGAAACATTTTTTTAAAAATCTGAACAAGTGAAACTGGGAAGAAAAAAATAAAACTCAATCCATAAATCCACTACCCTAAGAAATTTTCAGTCTCATTTCTCCACAAATTCCGTCCAGTACTTGGCCAGTTGAATAGCAAATTCTGTGGGTTCCCAGCCAAAATATATTCTCTTCTTCCTTCCCAACCTGACTGCCCACTGCTCTAGCCTCAACTCCATACTGCTTTCTCAGACCCCAGCTCAAGCCCACTTTTCTTGGAGGGAGTGAAGGGCGTGAGGAGGAGCAAGGGGGGTTGTCCTTGGAGCTCTCATTTGCCTATTGTGAGTCCAGCAGGATCTATGTATATAAAAAGCCAGTGGCCAGAATGCTGCAATGACCTGAACAACCAGTCGCTATGATGCCCACTGTGGCCAGTGAACCAGCCCAACCCAGGGTGGGGCTGGCCGGGCAACCTTCCTCAGCTCCTCCCCTCAGCCAGCCTCACCTCTGATGGGCCCCCACTGCTCCCATCAGCCCACAGCCCCTTACCCTTGCTGATCCTGCCTCTGATCACTCCCTCCCATTCCAATAAGGAGAGGGGATGGCCGGCTAACCTCCTGCAGCTTCTCCCCCAGCCCAGCCCCACTCCAGTCGGCCCAAGGCCCCTTCCCCCAGTCAGTTCTGCCCTGATTGCCACCCCCCCCCACTCCAATCAGGGGCAAGGCCAGCTGGCCAACCATCCATGGCCCCTCCCCCAGGTTGCTAGCTCCAATCATCCTCCTCTACCCCATTAGAGGGAGGGGCTGGCTGACCCACTGCCCACAGCCTCTTCCCATGCCTGGCCCCGCCCCTATCAACTCCCCACCCCAAACATGGGTGGGGAATACCAACCAATCGCCCTCAACCACTCCCCACAGCTGGCTGGTCCCTGATCAGGCCCAGATCAGGGCAGGCCTGCTGGCCAACCTCCTGCCATCTCCTCCTCCTGATAGGTTGAGCTCGGATCTATCAGATCTACCCCAATTGGGGCTGGGCCAGCCATACCCCACCTGTGCACGAACTCGTGCACTGGGCCTCTACTTTTAGATAATATGTCTTACACAGTGTTTCAATACATCTTCAGTGGAAGATCCCTCAGAGCACTAGGTCAGCCAAAGTACCAGAAGCAGGTACCCTCTTTGTTTCTTTTTATTAGCTACCAAGCTTTCATCATTAACCCCTACTCCTTAAAAATTGCCCTTGTGACCGAGACCAGTTTGGCTCAGTGGATAGAGTGTCGGCTTGCGGACTGAAAGGTCCCAGGTTCGATTCTGGTCGGGGGCATGCTTGCGGGCACATCTCCTCTGTGGGGCGTGCAGTAGATGGCTGATCGATGTCTCTCTCTCATTGATATTTCTGACTTTCTATCTTTCTCCCTTCCTCTCTGTAAAAAAATCAATAAAATATATTTTTTAAAAATTGCCCTTGTGAAAATGGATCAGAATTGAGCCTCCTGCCTATCCCAGTAAGGGGACTCTGATCACCTAAGGAGAATGGGAAGCATATTGTATTGCAAGAAGGAAAAATAAAAAAATCCACATTGTATCTTTCCAAAAGAAAGAGAATTATTAAACATCCATGGTTAGGTGTAATCAGTGAAACTGGAAACACCAAGAACCCAGAAAGAGTTTAGAATCAGCCCTTAATTGGAAATGACATCAGTCTCTGCAAGGAAGCCAGATAACAGTGGAATAATACCTCCATTGTTGAGAGAAAATAACCACCATCCTTGAATTTCATATTCATCAAAACTATCTTTCAAAAGCAAAGGTGAAAAAAAAATGTACTGATAAACAGAAGCTGAATTTACTACCTGGAAACCCACCTATGCAAAGAAACTTCTAAAGGATATAAAGAAGAAAGAAGATGACTCAGTAGGTAGTCTGAAAAAAGGATTAAAATGATATTCAGTGGAAGTCTGCATGTAAATCCAAATAAGTAATATTTGTGTATAATAACATCTAACTTGGGGTATTAATAGAAAGAATAGGGGAATCCAAGATGGCGGCATAGGTAAACACCTACACTGCTGCCTCGCACAACAATTTCAAAACTAAAACTAAAAGAAGGGATAGCATCCATAACCACAGGAAAGCTGGCTGAGTGAAAATTCTACAACTAGAAGGAAAGAGAGGGGCTCACGGAGACACTGAGGAGCTGCAAAAAGCTGAGGTCCAGGTGAGACATACAAGGGGAGTTTGGACTGTGAAAAGGGAGAAATGCATGGAAATTTAGGGGAGTCGCGCAAGGGCAGAAGTCTGGTGGTGTGCATAGCACTGCGCGCAGAAAACCAACTGCTGATTGTGCCGCTGGCTTTCATGAGTGGACAGGAGACAGAGCCTCCCAACTGCACCACTTCTAACTCCACTAAACCCCAGGTTTGGGCAAAACTCTGGGGACCCAGACTCATATGGTCCCGGAGCGCTGGGGAGCCGGAAAGGCAGCAGTCTAGAGGCACTGCGCGCGCGCACAGGGACTGCTCCAGCAATTACCCAGAGTCACCTGAGACTCAGGGGCCGTGGAGGGCGGGGCCGACTGGAAGGTAAGGCGGTCTCTTAAGCCCTGAGACTATCCATCCCAAGCTCAACAGAGAGGCTTTTGCAGTTTTGCAAGTCTTGTATCAGAAGGCTGAATCCAACACAGAAGTTCTCCCAGCATAGTGAAAATGCAGAGACAAAGGAAGAGATCACAAACAAAAGAAATGGAAGAAAACAAATGACTGGATATAAAGTTCAAAACCACGGGTATAAGGTTTTTCAAGAATATCCTAGAAAAGATGGATAAATTTAGCGAGACCCAAGAGGAGATGAAAAAGGACCAACTAGCGATGAAAAAGGACCAACTAGAAATTAAACATACACTGACTGAAATAAAAAATATTATACAGAGACCTAACAGCAGACTAGAGGAAAGCAAGAATCAAGTAAAAAATTTGAAATATAAAGAATCAGAAAACACTCAACTGGAAAAGCAAGAAGAAAAAAGAATCCAAAAAATGTGAAGATAATGTAAGGAGCCTCTGGGATAGCTTCAAGCATATCAACATCAGAATTGTGGGGATGCCAGAAGAAGAGAGAGAGCAAGATACTGAAAATGTATTTGAAGAAATAATGACTGAAAACTTCCCACATCTGGTGAAAGAAACAGATTTACAAGTTCAGGAAGCACACAGAACCCCATATAAAAGGAATCCAAAGAGGACTACACCAAGACACATCATAACTAAAATACCAAGAGCAAAAAAGACAAAGAGAGAATATTAAAAGCAGCAAGAGAAAAACAGTTAATTGCCTACAAGGGTGCACCCATATGATTGTCAGCTGATTTCTCAACAGAAACTATGCAGGCCAGACCGGGAGTGGCAAGAAATATTCAAAATGATGAATAGCAAGAACCTACAACCAAGAATACTCTATCCAGCAAAGCTATCATTCAGAATTGAAGGGCAGATAAAGAGCTTCACAGATAAGAAAAAGCTAAAGGACTTCATCAACTCCAAACCAGTATTATATGAAATGCTGAAAGGTACTCTTTAAGAAGAGGAAGAAGAAAAAGGTAAAAGATAAAAAATTATGAACAAAAAATACATATCAACAAATGAATCTAAAAATTAAGTGAATTAAAATTTTGATCAACAGAATAAACTGGTGAATATAATAGAATCAGGAGCACAGAAAGGGAGTGGACTGATAATTTTCAGGGGGAAGGGGTGAGGGGGGTGCTGGGAGAGACTGGACAAAAAATCATACACCTATGGATGCATCAATGCGGGGGGGGAGGTAAGAGTAGAGGGAAGGGTGGGAGCTGGGTGGAGGGGTGCTATGGAGTGGAAAAAAGAGAAACAAATGTAATAATCTGAATAATAAAGATTTAATTAAAAAAATAGAAAGAATAGTACTAAGTACTGTTCTACATAATATGTGTGATGATAGGAGGTGTCATGAGAGTAAGAGTATTCTAAGGTCCCTTTACTTTCTGGCAAAGGCTAAGAAATTATTTAGCTTTAGACTTTGTTAAGTTAAACAGTCATGGTAACATCTCAAGGGAAATTAATAAAGGAAAAAGTATCTAAGTTCAAATAATTAGAGATAAATAGAAAAGGAAAGAAAAAACAGGTCCTCCCCCTCCGCCCCCCAAAATGGCAAAATAAGAAAACAGAAAATCTAGGACAAATAAGAATAACAAGGTAAGACAGGGGGAAAAAAAAAAAGTAGAAAAAGTCCACATTGAAAATCATACTAAATATTAATGGGCTAAACCTAAATGTTTCATCAAATTTGATTTTTTAGAGAACCCAAGATGGCAGCATAGGTGAACACCTAAACTGCTGCCTCACACAACAATTTTAAAATTACAGCTAAAAGAACGGACATCATCCAGAACCACAGGAAAACTGGCTGAGTGGAAATTCTACAATTAGAAGGAAAGAGAGGGGCTCATGAAGACTCAGAGGAGCTGATTAAAGCTGAGGTACGAAGACATGTGCATGGAGAGGATGGGCAGTGGAGGGCCTAGCTGGCTTCCTCTAGCGGGAGGGTGATGGAAACTCCCACGTGCACTGAACCCAGTTCCGGGCGAGATTTATAAGGAGTCTGAACTGTCAGAAAAGGGAAGAGTGCATGAAAACTTAGGAGAGCTATGAAAGGCAGAGGTCTGGAGAATGTACTAGTGCAAGCAGAAAGGACTGACTGCTGATTGTGCCACTGGTTTTCTCTAGTCAGAGGAAGACAGAACCTCCTGACTGTGCTGAACTCCACTTCCAACTGCCCTGAACCCCAGATTTGGGCAAGACCCTGGGGACCCAGTCTCATATGGGTCCCTGGAGCGCATATAAACTCAGGAGCCTCAAAAGGCAGAGGGCTGGAGGCGTGCACTCAAGTGCACGCAGAGAGGGATGCAGCAATTACCAAAGGACACTGACACCCAGGGGCCTCATAGGGCAGGGGTGATGGGAAGTCAAGGCTGTCTGTTCAGTCTTGAGACTCCGCCCCATCCATGCCTAGCACAGAGAATTTTGCAATTTTGCAAATCTTGTCTTAGGCTGACTTTAGTACCGAAGTTCTCCTGGCGTAGACACAGCTGATCCTTACAGCCAATTGGCCTGGAGGTCAATTCCCCCCAGTGATGCCAACAACAATCAAGACTTAACTACAACAAGGCTGTACAACAGTCCACAAAGGGGTGCACCAAGAGTGTCCACCTCAGGTAACTGGGGAGGCAGAGCTACTGAGTCATATAGGACAACTAGCACACAAAGCTACTCTATCAACTCAGGGAAGCAGCAAAAATGCAGAGACAAAGGAATAGATCACAAAAGAAAGAAATGGAGGAAAACAAACAACTAGATATAGAATTCAAAACCATGGTTATAAGGTTTTTCAAGAACTTCCTAGAAAAGATCCATAAATTTAGCAAACCCCAAGAGGAGATGAAAAAAGACCAACTAGAAATTAAACATACACTGACTGAAATAAAAAATATTATACAGAGACCTAACAGCAGACTAGAGGAACGCAAGGATCAAGTCAAAGATTTGAAATACAAAGAAGCAGAAAACACTCAATAGGAAAAGCAAAAAGAAAAAAGAATTCCAAAATTTGAAGATAGTGTAAGGAGCCTCTAGGACAACTTCAAGTGTACCAACATCAGAATTATAGGGGTGTCAGAAGAAGAGAGAGAGCAAAATACTGAAAATCTATTTGAAGAAATAATGACTGAAAACTTCCCCCACTTGGTGAAAGAAATAGACTTACAAGGCCAGGAAGTGCATAGAACCCCAAATAAAAGGAATTCAAAGAGGACCACACCAAGACACATCATAATTAAAATGTCAAGAGCAAAAGACAAAGAATATTAAAAGCAGCAAGAGAAAAATAGTTAATTACCTACAATGGAGCACCCATACAATTGTCAGCTGATTTCTCAACAGAAACTATGCAGGCCAGATGGGAGTGGCAAGAAATATTCAAAGTGATGGATAGCAAGAACCTACAACCAAGATTACTCTACCCAGCAAAGGTATCATTCAGAATTAAAGGGCAGATAAAGAGCTTCACAGATAAGAAAAACTAACGGAGTTCATCAACACCAAACCAGTATTATATGAAATGCTGAAAGGTACTCTTTAAGAAGAGGAAGAAGAAAAAAAAAGGTAAAGATAAAAATTATGAACAACAAATACATGTCTAACAACAAGTGAATCTAAAAATCAAGTGAATTAAAAATCTAATGAACAGCCGAAACCGGTTTGGCTCAGTGGATAGAGCATTGGCCTATAGACTGAAAGGTCCCAGGTTCAATTCTGGTGAAGGGCGTGTACATTGGATTCAGGCACAAATCCCCAGTAGAGGATGTGCAGGAGGCTGCTGATTGATGTTTCTCTCATTGATGTTTCTGACTCACTGTCCCTCTCCCTTTCTCTCTGTAAAAAAAATCAATAAAGTATATATTTTTTTAAAATCTAATGAACAGAATAAACTGGTGAATATAATAGAATCAGGACCATAGAAAGGGAGTGAATTGACAATTCTCAGGGAGAAAGGGTTGAGGTGGGTGGAGGAAGAGACTGGACAAAAATCGTACATCTATGGATGAGGACAATGTGGAGGAGGAAAGGGCAGAGGGTGGGGTAGGAACTGGGTGGAGAAGAGCTATGGGGGGGAAAAAGAGGAGCAATTGTAATAATCTGAACAATAAAGATTTATTAAATTAAAATTTTTTTATTTTTAAAATCTAGATATCTGTATTTTAAAGCATACAGATATGGCAAGATGAAAATAAAGGGAAGGGGACAAGCTTTTCAGGAAAAAACAACAAAGAAACCTAGTATAACAATATATTAATATCAGCATTGTTAAGCAAAAATATTATTAGAGATAATTAGGCATCCGTATGCTTATTTAATTTACCGGGAAGATATAACAATTCTAAAATTGTGTGCCCCTCATAAAGTAGCCTCATACGTGTAAAACAAAAATTAATAGGACCACCGGGGAAAATAAATAAACCCACCTTCACCAGGAACCCACCTATCTCAATTATGTATAAGTCCAAACCCACAGTATAGGGAGGAGTATGGTTTCTGGTTAGAACCTATGTGTGGTTTTTCAGGCATGACCGCAGGCCGTGACCGAGGCTTCACCTGGCATGCCTCCTGGGGGACGTGCCCTGCCCACCCCAGATCCAGGCACGGAGGCAGTGCAGCCTCTGAGGGGAGTTGCAATCAAGGACTGGGCCCCCTCTAACAAGTCATGCTCTTTGACAGACATTCCCAGTCCCAGAGCCATCGTTTCTAGGTCCTTTACCTGAGCCTGGGCAGAGAGCTTCAACCGCCTCTGCTGAGGCCTCCTGATGGGGGCAGAGGGGAAAACCTAGAAGATACTTTTACTCTGGCGGCCTCAGTACTTTTCCACTCCTCGCTCTTTCCCCTCACCCTGACCCTGACCCCAGTGTCCATAAAACTATTGAAATCTTTTGTTCCTGGACTCCCTCAACAGTGAAATGACTCCCACATCTACATCTACATTGATCTGCCTGACCTTGCCCAGTGCATCATTCCACGGGGGGAATGAAACAGGAGGAGTCTGCACTTTCTCCTGCTTAGCCTCTTGCTGGCCCCATAGCATTCAGTGATGAAAGGTTTGGCTCTTTCATTTTGGGGCTTGTTGCTTTAATCAGCTACTCTGACTCCTGGCAGCTCAGGTCTTTCTTTCTCTTTCCCTCAACCTCCCCCCTCTCCCCACCACTTTCTCTGTCTCTTTCCCAGCTGAGATTGCTGAGCTTCTGACATAGGTTTTTTTTAATTTTTTAAAATATATTTTTATTAGCTGAGACTGGTTTGGCTCAGTGGATAGAGTGTCTGCCTGCAGACTGAAAGGTCCCGGGTTTGATTCTGGTCAAGGGCATGTACCTTGGTTGCGGGCACATGCCCAGTAGGGGGTGTGCAGGAGGCAGCTGATGGATGTCTCTCTCATTGGTGTTTCTCTCTATCCTTCTCCCTTCCTCTCTGTAAAAAATCAATAAAATATATTTATTAAAATATATTTATATTAATTTCAGAGAGAAAGAGAGAGAGGGATAGAAATATCAATGAGGAGAAAGAATCATTGATCAGCTGCCTCCTGCATGCCCCACATGGGTTCAAGCCTGCAACCCAGGCAAATGCACTGAGCAGGAATCGAACAGTGACTTCCTGGTTGACACTCAACCACTGAGTCATGCTGGCCAGGCATGTCAGATTTAAAAATAACATTGTTTAGCCGTGGGTGACTCAGTAGGAGTATCATCCCATACATCAAGAGGTTTGGAGGTTCAATTCCCAATCAGGGCATATACCTAGGTTGCGGATTCCATCCTCAATGGGGGCGCATTAGGGTGATGTTTCTCTCTCCCTCCCTCTCTAAAATCAATAAACATATCCTTGGGTGAAGATTAAAAATAATTTTAAACACCACAATTAATCTTAATGTAATGGACATATGTGAAACTCTGTACCCAATAATTTAAAATGTGCATTCTTCTCAAGGACTCATGGAGCATTTACAAACATTGGTTAAGCATTAATTAGTAAAGCATGACTTGTAGATTCTGTAAAATCAAGTAGACCATATTTTCAAATTGTAATGCAAGTTATTCAATAACAATAAAATGACAAATGAGGCATAAAATAAATTTTGGAAGTGAAAATGCCCACTTTTGCCAAGACCTGTTTGGCTCAGTGGAAAGAGCGTCGGCCTGCAGACTGAAAGGTCCCAGGTTCATTTCCAGTGGGGGGCATGTACCTTTGGTTGCGGGCACATCTCCAGTGCGGGGCATGCAGGAGGCGGCTGATCAATGTCTATCATCGATGTTTCTGACTTTCTAACCCTCTCCCTTCCTCTCTGTGAGAAATCAATAAAATATATTTTTTTAAAAAAGAAAGAAAATGCCCACTTTTTAGTAGATCATAGGTGCAAATAGAAGTCATAATTGAATTATAAAAATACTAGAGGCCTGGTGCATGAAAATTCGTTCACTAGAGGAGTGGGGGTTCCTCAGTCGGGCCTGAGCCCTCTCACAGTCCAGGACCCCTCGGGGGATGTCCACCTGCTGGCTAGCCATTAATTGGACATCCTTAGTGCTGCCATGGAGGCGGGAGAGGCTCCCACCACTGCTGTTGCACTCACCAGCCATAAGCCGACTGTGGAAACACACTGACCACCAGGGGGCAGCTCCTACCTTGAGTGTCTGCTCTCTGGTGGTCAGTGTGCATCATAGCGACTGGTTGTTCCAGGTTCATTCACTGTTAGGGTCAATTTGCGTATTACTCTTTTATTATATAGGAGGATTTAGAACTAAAAAATAATAAAAGTTTAAATGTCAATTTATGAGATGTAATGAAAGTAATATTTGAAGGGCATTTACAATTTTAAATGCTTGTATTAGAAAAGAAGAAATGGGGAAATTTAGTGAGCTAAGTATTCAACTTAAGAATTAGAAAAAGAACACTACAATAAACTAAAAACAAGTAGAAGAAAGCAGATAATGAGCAGAAACAGATGAGACAATAAAATACAATAGAGATAGTCAACAAATAAGTTATTTTTCTTAAAAAATTAATAAAATAGACAATCATCTGTCAGGATTTATGGAAGAAAGAGATGATGCAGACATAGACAATATTAAGGATGTAAAATGGACACATAATTACATATACATTTTAGATTTAAAAGACAATAGAATACTCTGAACAATTTTATGCCAATGAAATTGAAAATTTGGAGATAAGTTTCAAATATGTAGAAAAAAAATAGCCTGCTTTGTGCAAGAAAATAAAGCGGTAATTAAACATCTTTCCGTGAATAAATAGCCAGGTTTATGGTGAATCTTACCAAACACTGAAGGGATTCTTACAGATCAGTCATTCTTGCATAAACTATTCCTGAGATGATAAACAAGAGGAAATACTGGCCCACATTAGGTGGGGGGTAGAGCCGGAGATGATACCAGCATAAGGACTTCTAAAACATTTCTCCACATCCTCACCAACACTTGTTATTCTTCTTTTTATTGTAGCCATCCTCCTGAGTGTGAAGTGTTATCTCATTGTCATTTTGATTTGTCTTTCCCTGATGCCTAACAAGGTTGGGCATCTTTTCATGTGCTTATTGACCTTTTGTAAATCTTCTCTGGAGAAATTTCTGTTTACTGTAACCTTTTGAACCCACTCCAATAATAGTTTTGCTCACAGTACTCCACCAAAGTTTTCCTGGATATACAGTAGCTCCTCCTTCTTTCAAGAGTCCTTTTTTGTTTTCCTCTTACTTGAAATTCAGTATTTTCTTCTCTATACATACACTTTCCTCTCTTGGCTTCCAGAGCAGCCAGCTCTTCTGGGATTTCCTCTGTCCTCCCTGACACTCCTTTTCTGTCACTATTGCTGATTCCTCTTCAACCCCAGGATATCTAGACATCAGGTGGCCCCTATGACTCAGTGATTGGACCTCTCCTGTTCTCTATTTATACTCATGCCCTGGTATTCCTCATCCGGCTCATGGCTCTAAATCCCATCTTTATGCTGGATTTGCCCAACTCTCTCTCTCTCTGATTGCATGTCCAACTGCCTCACCCACATCTCCATTTGATGTTTAATACCGAACTTGTCCAAAACAGAATTCCTCATCCTCCTCTCCAAATCTGCCCTTTTCTCACTCTTAGAGAATGTCCACTTCATCTGACTTCTAATTGCTCAGGCCAAAAACCTCAGAGTCATCCCTGAGTCCTCTTTCTCTCATCCCCCAAATTCGATCTGTCAGGAAATCCTGGCAGCTCTATCTTCACAATATATCCAGAACTCTTACCACTGAGAAAATGACAAGGCAGCCATTGGAAATAGCATGCACACATTTTAGATACAACATACAATGAAAAAGAGGCATGTAAGTCCCATATGTAGTGTGATTCCATCTGTGTAAAATATGCTTCTAATAAAGATTTGAAAGAAAGCCACAGAAATAATATGTTTTAAAAGCCACACACATATTTTCATATTATCCCATATTTTTTTTAAAATTATTTATCAAGTAGCCGAAACCAGATTGGCTTGGTGGATAAAGCAATGCCTGCAGGCTGAGGGGTGGGTCCCAGTTTCGATTCTGGTCAAGGGCATGTAACTTGGTTGCAGGCACATCCCCAGTAGGAGGTGTGCAGGAGGCAGCTGATTGATGTCTCTCTCTCATCGATGTTTCTAACTCTCTATCCCTCTCCCTTCCTCTCTGTAAAAAATCAATAAAATATATTAAAATAAATTATTTATCAAGCTACAAAAACTGCAGGGAAGATTTCAGTGTTTATATTGATGAATGTTGATGGAATACAGTACCCTTTTAACTAGCCCTGTGACATAATTTGGGAAGGGAACTCTTATTTCTGGAGGCCAACTTGTAGGATATACTACATTCAGTGTTTAGCACATGCTATCTTATTTAATTCTCTGCCCCCCCCTTTTTTTAAACATTATTGAGATATAATTGGTATACAATAAATGTTTAATGTAGGGTTTTATAAGTTTTGACATATGTATTTACCTGTGAAATCATCACCACATCAAGATCACAACTTATGCACCCCTTCAAAAGTTTCTGTTTACATCCTTTTGTAATTCTTTCCTCCTGCCACTCCCTGATTCTTGGTTCCCCAAGGAATCACTGCTCTACTTTCTGTCACCAAAGATTAGTTTGCCTTTTCTAGAGTTTCCCATAGATGAAACCATACGTTATGTACTTTATTTTGTCTGGCTTCTCCCTCCTTCCCTCCCTCCCTCCCTTCTTCTCTCCCTCCCTCCTTCCTTCTTTCTTTCCCCCTTCCCTTCCTTCCTCTCTCCTCACTGGAGGATATTTTTCTACTGATTTTTAGAGTGTGGAAGAGAGAGGAAAAGACAGAAATATAATGTGAGAGAAACACATTCTTCTGCATGTGCCCAACCAGGGCCCAGGTCGGGGAGGAGTCTGCAACTGCCCTTGACCAGAATTTAACCTGGAACCCTTCAGTAGGCAGGCCAATGTTCTATTCACTGAACCAAACCGACTAGGGCTTGTCTGGCTTTTTTCAAAAAAATTTTCATGTCTTTAAAAAAAAAATCTTCTGCCAAAACCGGTTTGGCTCAGTGAATAGAGCGTCGGCCTGCGGACTGAAGGGTCCCAGGTTCGATTCCGGTCAAGGTAGGGGGCGTGCAGGAGGCAGCTGATCGGTGTCTCTCTCTCATCAATGTTTCTAGCTCTCTATCCCTCTCCCTTCCTCTCTGTAAAAAATCAATAAAATATATTTTTTAAAAATCTTCTAATGTCTTATTCACATCTTATGGTAAAAGAAGTAGATTCATAGGAGATAATGTAACTTTCCTAAAATCATATAGTAATGAGTTAAGAGATAGCTCTGGCATTCCTACCCAATTCTGCCTGTCACCTCAATGTGTTAAAAGTTAAGCCACAAATGGTTCCATTAGTTGTCAAAAGTTATAATAGCAGTGAGAGGCAAAAGTAGGACAGAAACCCGCCTCTTGGATATTTATGTGGCTATTAGAGCATTATGACTTCTGTTGGGTTTCACTGAGACCACATTTTTTGAAGTCCCCGTCATTAACTCGAACTTGATGATGGCCTTGTACAGAAGATCCCAGGTAGTGTGTTCTGACAGAGCTTCCTTCAACCCAGTTTCTTTCAGCTCCTCAGAATAGAGGAATCTTCTGTAGGAGCTGCCTTTGATGTCCTGTGGATTACTGGCCTCTTTAGAAAGACATCTGAGCTGGCTGCGGTTAAATAAAGGAAACTTCTGTTAGTTTGAGCTCCTTCCCTCCCTCCTTTCTCTGCTCCTTCTACATCCCTTCCTTTTTCCTTTCTTCTCTCTCTTCCCCTCCAGTTTTCTTCTGCAGTATTTATTTGCAGCGAATCCTCGTTGTCACTTTTGTTATAGCGAATCCTCGTTGTCACTTTTGTTATCATTGCTTTATACTCTGGGTCAGTGGTTGGCAAACTGCGGCTCGTGAGCCACATGTGGCTCTTTGGCCCCTTGAGTGTGGCTCTTCCACAAAATACCACGTGCGGGCATGCACGTACAATGCGATTGAAACTTCGTGGCCTATGCTTAGAAGTCGGTTTTTGGCTCTCAAAAGAAATTTCAACACTTGTACTATGGATATTGGGCTCCGTTGACTAATGAGTTTGCCGGCCACTGCTCTAGGTGACCTAGATTGCCAGAATAATGCATGCAATTGGAGCAAAAAGCCTTGGTTTGTGACTCCTAAAACAGCCACATTCTTAGAGCTTGATTTCTAATTAATATATTATGAGGCTTCTTTGATGCCTTTATACTTAAGAGATCACCAGAGTTTTATGTTAAATACTTTTTTAGTAACTGCAAGGTTTAATTAGTGGGTTAGGTGTTGTTTACATCTCGAAAAACAAGTTTTAAAAGATAGAGAATTTTTAAAAGATAGAGAATGAAAAAAATAGTTCACAGTAGTCTTCCCCTTATCCACAGTTTTATATTAAATGGAAAATTCCTGAAATAGACAATTCATAAAATTTAAATTGTGCACCAGTCTGGGTAGTGTGATGAAATCTTGCACCGTCCTGCTTTGTCCAGCGCCAGGACATGAATTATCCCTTTGTCCATGCTCCCCACCCCTTAAGTCACTTAGTCTCAGCTACCAGATCAGTTGTCAAAGAGAGAGAGAGAGAAAGAGAGAGAGAGAGAGAGAGAGAGAGACCATATTCATATAACTTTTTTAACTGTATATTGTTACAAGTGTTCTATTTTATTATCAGTTATTGTTTTTAATCTCTTACTGTACCTAATTTATAAATTAAACTTTATCATAGGTATGAATATATAAGGAAAAATAGCATATACAGGATTCAGTAGTATCTGTAATTTCAGGTATTCACTGGAGGGGTCTCAGATAAGGGTGGTTACTGTGTATAATGAGTAATGAGATGAAACCCTGGAAAAGTATTGAAAATATTGAATGCTTGTTAATAGGCAGAGAAAAGACCTTCATGGTGTTTAAGATTTTCTGTTTAAATAATAATATTAGTTGTGTACAACTATTGTGCTCTATGCGTGTAAAGCTAAATGTCAGAAACCACATGTTCTGATTACATTTCTGAGGGTCTTGGCTAACTAAACTATGAAAAGTAATATTCTATATCCACTGGGGCAAAGTATATAAGGAGATATGAGGAACAGTGACAGCAGCTCCCTTATCACAAATGCAAGGTAGAAAACTCTTGGGGGATTGTCCATTTAACATTAATTGGTACGGGAGCCTGAGACTGACTTATAAAACTGCAAGCCAGAAGGAAAGAGCAAGCATCTCCTATAGGGGCCTCCTTTTCCTGGATTTATGCCCAGCAACTCAGCAGAGTAGGAAGAAAGTACTAAACAATTTTTAAAACAATATGGATGAGAGAGGGACAAATCAACCTTTGTCCTTTCTCCTGAAAAATTCCAGGTTATAGATGTGAAATTCTATTTATGAGATCCTAAGATGGTATATAAGTCTTGTTTTAGAGATGAACTGTATGCATGGTGAACTTACACATGGAACCTGGCAAACTTTTATAAAGAGGTAAACAAAATGTAATGAGATTCTTTGACTTCTACACTTGTGAAACCTGCTTGTTCTGATCGCTGGTGTTCTCAAACTTCTATTTATTTTTACGGAGATACCAGGCCTAAGAGGTTATACACAGGGCACAATTTATATAGGTGAAAAGAGAGAGATAAATGTATCATGGTTAAAGAAAGAAGTCAGAGTTTTCAGTTTAAACTAAACAATCGCAAAACACAAAGTTGAGAGAACAAAAGCATAAAATGAACATGAGGGTAAAAGGTGGGAAATGAAATGTTCTAAATTCAGGCCACATTTCAACTCTTTTGGCTTCAGTGACATTTATTGTAGAGATACCAAGTTCCTGGGTCTCTCTCTATTTTTATATGTCCTACATTCTATGAGCACAAAGAGTGGAGAAGACACAGAATGTGCAGAGAGATGAGGACATCCACATATTTTCCAATCATCTTAGTAAAGTTATTTCATCTTTCTGAACTTCACTTTCCCATATGTAACATGAAACTGCTCATAGTCTCCACCTCACAAAGGGCTACTGGGATGAAGTGAGTTCATGCATTTAAAGTGCTTAGCAAACACAGCTGATATTCAACATCAAATTTGTTTCATGTGCACAGCACAATGGTTAGACATTTATGTAACTGACTAGAGGCTTGGTACATGACATTTGTGCACTGGGAGAAAGGGGGATGTGTCCCTCAGCCCAGCCTTTGCCCTCTCCCAGTCTGGGACCCCTTGGGTGATGTCTGCCTGCCAGCTTAGGCCCCATGGAGAACGGACCTAAGCCCACAGTCAGACATCCCCTGAGGGGTCCTTAGCGCTGCCAAGGAGGCAAGAGAGGCTCCCTCCACCGCCACTGTACTTGCCAGGCATGAGCCCAGCTTCTGGTGGAGCAGTGCACTGACCACCAGGGGGAAACTCCTGCTTTGAGTGTCTGCCCCTTGGTGGTCAGCATGTGTAATTGCAACCAATTTGTTTCACTGTTTGGTCAATTTGCATATTAGGGTTTTATTATATAGGATGAGGTGATTCCTCCCACCCTCAATAAGTCTAGTACACACCTGGCACCATACATACTTATTACAATATCATCTTATCTAATAAAGAGGGAATATGCTAATTTATTGTCACAAAGATGGCAGTGCCCATAGCCAATAAGGAAGGAATATGCTAGACCCTAATTGGGGAGAATCCAAGATGGCAGCACTGCTGCCTCGCACAACAATTTCAAAACTACAACTAAAAGATAACGGACATCATCCAGAACCACAGAAAAGCTGGCTGAGTGGAAATTCTACAACTAGAGGGAAAGAGAGGGGCTCAAAGAGACCCAGAGGAGATGCAAAAAAGCTGAGGTACGTAGACGCGCGCGTGTGGACAGAGCGGGTGCCAGAGTACCTAGCTGGTTTTCTCTGGCAGCAGGGAAACGAAGACTCTCAAAAGCATTGAACCCCTTATTGTACGACACTAAACCCCAGATCCAGCTGAAACTCATATGGGCAGAGTTTGGACTGTGAAGAGGGAGAGGTGCACGGAAATTTAGGGGAGTCGCAAAAGATCAGAGGTCTGGTGGCCCACACGGCACTGCGCAGAGGAGAGATTGCTGATTGTGCTGCTGGCCTTCACAAGTGGGTGAGAGACAGACCCTCCCAACTGTGCCACTTCTGACTCCACTAAGCCCCCATTTCAGGTGAAACCCTGGGGACCTAGACTCGTGTGGTCCTAGAGCACAGGGGAGCTGGAGGGGCAGTGGTCTAGAGGCACTGCGGGTGCACGCACAAGGACCGCTCCAGTGATTACCCAGTCACGTGAGACTCAGGGGCCGTGGAAGGCGGGGCCAACTGGAAGGCAAGGGGGTCCCTTAAGCCCTGAGACTCCACCCATCCCAAGCTCAACAGAAAGGCTTCTGCCGAGTTGCAACTCTGGTATCATAAGGCTGAATCCAACACAGAAGTTCTCCCGGCATAGTGAAAATGCCAAGACAAGGGAAGGGATCACAAACAAAAGAAATGGAGGAAAACAAATGACTGGATATAGAGTTCAAAAACACGCTTATAAGATTTTTCAAGAATATGCTAGAAAAGTTGGATAAAATTAGCGAGAGCCAAAAGCAGATGAAAAAGGACCAACTAGAGATGCAAAAGAGCCAACTAGTGATGGAAAAGGTCCAACTAGAGATAAAAAAGGATCAACTAGAAATTAAACATACACTGACTGAAATAAAAAATATTATACAGAGTCCTAACAGCAGACTAGAGAAAGGCAAGAATCAAGTCAAAAATTTGAAATATAAAGAATCAGAAAACACTCAACTGGAAAAGCAAGAAGAGAAAAGAATCCAAAAATGTGAAGATAATGTAAGGAGCCTCTGGGACAGCTTCAAGCGTACCAACATCAGAATTGTGGGGGTGCCAGAAGAAGAGAGAGAGCAAGAGACTGAAAACCTATTTAAAGAAATAATGACTGAAAACTTCCCACATCTGGTAAAAGAAATAGACTTACAAGTCCAGGAAGAACACAGAACCCCACATAAAAGGAATCCAAAGAGGACTACACCAAGACACATCATAATTAAAATACCAAGAGCAAAAGTCAAAGAGAATATTAAAAGCAGCAAGAGAAAAACAGTTCATTACCTACAAGGGAGCACCCATACGACTGTCAGCTGATTTCTCAACAGAAACGATGCAGGCCAGACGAGAGTGGCAAGAAATATTCAACGTGATGAACAGCAAGAACCTACAACCAAGAATAATCTATCCAGCAAAGCTATCATTCAGAACTGAAGGGCAGATAAAGAGCTTCACAGATAAGAAAAAGATAAAGGAGTTCATAAACTCCAAACCAGTATTATATGAAATGTTGAAAGATACTCTTAGAAGAGGAAGAAGAAAAAGGTAAAAGCCAAAAAATTATTAACAACAGGTACATATCTATCAACAAGTGAATCTAAGAATTGAGTGAATTAAAAATTTGATCAACAGAATAAACTGTTGAATATAATAGAATCAGGAGCACAGAAAGGGAGTGGACTGATAATTCTCAGGGGGAAAGTGGTGAGGGGTGTACAGGGAGAGACTGGACAAAAATCATACACCTATGGATGAGGTCAATGGGAGGGAGGTAAGGGCAGAGGGAAGGGTGGGAGCTGGGTGGAGGGGTGCTATGGAGGGGAAAAAAGAGAAACAAATGTAATAATCTGAATAATAAAGACTTAATTTTTTTTAAAAAAGGAAGGAATATGCTAATTGACTGCCACACCCTCAAAAACAGTGGCACCCACAGCCACAAGATGGTGGTGCCCAGTCCCCTCAGCCCCCCAGCCACCGAAGTCTGGCCCAAAGCACAGGTAAGCCTTGGATGTTGCACATCCCGAGGCGCAGGCAAGCCTCAGATGTGGGCTTCCCAGCTGCCCAGGGCCAGTCTGAGGGATGACCAAACGACAACAAGCAGGCTGTGTGGGCAACCAGGCCAGCAGGGAGGCTGTGAGGGGTGACCAGGCCAGCAGGGGGAGCTGTTGGGGATGATTTGGCTGGCAGAGGGGAGCAGTGAGGTGTGACTAGGCCAATGGAAATGTGGGCAGTTGGGGCAACCAGGCTGGCAGGGAGGGGAACTTACGGGTGACCAGGCTGGTGAGGGGGGCAGTGAGGGGTGAGCAGGCTGGTAGGGAGGGAGTAGTTCGGGGCAACTGACTATCAGTGGAGGGCAGTTAGGGGCAACCAGGTTGGCAGGCAGGTGAGCAATTAGGAGCCAACAGTCCAGGATTGAGAGGGATGTCCCAGATTGGAGAGGGTACAAGCTGGGCTGAGGGGACTCCCTCGAATTTCGTACATGGGGCCTCTAATAGACTATATTCAGTAAGCTGTACTTTACACCCCCATGCAATCATTCTGAATAAAGACATTATTTTTTCCAGTTTTCTAGAGGCATGTCTTTTTCATAGCACAACTTCTCATGTTTGTTAACAGACTAAAATATATGTAGCTTCTTTTTACTGTATAAGATGCCAAAAGTAGACAACTTTATGGTCAGCAAGAGAAGGAGAGAGCACTTAGCAAATATCTGTCAGGGTGTCAAACATGATTACAATGGGAAGGACTAAGCACATATTTTAGGTTGGTTTTGTGGTTAATCTGGGTTCTCTCCTTTTCTTGCCTTGTCAATTGCCCATGGGTTTTGCTCCAAAGACACCAAGTTCTATCTCCATAAATCTCTCCAGGTCAGGCTCCTTCTTTATTGCCAGTCTGACCTTGTCCGTTATTATAATTGCGACTTCTGGCTATATACCTAGGAGTGGAATTGCAGGGTTAAATAGTAACTCTGTGTTTAACTTTCTGATGTACTGCCAGACTATTTCCCCAAAGTGGCTGCACCATTTTACATTCCCACCAGCAGGGTTCCAATTTCTCCACATCCTTGACAACACTTGTGATTTTCCTTTCGATTATAGCCCTCCAACTGGGTGTGAAGTGCTGTCTAATTGTAGTTTTGATTTGCATTTCCCCGGTGGCTAATGAGTTAATCTTTTCCTGTGTGATTTGGCCACTTGGGAATCTTCTGTGAAGATACCTCTATTTGGATTCTTTGCCCCAAAAAACTTTAAAAAAATGTTTTTATTGATTTCAAAGAGGAAGGGAAAGGAAGAGAGAGATAGAAACATCAACGATGAGAGAGAATCATTGATGAGCTGCCTCTTGCTGCCTCCTGCCCACCTCACACTGAGGATTGAGTCTACAACCCGGGCATGTGTCCTGACCGGGAATCGAACTGTGACTGCTGGTTCATAAATCGACACTCAACCACTAAGCCACGCCAGCTGGGCTCTTTGCCCACTTTTTAAATTGGGTAGTCTTTCTATGATTGAGTTGTAAGAGTTCTTTATATATTCTAAATTCAAGTCCCTTATCAGATATATGATTTGCAAATATTTTCTTCTATTCTGGAGGGTATCTTTCCCCTAGGTAATCTAGCAGGGCCCACACATCTGTGTGCTAAGCACCCAGTAAATGACTGATTCCATATTACACAGCAGGAATTTGCAAGTCAATAAGACATGTTTCCCGCTCTAAGGAGGGAAGAGTTACACAGAATTGGTACACTTGGGCCATCTCCTGGTTTTCCTCAGTCTTCTGGCCACTCCTGATCTTTCCAGCCTAACTGTACCGGAACTCAGTCCTGAACACTCCTTTGTCAAACAAGGCATGCAGTCTGCTGGCCGCAAGTTTGACATACTACAACTACACTCATCTTATCCATCTGTAAACCAATGATTCCAAAATTTATCTCCATCTCAGATCTCTTCCCTGAATGCCAAACTCACCTATACAATTATTTACTTGACATAGTCCTCTGTGTATCCAATAGACATCACAAAGTTAAAATGACTAAATCTGGACTTCTGATATGACTTTCCAAATGTGTTCTCCCCCTAGCCTTCTCTGTTTCATTAAATGGGAATACCATTTTTAATTGCTCAAGCCAAAAAAACTTGGAGTGATCTTTAATTCCTCCTTTTCGCTCACATCCAACATTCCATTTGATAGCAAATCCTATTTCTATATTCAAAACAGATCCAGAGTCTAACAACTTGTCACCACCTTGCTCACTGCTAACAGCTGGATTCGAGTCAAGACATCTCTCATCTGGATTATTGAGCTACCCTTTTGATATCTTCCTGCTTCTCTCCTTATCTACCTCCTACAGTCTATTCTCAACATAGCAGCAAGAATGAGCTCATTAAAAATAAGTCAGATCATGCCGCTTTGCTTATAACATTCCCATGGTTTCTATTTTTCAAGTGGAGAAAAAAAACCAAAGCTCCTGCAGTTATCTACAAAGCCCTACAATAATCTTGCCTGCCTCCCTCTTATGTTATCTCCTCATTAACTACACTCAGCCACGCCAGCTTCCTTAGTCATGTTTATGCCACAGGGCCTTTGCACTTGCTCTTCCCTCTGCCTGGAATGCTCTTCCTAGGGAGTCTCATGACCACTCCCTATGTTTTTCAGGCCTTGGCTTAAATATTCCTGTATCTATCAGGTTTCAGCCATGGAAGCAGAGATACCACGAGTGTTGTTTTTTATATATAGGAATTAGATCTTACCCAGCTATGGAATCAATTGGTGAGGTGAAAGTCTGGGAGGGTGGATTTGGAAGATCAGATAGTCACTAAGAAGTTCCCCTGAAGTGTTGGTGCAAGACAGAGCTTCCAGGGAAATCTGAGAAGCCAAGAACATCAGCCCCTAAAGTGGACCACAAACAGGGAGTTTGTGGACAGAGCTATGAGAATCTGTTTCTCTTCTGTATTTACAGCTTGGTCTACCCCAACTGCCCTCCCCTGCAGGCCCAGTCACCCCTAACTGCCCTCCCCTGCTGGCCTGATTGCCCACAACTACCCTCCCCTGCCAGCCATCTTGTGGCAGCCATCTTTGACCACATGGAGGTGACCATCTTATGTGAGGGCATGAGGGTCAATTTGCATATTACCTCTTTATTATATAGGATACACACACACACACACACACACACACACACACACACACACACACACAAATATATTCCTATCAAAGTAAGGAAGAAATAATTTAACTATTTATAGTCCCTGTTTCTGTAACTGATCATGTGCTTGCCATTCGTATTTATGACTTCCTTCTTCTATTCTCACTAGTCATAAGCATGGATTGAGAAAGAAGAGGAATTATGTATATCGGGAGAGAAGCCATGGGGATCTGAGTCACTTGCTCACACAACATACTGTGAAGCATGTATTTGGAGTGGGTGGATGTATTGGTTTCCTAAGACCGTGGTAACAAAATACCACAAATTGGATGGCTAAGAAAAACCCAGAATTGTATTTCCTCACAGTTCTGGAGGCTAGGAGTTCAAAATCAAGGTGTTAGCAGGGCTGTGTCCTCCTGAGGGCTCTCAGGAAGATTTTTTTCTGATTCTTTCTCCTAGCTTCTGCTGACAGCAATTCTTGGCATGTTGGCTTGTAGATGCAACTCTCCAAGCTCTGTCTCCGTCCTCACGTGGTATTCTCGCAGTGTCTCTGTGTTTTCACATGGTTATCTTCTTATAACAGCACATCAGCAATACTGCATCAGGAGCCAATCCTTCTCTAGTTATGGCCTCATCTTAACTACTTACAGTGGTACCTCGAGATATGAGTTTAACCTTGAGGCATGGGAAACTATGAAACGTTCGAGTCGCGGTAAACTGGTGGGTTGTGTGCAGCCGGCCGATCCGCACGATTACTCCTATCTCAAATGTTGCTCATATTTCAAAGCAAAAATCGCTTGCTCGACGGCTAGTATCTCAAAATTCTCGTATGTTAGGGCACTCGTATCTCGAGGTACCACTGTACATCTGTAATGATCCTATTTCCAAATAAGTTCACATTTTGAGGTATTGGGTTAGGACTTAAGCTTATCTTGGGCAGGGAGGGGCGGGGTGCAAAGATGAGCCTGATAATGGCTCATAGCTTGTATAATAGCCGAGAGTTTAACATTTTTGGAATGGGAGGTCAAATAGCACAATGACCGATTCCATGCCAAACACAAATATGTTTGTTACATGAATGTTGCCACCAAGGAGCTCAGGATTAAAAGGCAAGAATCTCTACCACTGGCCTAGTGAACGAATCAGATGGTGACCGCTTGCCACATAGGAAGTGGGCTTCAGGCAGTGCTGAGAAGCGACCACCTCTCCTGCTCCCCAGTTATTGAGATATGTAAGCCTACCAGGAGGATAAGGGTCGTTTGGGCAACAATTAAACAATTATTTCAATTTTACAGCAAGGTTTCAAACAGGAAATCTTTTCCTTAAAGTTTATTTCAAATGAAATTATGTTTTATCCTTTTGGGTAGTTTTTAGGTCAAGGAAATTTAGATAAAACAACTTCTGTGTATTTATATGTATACATAATCAGGTTTTAATATGTTCTAGAATTAATACATTTCCACGAATCAGTCATTTGCACTGCATTTTATTTCATAAGTATTTGCTTTAAAAATAATATTCTTATTCTCTGAATTTCCTTCTGTTGAAGCCTCGCTTTTCTGTGTTTCTTTATTGTTTTATATGTTTCTTACTTTTTCTGTTTCCTATATCCCTTTCCTCTTCAACTTACATGTCTAATATGCTTCAAACATGTGGAAAGTGTGTGATATTCCTCCACACCCTACTTAAAATGTCTGCGGTGAACACTATAGAAGCTGCAACAGAAGAATAAAAGCTCAGTAATGAAGTGGTTAATACAGTTCATCTTCATGAACTTTCCCACTTTGTATCTCATTGCAAAGGCCTATGACACCATTTTTTAACACAGTCATTCACATGTGATTGCTTACTTGTTCTTTTAATGGTGAAAACAGGAGCCAATGTGTTTGTTTTCTGACAACTATCACCCCGCAGGAACATTACCATTCTAACATATTTAATGTTTAGTGTTGGTTTTCTTTACTGTCAGCTCTGACAACTTTTGGTGCTTTACATTTCAGGTTAATTGACACAATGAGGAAGAGTCTTAAAAGCTAAGAAGCTTGTCCTAGCCAGTGTGGCTCAGCTGGTTAGAGCATCATCCCATGCACCAAAGGGTCGTGGGTTCAGTTCCTGGTTAGAGCACAAACCCAGCTTGTAGGTTTGATTGCTGGTCGGGGTTCAAACAAGAGGCAACATCAATACTCTCTCTCTCTCTCTCTCTCTCTCTCTCTCTCTGCTGGAGGCAACAAATCAATGTGTTCCTCTCACATTGATGTTTCTCTCTGTCTTTCCCTGTCTTCCACTCTCCCTAAAAATATCAATGGAAAAAATCTTAGGGTGAGGATTAAAATTATATATATATATATATACACCCACCCACCCACCAGTAACATTTATCAAAGTATGTAGAACTGCTTTGAAAATCATGGATGAAGAAACAGATATACTTCTTATTTCACTTAGTATTTCCTCTTTTCCTAAGCAAATGTTCTTCAGGAAAATTCAAAGGCAAAGTTTTTCTAAACATTTCCAATTTAGTTCTTTTCTTATAATAAATAACATTTGTATGATGTTATCACTTATCACCTCAAAACTATTATCTAATTTAGTAATATAAAAATTGACATAATTTCAATGGAAGTAAATGTTTTTCTCTCAGTGATAACTTTCTAGACAGGATATGAAGTGAAAACAAAAAAACAAACACTAAGGAGACTATTTCCCTGCTCCACCTTTCCTGGTTTAGGACTGCATCCTATTTCTCCACTTTATTTGGGCATTTTATTTCCAAACTATTGCTAGTGCATAATGGGAGAAAATATATTGTAATTTATCATGTTTACTAATGCTCTTTGATTTTTTACTATAATAATCTGAATGACAGTAGAAATTATTACTTGCAAAGTTATTGGTTTGGATACTATTTTCATGAGAAATTATATGTTATTTCACTAAAAGAAAGATGGAGAATTCAATGTCAAAAAATTCATTTGTCTCCTAAGAATAGCGTATCAGAGATTCAAAGAAATTACAGTTGGAAAAATCAATTAGAACTAATCTACCAATTTGTCAGAAAGGATAGCTTTCCATGAAATGTATTTTAGTTCTTTGTCCAGGTTAATTTTAAATGTCTCAAGGGATAACGTACTTGTTATCTCCCTTTGAAGTCTTTTATTTTATCTAACCTTACCAGGAATCCTTTTTCTCCTAATATCCAACCTCCACATTAGGTATTAATTCCGTGCTATTATTTTAAATTACACTTCTTTTTCCTATACTAATGCCCTTCCACCCCCCAGATTCAGTTTTTAGGCTCTCAGGAATTTGTAAGGAACTAGGCTTCATTTAACCTAATGACAGACGTTTACTTACTAGTATAATACTAATCTCTTAAACCCAAAATATCTCTAGGTCTTTTTCTCCATTTATTCTCTCTGTCTGCCCTTCCATCCTTTCTTTCCATCCCTCCTTCCTTCCTTCCCTTCTTCCTTCATTCCTTCCCTCCTTCCTCTGTCCCTCCCTCCCTTCCTCCCTTCCATTTTGTAGCCCTTGTATTGAGGCACTTAAAAGTATAAGATACTTGGCAGGAACACGTAGAGAAAGGAGATAATCATTTCTTTGCTTGATCAAGAAAACAATCAAATGCTTTGCAAATTAGCAATATTTTGCTTGCCCATCTCTGGTATAAGTGAAGCATTTATCTCTTGTATGTGATTTCTGATTCTTTAATGACCGCTTCTCTCTTTGAGCATTCTTCATTTCAGACTCCCCCCTTTCTATTTAGGTATGTTTACATAAATTTTAAAATGAGAATCCCTCTAGGTTGCATGGTATTATTTGTCATACCTTTGAGCATGAAGGTGATGGTTTTCCTCTATTTCCAAGATTTAAGTTTCTTGCCCTGATCTACGCAGACAGTTCATTGTGAGACACTATGCACTCTGGTACTCTGGACTCAAATTCCTACTGTCTAAGGAGAGGCAAAGCAAGGTTTGGGGAGGGGTGAGAGGATATAATATAGACAGGGAAAGAGATTGCCCTGAGCATACGAACGTAAATTCTTCGAACCAGAGTCAGTTCAATAAACTGTCAGTGTCTTCAGTGACAACTTTCGGTAACCTGGGGGAAGGGCAAAGACAAAGAGTGTGACGGATTTTATTGTGTGCTTTAGTGCTCATAAACGGAGTTTCTAGGAATTCCTGCATCGAGCACATTCATTATCATTGCTCACGAACCATGAATAAGTGTTCATAAAATGTCCTAAATACATTTTTAATTGTGAGAATTTACAGAGGAATTTAGCTTTCTCCTCTTACTAGAAGCGGTCAGGGTTAAAAAGAAAAATATAGTTGTGGTGGAATTCCCTAGAAAAAGAACCATGTACTACCTTTCACAGAGTTATAATATCTCATTAGCCTAAGCTCTGGAGAGAGCCTTGCTCAAATTGTACCTCTGTCTTTCAATGGCTGTGTGACCTTGGGAAAGTAACTTCACTCCTCTCTCTGTGCCTCAGTTTCCTCTGTTATGAAATGGCGATACAGTCTGAGAAAATATTGAATTATAAATTGAGAGTAAATTGAGTTAATATGGGAAAATTTTTTTAAATAAATCTTTTTCAGTTTATTACAGATGTTCCCCCCCATACCTCTCCTCCAACTGATTTCCCACCATCCACTCCATGCCCTTACCCCCTGCCACTGTCCTCACACATAGGTGTAAGATTTTTGTCCAATCTCTCCCTGCACACCTCACACCCCTTTCCCCCTGAGAATTGTCAGTCTACTCCCTTTCTATTCCCCTGATTCTATTGTATTGACCGGTTTATTCTGTTCATCAGATTTTTTATTCACTTGATGTTTAGATTCACTTGTTGATAGGTATGTATTTGTTATAACTTTGTTGTTCATAATTTTTATCTTTACCTTTTTCTTCTTCCTCTTATTAAAGAATACCCTTCAGCATTTCATATAATCCTGGTTTGATGAATTCCTTTAGTTTTTTCTTGTCTGTGAAGCTCTTTATCTGATCTTCAATTCTGAATGATAGCTTTGCTGGACAGAGTATTCTTGGTTGCAGGTTCTTGCTCTTCATCACTTTGAATATTTCCTGCCACTCCCATCTGGCCTGCATAGTTTCTGTTGAAAAATCAGCTGACAGTTGAATGGGTGCTCCCCTTTAGGTAACTGACTGTTTTTCTCTTGCTGTTTTCAGGATTCTTTCTTTGTTTTTGCCCTTGGTATTTTAATTATGATGTGTCCTGTTGTGGTACTCTTTGGATTCCTTTTGTTTGGGATTCTGTGTGCTTCCTGGACTTATAAATCCATTTCTTTCATGAGGTAGGGAAAGTTTTCAGTCATTATTTCTTCAAATAGATTTTCAGTATCCTGATCTCTCTCTTCTTCTGGCATCCCCATAATTCTGATGTTGGTACACTTGAAGTTGTCCCAGAGGCTCCTTACACTATCTTCACATTTTGGGGCTCTTTTTTCTCTTTTGTTTTTCTGGTTGGGTGTTTTTTGCTTCCTCATATTTCAAATCTTTGGTTTGATTCTTGGGATCCTCTAGTCTGCTGTTGGATTTCTCTGTAATATTCTTTTATTTATTTATTTAATTTATTTTTTATTGTGTTACATGTATACATATTTCCCCATTGCGCCTCCCCCCAGGCATACCCCAACCCCCAGTGTCTGTGTTCATTGGTTATGCTTATATGCATGTGTATATTATTCTTTATTTTAGACAGTGTATGCTTAATTTCTGGCTGGTCCTTTTCCATTTTTTTTGGCATTCTCATTAAAATCCTTGAAGGTCTCACTAAGTTTCTCAAAGGTCTCACTAAGTTTCTCAGCGGTTTGTAGAAGATTCTTGAGTAACCTTACAAATGTGGTTTTGAACTCTATGTCCAGTAGTTTGCTTTCCTCTATTTCTTTCATTTGTGACATGTTTCTTGGTCTCCACATTTTGGCTGCTTCCCTGTGTTGAAGTGGCTTTGTGTGCTAGTTGTCCTTTATGGCCCAGTATCTCCACTTCCCCAATCACCTGAGGTGGACACTCTTGGTGCACCCCTTTGTGGACTGGGTTCACAGTCTTGTAGTTAAGCCTTGATTGCCATTGGTACACTGGGAGGAATTGACCTCCAGGCCAATTGGCTATGAGGACCCCCTGTGTCTGTAATGGAAGAACTGCTGTGCTGGAGACAAACCTATGGGGCAGGACTTGCTTCTGTGGGGCTTTGGTGCTCACCAAGTCTGCCTCTTGAGTGTGTCACTTATGTATGTGAGGAGTTGAAATATGGTGTCGTCTCACACTGACCTCTAGGTACACTGATTCCTGGATCTCCAAGGAGGTACAAGTCAGCTATTGTCTGAGGCCACCCAGCAGGAGCTACAGGGAGATCTGCAGATTTCTCCTCTTTGCTGGAGTTTGGAAGTTTTGGAGTTGTCTGACCTAGTTGCAATTTGTTAAGTTAAGCTGCGGGAGGGCAAGCCATTCATATGCAAAAGCCGCTGCACACAACTTGGTAGGTTTGTAAATTGGGCAGGGCGGGATCTCAGGGAATCAGTAGGGCATGGAAAACAGCAATGGCTGCCAGTTAGCACTCTCTGTGTCTCCATGTTTCCTCATTCTGTTCTGTGACCCACGTCCTGTGCCCCAGCACAGTAAACAGTGATTCCTATGCACACCTCTGAGAGAAAGCTACCCTCCCTTTCTGACCTGATGGCAGACAGTCCAGTCTCTCCCTATATGAGTCTGGGTCCCCAGAATCTCACCAGAAACTGGAGTTCAGAGAATTGAGAACTTGTAACTCCCTCCCAATTGAAAAAAAACAGTGCACACCAGCCCAATTGGTGCGTGTCTCTGTACCTCTGCCTTTCTGAGCCTCTGCACATCCTACCAGGTCTCAATGCACTTTTTTCTTTCCTTCTAGTTGTAGAACTTCCACTCCGCCAGCTTTCCCGTGGTTCTGGGGTTAGTCATTTTGTCTTTTAGTTGTAGTTTTGATGTGGTTGTATATACCTTATGCTCCATCTTGGTTCTCCGTCAATATGGTAAAATCCTTAATATAATACCTTACTAAAAGCTAATTTCCTTCATTCACTAAACAGATATTTATCAAGTGTCTTCTATGTGATAAAGCTGGAAAGAGGAGTTCATAGTATAGCAGTAAAGAATGATACAACACCCAACTATGTATATGAGGTGCTGTAAAAAAAACATATGACATATTCTGAAACCAAGAAGTGACCAGTTAACCTGTATAGTAGATTCAAGGAAGAATCTTGGCCTTTGAAAAATGAGTATAATTTTGAAGAGTGGACAAAGTGAAGGAAGTAGAATTGGGTCAATGTGTAAAGCAGGGAATATATTTTAAACAAAGGGAATAGCAAAAGCAAAGGCATAGAATCATAATGGTATATGGGGGGAAGTGAGGGAGAGGATAAGACCCTCTTTCTATTTTTGGTGAAACCCCTATATATGAGTTTGGGTGGTGGGAGGGCCCTAAATCCCAATAGGGGATCTTAAGGGAGGCAAACATTCCCTCCCTCTGCCTTGTGGATGCAAAAGTATGGGCATGTGACCTCGGATATCTCTACCGGTGACCTTGATTTGGGAGAATGTGGTATTAAGTTGCTAAGATTTAGGAACAGTGGTCACAGCACATGGTGGGTGGGGTGGGCCCTAGCTGACAGACAGTGCCAAAGTCTGGTCCATGTTTGTTGCTGCTAGGCTTCCATAGATCCTGACCCTGTTCTGAACCAATTCTTTGTGTTGATTCAGTGAGCTACCAGGCAATACTTCTATAGTTAGTTTTCTGGACAAATTAAGTACAGAGGTTCCTTTTATTTGCAACCAAGAAGTTCTCAAACAATAAAGAATTTAAATTTTTTGGTTTATTATTTCTGTTCCCTAAATTTTGTCCAAAAAATATCAATTACTTCTATAAAAAATACTTTTTGTTTAATGTAAAATCCAATGGAAATTAGAAACATTTTTTGCCAGTTTTTAAAAAAAAGACCAACAGAGAGACAAAAGGATAAAATGGATGAATAATCATAATAGTAATAATTTTAAGGTACTATGTATTGACCTGGGCACATTATTATAAACTTTATGCGTATTATCTCATTATATACTTTCAGTAAAACTAAGTCGTATGTGCTATAATTAGCCACAATTTCAGATGAGGACACTGGGATTGGAGAGGGTAAATCACTTTCCCAAAGTCACCAATGGGATTGTGGTGCATCCAGGATTTAAACCTGGATAGCCCAAATACAGCCACTATACCTTTAAATTTATGGCACCACAGATAAGCTGGTCACCACCTTTCTCTGGGGCAGTTGTGTAAGCTTTTATTTTTTTTAAAATATATTTTATTGATTTTTCACAGAGAGGAAGGGAGAGGGACAGAAAGTCAGAAACATCAATGAGAGAGAGACATCGATCAGCTTCCTCCTGCACACCCCACACTGGAGATGTGCCCGCAAGCAAGGCACATGCCCCTGACTGGAATCGAACCCAGGACCTTTCAGTCCGCAGGCCGACGCTCTATCCACTGAGCCAAACCGGTATTGGCAGCTTTTATAAAAGAGATTCTATCTGAAATGGAGTTTAAAGAACACGTGGGAATTTGCCAGGTAAAGAAGATATAAAAAGGTCAGTTCAGCCTGAGAAGGGTCGGTGCAAGGGCAGAAATGTGAAAGGCCATCACTTGTTCCAAAAATGCCCCATGGAGCGCTGGTTACTGGTGTAGTGGATGTGGTGGGTCGGGGGAAAGGAGTATAGGGAGAGTTATGAACTGGGGGAGGGGTGGCTGAAAGAGAGGCTGGTAATAAAGGAGTCCAATGTAAGTTTGAAGTGTAATGGCAGGTTGGTCATGTGAGTCTTTAGGTTTAATAGTTAAGTTTTTATTCTTAAGCAACTGGAAGTCATCAGTGGTTTTAAAGAAGGTGAATGATATCATTAGCATCTTTTTTTAGAAGGATCACTCTGGCAGCAACATGAAGGAAGGGGTTGGATTGGAAGTGATGGTGTCACCAAGGTCAGTTAGCAGGATACTGAAATAGTGGTGAAGGGGATAGAGAGGAATGCCCAGAGTTAAGAGACATCCCTAAGGTGGAAGCAACAGGGCTGGCAGAGTAATTTGAAGCCAGTGGTTGAGGAGGAAGAACTGAAGATGACTGAGGTTTCTCGGTTGGGAAACTGAGTAATTGGTGATGTCATTAACTGAAATAGGAATGGAAGAAAGGAAATCTATGTAAGGTCTAGTAGAAGTTTTATATGTGTCATTTCATTTAATCTTAAACACATGCATGCTGAAAAGATGAAGATGACCATTTTATAGATAAGAAAGTGAAGTTCATTGAACTTCAGGTACTTGCTAAAGGTCACACAGATGGTAAATAAAAAGGCTAGGATGTGAAATAAGGTCTTACATCAAAGTCCATATCTTTCCATGATAGTATTCCACACTCTGATCATAATTTTAGTTTGGAAAAGTGAGGCTGGAACTTAGGGGAAAGGTAGAGCTGGAAACTTCTCAGAGGAAGAATATCAAAAAGTGAAGAGAGATTACCTTAAACTATTGGGATAAAAGACTGCAGCAGCAGCATCCTATACATTTTCTATAGGGATGGAAATGCTTTGCACTTGTACTGTCCAAAACAGTAGCTCTCAGTCCATGTGGCTATTAACATATTGCATAATGCCAGTGTTCTTGATCCAGTATCTAGAAGGGTTCAGGAATCTGGAAAAGATGCTGTGTGTAAATTGATTAGAGTCCAGAGACAAAAGATAATCTTGGAAGGCATTTGGGAAGACAGATAAGATTTAGCTAAAGGAACTAAGTTCTCCCTTGTCTCAGGACCCCTTGCTTTTTATTAACACAATCTAGAGGCCTGCTGCATGAAATTCATGCATGGGGGGAGGTGTCCTTTAGCCCAGCCTGCTCCCTCTCCAATCTGGGACCACTTGAGAGAAGTCAGACATCCCTCTCACAATCCAGGACTGCTGGATTCCAACTGCTCACCTGCCTGCCTTCCTGATTATCCCTAACTGCTTCTGCCTTACAGCCTGATTACCCTCTAACCACTCCCCTGCCAGCTTGTTTGCCCCTAACTGCCATCCCCTGTGGGCCTGGTCACCCCTAACTGCCCTCCCCTGCAGCCCTGAATCCTCCCCAACTGCCCTCCCTTGCAGACCTGGTCTCTGCCAAATGCCCTCCCTGCTGGCCGTCTTGTAGTGGCAATCTTGTATCCACATGGGGCAGGATCTTTTGACCACATGGGAGCAGTAATCTTGTGTGTTGGAGTGATGATCAATCTGCATATTACTCTTTTATTAGCTGGGATAGAGGCCTGGTGCATGGATGGGGGCCAGTTGGTTTGCCCTGAAGGGTGTCCTGGATCAGGGTGGGTGTTCCCTTGGGACATGGGGTGGCCTGGGAGAGGGGCCTGTGGTCGTTTGCAGGCCAGCCACGCCGCCCTGGTGACCCAAGTGGAGGCCCTGGTATCTGGGATTTATTTATCTTCTACAATTGAAACTTTGTAGCCTGGAGTGGAGCCAAGCCTTCTGCTGGCACAGCCATTAAAACTTTGTTGCCTTAAGTACCTGCCAGGGTGTGCGGAAAGCTTGGCTTCCTCCATCGCCAGGGTCAACCCAAGCCTCTCTCCTGCTCTCTCTGTGGCCATAGCCATCTTGGTTGGGTTAATTTGCATACTTGCTCTGATTGGCTGGTGGGCATGGCTGGGGGTGTGGCTTGTGGGTGTAGCAGAGGTATGGTCAATTTGCATATTACTCTGTTATTAGAGAGGATTGTCCTAAAGCAAGGTAGATATACATTAAAGGCCAGAGTTTAGTATACAAGAACCCATTGTCAGATTGGAAGAATTGCCTATGGCTGTTCAGGTGTTTGCCCAGTAGGAGGCAATACCATGTAGATTGAAATGCCCTCAGCTATCTGGCAGCAAGCAATCATCTATGCAAATCTTTAGGTATCGGGAAATGCCCTCAGCCATCTCTAGATGATTCGGCTCTGCTTACATGCTGGCATTGGCTTCTGGCAATTTCGGGCCAGTAGTTTTATTGCTAGCTTTACCCAGTTACCAGATAAGTTTCTATTGAATGAATACAAAAAAAAAGGTTTTACATAAATGTTAACGGCTTTAAAATTAAATACCCATTGCATTTTGAAGTTATTTATTACATGTTCTTATAAGAATTCTCATGATTGGCCACAAGCCTTAGAACTGAAAACATAAGAATTATTTCTCAAGATCCGTCCACAATGTGGTACATACTGGAAATGTGGCTAATTTGACTGAGGAACTGAAATTTTAATTAATTTAACATTAAGTACATGTGGCTAGTGACTATCGTATTGGGTTGTTTAGGGTTAGAGAATCCAGCCAGACATGGAGAAAGTCCATCAGAGGGGAGGCCTTGCTGGTACCCCTGAAACATCACTAAATATTTGATCATCTGCCTCACATCTGTGAGGTAAGATTGGTCCCAAGTTTGGGGACCACAGTTAGGAAGGGTTTTTTTCCTAATGTAGACAATAAAATAATTTTACCAAGTCTTATCTGTGGCAGGAGAGTCAGTATAATATTTTACTTCCTTTCTTATCCTATCTAATAAAGAGGGAATATGCTAATTGACCATCCTGGTGCCACAAAGATGGCTGCACCCACAGCTGAAGCCAAGTTTCCATAAGGAGTTTTAAGGAGCAATCAGCTGGAACCTGAGGCTATGCCCTCTCCCACCCCTGTGGGGCTTGAAAGGGGACCTCAGACTGCATCCCCCACCTGGCAAGGCTTGACAGGCGACTTCAAGGCATGCCCCCTGTCCTGGTCAGGGCTGGGGGACCTCAGGCCACCGCCCCCCCCCATCCTGGTGCCTGGCCAGAGTACCTGAGCTATGTCCCCTGCCCAGAGGGGCTTGACAAGGATGGGAATGGCTAGGTCTGGATCTAGCCCAATGAGGATGGGGGCTGGCTGGATCTGTGCCTCACTCAATTTTGAGGTGTATGTGGGTGGGCAAAGACTTGATTCTGGGTCCTGTGGTGTGCCCCAGACTCTGACAGGAGGAAGGTTTTCATATACATTTTACTAACTTTCTTTCATTTCTGACATTTCTATTATAGAGAAAGGGCAAGTAGCAATATTAAATTATTTCCTCTAATTAATCCCCTTTCAATGTGCACCAATTTTGTGCACCAGGCCATTAGTATGAGATAAAAATCACAATCATTTTTTTCTATATTTACATTTTAAAAATGTGTGTGTGTGTGTGTGTGTGTGTGTGTGTGTGTGTGTGTGTAATGTTAACAGCTCAAGCTCCAGGCAAACACCAGGGTTCATGTCTCAGGTCTGCCATTGAATGTGTTGTGTTTTGAGTTAGTTTTTTTCCTCAAACTTCACTTTCACTAATGTAAAATAGACTTAACAATAGTATCTTACTCATAGTTGTAAAGGTTAAGTTAAGTAACCTATATAAAACACTTAGTATCTGGCACATGCTAACCACTCAGTAACAGGTAGCTATTCTGTAACTTGTAACTTGTGATAAGTTTGTACTTTGCACCTCTGTATTTACCCGACTCTATTTTTGCATAAGTAAAAGTATTCTCCTAGGTCTCCAAATGTTAGAACATTCCAAAAGGAAGTACATATTCAACAAGCTAAAAAGGTAAATAGAGTTTGTCTGTGGAATCTAATGAATAAAATAAACTGATAAACAAAATAGGTCCTGAGAGACAGAAGACTGAGGAAGCTCAGCGGGAAGGAGGGGTGAGAGGGTAGGGGAGTTTGGGGGTTGGAGGATGGAGGAGCATTTGGGTGAGGGGGGAAGAGATTAACCAAAAAACATATATATAACCAATGGACACAGACAATAGTGTGGGGAAGGCCTGGGGAGGATGGGTGTGGGGTGGAGGGGATTATGAGTGGGGGGGAAAGGGGAGAGAATATCTGTAATACTTTCAACAATAAAGATACAATTTTTGAAAAGTTATCTCATTGTAGCATAAGTTTTGCAGTTACATTTGTATTTCACTTTGATTTCTATTTTGTTAAAGAATTTAAATCAGTACAATGGCAGATCATAACCCTGCTATTTTGTTGTGATCATTATTAAAATTCCCTTGGCTTTACCTCAAAGGGTTCATACAACATATGATCAAGCAAAAATACTGGAGACTTTTAAGTGTTGACTCAAAAGATTCCTTGATGTGTTGAGGTTCTGGAGAATTTCATACTACTTTAATTGAAATATTTAATGCTTGGTCTCTGACTATCTTAGAAGTGGTTGAGTAGATCAAGGACTACTTAAAGAGGAATGACTTCAGAAGTTGGAACAAGTAATAGGATCCCTTCTGTTGCTGTTAATTTTGTACTTTGTATTCTCTGGATAGAATAAACAGCATTGTAATATATTTGTGCAAAAAGCACAAATACATTAAAAAATATTTTATTGATTTTTTTTACAGAGAGAAAGGGAGAGGGATCTCTTAGAGAGTCAGAAACATAGATGAGAGAGACATCCATCAGCCGCCTCCTGCACACCCGCCACTGGGGACGCGCCCCAACCAAGATACATGCCCTTGACCGGAATCGAACCTGGGACCCTTCAGTCCACAGGCGGATGCTCTATCCACCAAGCCAAACTGGTTTCGGAACGAATACATTTTTTCATTAGACGGAGGTGTCAAGAAATCTGGGTTCAAGTGCTAGGTCTGCCATTGATTTACCTGTTAACTAAGGAAAGGTCATTTACCTCTTTCGACCACAGAGAGATAAAGTCCTTTGTAAAATATGTCGACCCAGACTTAATCCTAGAATCACCTCCTAAGTATCCTTCCAACCCACATTTCTTGAATCTGCCTTTTTTCCCTTTGGCCTTAACGTTCTTCCCCAGGTAGACCTTAATTTTTTACTTTCATGGCTTTTATAAACATGCTCTTGGAAGTCTCTTGGAATATATCATTTCCTTGGAGAACAACTCCTTGGTGAGTCAGCATGAAGGAAAAAAAAAACCCACTCACAAGAGATATCAAAATTGCATGAGGTGGAGGCACGAGATAGGGTTTTCTTTGTAAACTGAAATTATGAGATACAGAGAAACCAAATTACTTATTTATGCGATGAGTGCATGGTGGAAGGCTTTAGGTAGCAGAGCTAAGGAGCTGTTACTTATGCAGCAAGACGGAGTCCTCTCTCTGCTGCTGCAGAACTGCTCTTCCTATGAACGTTCCTTCCAGACAGGGAGGCAGAAAACGTGCTGGCAAGTGGACAGAGGAAGGAAGGAAGGAGGAAAGGAAGGACGATCGGGAGGGAGGAAGGATCGGCAGGTTAAAAGCCCTGTCTGCACCCCCCCTCCAGCCCCCGCCCATCTCCTGGGGAAATGCATAATCCCGGGGGTTTCCTCCTGCTGTCCCAGGCGGTGCCCTCCCAGCTCCCCGGCCGCTGCACTGCGGGACGCCGCCCAGGTCGCCCCCATCCCAGGCGAAATCGGGGGACTGGGCGGCGTGGTCCCCGGAAGGGGGTGTGTGCGCGCAGCGGCCAGAACGGCGTGGAAGCGTTTCCTGGGGGAGCGCGGAGGCCGGCCGCTTCCGGGAGGCCGATTGCATCAGGTGTGGAGCGGGGCGCCTCCCGGCCCAACCTGGCGGCCTCTGCGCCTGCGCCGCCGCCCCGCCCGCCCCGCCCGCCCCGCGCACTCCACCGCGGGTTTTCCTCCCGCTTCCGGGGGGCCGAGCCGGGGTGGTGCGCCCTGCAGCCCCAGGACCCTAAAGACGGGCTTGCATGCAGAGCCGGACTCCTGCGGAGCCGCGGGGAGCTTCAGGGTTGGAGGCCATGGAGTGCCGGGGCGGGGACCTGCCGCCGGGAAGGTGGGCAGCCGGCCCCACCTGCCCCCCCCCAGACGGCGGGGTCTGCGGCTATTTGCCTCCCTCACCTCCGCGGGCCTGAAAGGCGTGGGCGCGCATTAGAAGGCGTTCCAGCCCGAAGCCTGCGTTTTCCCAAAGGGGGTGACCTTTCCCCAAGTGGGCTCCCGACTGTCCATGGTCCACAGGTTCCCCAGGCGGTTCTTGGGGTGCAGAGACTCAGCCCCCAGGGTGAGTGAGCACTTTCAGAGGTTTCCAGTTGCAGGCAGGGGCGACATGATGGTTGGCCTCCAGGTGGGTCTGAGGGAAACGGTGCCAAAGCCAGAAACACCTCTTCACAAGGCAGCTTCCCCTCACCATTCATTCCTTCCCACCCCATGGTGGGTCTGTGTCAGGGTTCCGTGATACACTTAAAAAAAAAGAGAGAAGGAAGGGAGAGGGATAGAGAGAAACGTCGATGAGAGAGAAACATCGATCAGCTGCCTCCTGCACACTCCCCACCCAGGATGTGCCAGCAACCAAGGCACAGGCCCCTGACTGGAATCGAACCTGGGACCCTTGAATCCTCAGGCTGACACTCTAATCACTGAGCCAAACTAGTTAGGGCATCATGATACACTTTTTCATACACAGTAAATTTCCCTCTAGCACTCTCCACGTTGAAATGACAGTTTTATTGTTGTTAATCCTCATCCAAGGATAGTTTCCATTGATCTTTTATACACACACACACACACACACACACACACACATATATATATATATATATATATATATAATTGATTTCAGAGAGGAGGAAGAGGGAAAGATAGGAACATCAATAATGAGAATCATTGATTGGTTGTCTCCTGCACACCCAACACTGAGGATTGAGCCAGCGAACCAGGCATGTGCCCTGATGGGAATCGAACTCGGACCTCCTGGTTCATAGGTAGACACTCAACCACTGAGCCACACCCACCGTGTTTCATTGATCTTTTAGAGAGTGTGGAAGAGAGAGGAAAAGACAGAGAAATACATTGATTGGTTGCCTTCTGCATGCACCCTAACCAGGACCCTGGCTGGGAGGAGCCTGCAACCAAGGTACATGCCTTTACCAGAATCAAACCCAGGAACCTGATTCTTTGATGGATGTGTCTGTCCACCTAGCTGGACTGTGAGCTTTTTTATTCACTGTTATCCCAGGATTGTGGATCCTCAATAAATTCACAATATTTGGAGGAATAAAGTAACTCCCACTCCAACCACCTAGAGTCCTCACTTGTAGAATTAGGGCCAGCTGGTGTGAATTTGTTATTTGAGGAAGAGTACATTCTGAGACCAGCAACACCTGGGAGCTCGATAGATCTACAGATCTGTGGGACCCACCACACCTACCCACAGAGACTCTGGGAGTGAGATCCATCAATCCTATCTAATAAAAGAGTAATATGCAAATTGACTGTACCTCTGCTATACCCTCAAGCCATGCCCATAAGCCATACCCACTAGCTAATCAGAGTGAGTATGCAAATTAACCCAACCAAGTTGGCTACAGCCAAAGAGAGAACAGGAGGGAGGCTGGTGATGGAGGAAGCCAAGGAAACACCTATCCTGATCTAGGACATCCTTCAGAACAAACCAGCTGGCCCCCATCTGTGCACCAGGCCTCTATCCTATCTAATAAAAGAGTAATATGGCCGAAACCTGTTTGGCTCAGTAGATAGAGCAGCAGCCTGCGGACTGAAGGGTCTCAGGTTCAATTCCGATCAGGGGCATGTATCTTGATTGCAGGCAAATCCCCAGAAGGGGGTGTGCAGGAGGTGGCTGATCGATGTCTCTCATAGATTTTTCTAACTGTCTATCCCTCTCCCTTCCACTCTAAAAACAATCAATAAAATATATTAAAAAAAAGAGTAATATGCAGATTGACCATCACTCCAATACACAAGATGACTGCCCCCATGTGGTCAAAAGATTCTGCTCCCATGTGGACACAAGATGGCCACCACAAAATGGCCAGCAGGGGAGGGCTGTTAGCAGGGACCAGGCCTGCAAGGGAGGGCAGTTAGGGGTGATCAAACCTACAGGGAAGGGCAGTTGGGAGGGACTCAGGCCTGCAGGGGAGGGCAGTTATAGGCAAACAGGCTGGCAAGGGAGCAGTTAGGCATTAATCAGGCTGGCAGGGGAGTGGTTAGGAGGTGATCAGTCTGGCTGGCAGAAGCACTTAGGGGCAATTAGGAAGACAAGCATCTGAGCAGTTGGGAGCCAGCACTCCTGGATTGTGAGGGGGATGTCCAACTGCCCGTTTAGGCCCGATCCAGGTAAGGGTCCCAGATTGGAGAGGGAGCAGGCTGGGCTGAAGGACATTTCCCCCTCTCCCCATGCACGAATTTCGTGCACTGGGCCTCTAGTCCTATATAATAAAAGCCTAATATGCAAATTGACCAAACAGCAGAACAAACAGTTGCTACAGTGTGCACTGGCCAGCAGAGGGCAGATGCTCAATGCAGGAGCTGCCCCCAGCCTGCAGGTCCCAGGCTGACCAAGGCTGGGTGCCAGTGGGAGCCCCCCTCTAGCACCCCACTGGTCATCCTACAGATAGGCCCTGATCGCTGGCCAAATGTAGGGACCCTCCCTGTGCATGAATTTCACACACTGGGTCTCTAGTGTTTCCATAAACTCTGCAGGCGATTCTGACTCAGGCTCAAGTTTGACAGCCACTGACTGCATGGGGAAAGGGCAATGCCAAGGATGCTTTGGGGATGGCACTCCCAAGGATGCTCTGGGCAGAGCACTGGTGACCACTTGCAGCACGTAGGTTCTTAGCAGGACCCTGCTTGTCTGCTTACAGTTGAGTGAAAGGTAATTTTCCTGTGAAAAGGAAATTATGCTTTCCCCTTCCTGCAGGTGTGTTTCTCCCTGAGGTTCTCTTGCTGTGATTTTCACATCGAGGAATAGTGTGTGTGTGTGTGTGTGTGGGCATATGCCTAGGGCTCCGGATAAGGAGGCAGAAGGAAGGATGTCTTGCTTACAAGTTGCATCTGAGAGGGTGTGGGCAGCTCTCATCTGGGGACATTTTCCCATTATGGGGGGTAGGGGGGGGGATGAAGACATGTAGGAGGAAAGACTAGCTAGGGATAAGGTTACCCAGCTGCCTTTTCGTGCAGACCGACGCCAGGCCACATGGAAGAGGAACTGGGCTGCTCCCTAACTCCGGGCATTTGCGTGTTCACACCCTAGGCCCCACCGCCTCCTTCCCATTTTCCCAGACGATGCGGGGACGGTGCGGTGCGTGCCGGAGGCCCCGCCGCGTCTGCCTGCAGAGGTCGCACGAGGAGCGCGGCCCGCCCCCTCCTTGCCCGGCCCCCGCCCCCGGCCCCGCCTCGCTCCCCGCCTCGGCCCCCGCCGGACCAGCCCCTCCGGCCGCTCCCCGCGCAGCCGCCGCCAAAGCCCGGAGAAGTGGAATACCGCCGGCGCCGCTCCCGGCGCGGGACTCGCGGAGCGGCACTGGGCATGCTCAGTCGCCGCAGCCCGTCCGGATCTCAAGTAGGAAGCTCGCGCGCGGCAGCCGCGGTGCCGATCCGGGCGCTCGGCCGAGGGCGAGACTGGAGCGCGGCGCTGTCGCGCGCCGTGGCCGAGGCGAGGACCGCGCGCCCCACCGGTGAGCCCCGCTTTCTCCCTGGCTCTGGCCCGCACCCCGCGGCGGCCCGCAGTGCCGGCCAGGCACCCGGGCAAGCGGCGTGCGGCGAGTGGCCAGGCTGCGCGCCCAGTCGTCCCAGCGGCTGCCGCGCTCCTGCCGGCGCCCGGGACTGCGCGGCCAGCGCCGCCCGCCCCGCCGCAGCCCAGCCCCGGCGGCAGCCGCTGCCGCCACAGCCGCAGCGGCGCCCGCTGCCGAGTCCCGTGCGCCCGGCGCCGCAGGGCCGGGTGGCGCGGTGGCTGCGGGGGCTTCGACTCGCATCCCTCCGGCGCAGCCCGGTTTCCTTCGGCAGCCCCAGCTCGGCCGGGCCTGGGGCGGCGGAGACAGGCTCGGAGAGGGGGTGCGCCCGAGCGGGGGGCCGCGGAGGGGAAAAGTGAGGGTGGGGGGCGCCGGGCGGGGAAGAGCGCACACCCCCTGAGCCTGGCACCGGCCTGCGGCGTGCGGCTGGGGCTCTCCCTCCCGCGGCGGCATCGCGCTCCTGCCGGGGAGTTGGAGAAGGGGCCGGCGTCTGGGGAGGCGTGGAGACCCCCAAAGGGGAAAAGTTCATCCCCTCCCCGCTCCGCGGCAGAGAGCGTTTTTAACCAGAAAATGGCTGTGCCAAGGGGATCGAACCTGGAACGCTGGCCACGGGGCTGCAGAAAGCCCCTCGGCTGCTCGCGGGGCGCAGGGGAGCGGGGGACGCTGGAGATGACATGTGCGTGATGGAGACCTTGCCGGGCGCAGGCGGAGGTACGGAGTCCCATAGAAACAATGAAAGAGGGGGTCTCTGGATACCTGGTGCCGAGAGAGAGGGCAGAGGAGACAGGGGCGACGGGCCGAGGGAGCATGGGACTCAAAAAAAAAACCCAAAAAAATTGTGGGGAATTCAGATTTCGAGTGGTGGCCGTTTTTGGTCGTCAAGTTCTGTGCCGTCTGGGGAAACGACGGTCCCAGAGGTTTTTGGGTGGAATGAGCCAGAGGTGTTTGGGTGGAATGAGCCAGAGGT
>JAAGEH010002528.1:17855154-18144694 GCA_011751065.1 Lasiurus cinereus | reverse complement strand
TTTGGGTGGAATGAGCCAGAGGTGTTTGGGTGGAATGAGCCAGAGGTGTTTGGGTGGAATGAGGGTCGGGGGGAGCCAAGGTCAGGGTCGGAAGCACCACGCCGGGCCGGGCCTGGCACAGTGGGTTTAAGAAGGTCCCTCCATCCCTGGCTGGCTTTGTGCCTGCTGACTTGGGTGAGACCACTACAGGGTGATGAGAAAACGATGCCAGCAGCGGTGCTCCAGACACGAGGAAACTTTGTGAGGTTGGCATTGGCCTGTCATTTGTCTGAAAATTTCACTGATTTTATTTTAAAAAAATAATAAGAAGCCAACAGTGGCATCTTGGTCTGGTGTTCTGGATTTGGGTCTGTTACATCTTTGATGGATTGACTGATTTTTATTTATTTTTTGCCCTTGCCATGATTTGTATTTCAAGCCTTGTCCTCAGAGGTCCAGGATAATTAAGAGCATCTGCATCCCGGTAGCTGGCCTTTCAGGAACAGCAGGTAATCCTTGCGAGGGGATTGCCTTACTCGTAGGTAGCAGCTTTGTTGTCTTTTCCGTTTGTAGCTTGAAAGCAGTGTTTGCTCCACACTTGTTTGTCATAACTCCCAGAATCCTAGAAATGGCATTTGTCAAGAGAACGAGGAACCTCTGGCTGTGCTGGGGGAAGTGCTGGGAGAACGCAGGGGGCAGTAGCGCACAGGGGGTGGTAGTCAGAGGCCAGCGGGGAGACAGAGGCGCGACTTCTCTTCTGCCCTGGACTCATGGGCGGGGGAAAAATCACTCAGGGTCTTCAGAACCCGGGGTGTCTCTAGGCCTTTGCTCAGAACCTTGGAGAGACGACTCTAAAGCTGAGATTCTTTTCCAGGGAAGGTGTTTATGTTTTATGCTATTCTCTTCCAAAGTATACTTTTAACTAAGTAGTCATGGGCCTCCCGGGAGCCAGCCCAGTCCTGCTTTCTGAAACTTTTATATAGTGGAAAAGCTCGATAAGCTTAAGTGTAAGAGATTGGCATTTTACATTTTACGCGAGTAGTGTGAGGACTGGCTACAACGTTACTTAGGGAAAGTCCACGAAACATTGCAAGGATCTACATGTCCAAAGATAAAATATTTTAAAACTGCTACTCTTTTTATGTCATGTTTAAATTTTTGATGACTGTTTTCTTGCTACCAGATAAGCAATAAACATTGAATTCACTTCCCCCCACCCCCCTCCCCTACCCATTACAGCAGGAATTAATACTGAAAACCTTGCCATACCATTAGAATAGTGTCATGTTGATTTCCCTGAATTCAGGATATCTAAATTTGTCTTTTAAGAGAATTCTGTACACTTCTCTGGGCCTCTGTTTTTACTATCTGTAAAATGTGTCTCTCTCTGCCTTTTTCAGTTACAATTTTAAAATAAAATAAAATGCCATGATGATGTAATAGCTTACATTTTCCAGGAGTGGAGGACAGACTTTTAGGAAAGGAAAGTAAGAAGGTAATGTCTACTTATGTGGGTGATACTGAACGTTTCCCACCCTGGGTGAAGGAAACAGGCATTTGTTCAGTGCTTACTACATGTCCAGTTGAAAGGAAATGAACTCCCCTCCATCTTGTCCTATAGGGCTGGGCCCCCTGCCTAAACCCCCTCCCTTTTCTGGGCGGGGCCACAGGTGTGCCAGCAATGTCTTAACTTCCCCGACCCCCACCCAAATGGACCAATGAAGCTCCAGGAACACAGCGAGGGTCCTAATAAGGCTAAACCACAGAAAGACCCTAATTCAAGTGACCAATCTCTGTAACCCTCGTCACTTTCCTAAGCCCACCCAATTATCCTACCCCATATAACTCATTTTTCCCCGCCCGGCTCGCTCGCCCTCTCGTCTCACTGCTGCGCCAGAAAGAGGCTGAGAGCCAAACCCGGGTTTGAATAAAGACTCTTTGCTTTTGCATCGGAAAAGGCTCCTTAGTGGTTGATTATTGGGGACCCCGAATTCTGGGCATAACACAGTCGTTATTTAGCTCCTTACATCTGTTATCTAATGTAGCGGTCGCCAACCTTTTGGACTCACAGACCGTCGTGGCCCACAGACCACCGGTTGGCGAATGCTGCTCCACAGGTTTCCTTAAACCACCGGTTGCCAGCCTTTCAGTCCTCATGGACCACCGGTTGATGACTGCTGGTCTAATGTGTCTTTGACATCAATGTCAAATGTGACTTGGGAAAGTCAGTGCACTTCTCCGGGCCTCTGTTTTTCCTATCTGTCAAATGTGGCAATGGCCCTAGACTGCACTCTCTGGGTGTCTGTTGGGTTCTTCTTGGCACAGTCCAAGGCTCTGCGATACAGCCATTTGAGGAGAGGGGACTTCATTTAAAGTATCAGCCCAGTGGTCGGCAAACTCATTGGTCAACAGAGCCAAATATCAGCAGTACAACGATGGACATTTCTTTTGAGAGCCATATTTTTTAAACTTCAACTTCTTCTAACACCACTTCTTCAAAATAGACTCGCCCGGGCCGTGGTATTTTGTGGAAGAGCCACACTCAAGGGGCCAAAGAGCCGCATGTGGCTTGTGAGCCACAGTTTGCCGACCACTGTATTAGACAAAAGCCGGCTTTGTTACTAAGTCTGTCCTGTCCGGCTTTGTTGAATACCCTTCTTAACTCCCTTTCAGTTTTTATTTGCTAAAGAAAGTTTGGCCTAAAATTAATTCTTTGTGCCTCTACCCAAGACTAGGTAGGAAATAAAATGATGATGAGATTTGGGTAAAGTACACTGGATATTTAAAACTTTTATAGAATCTTCTGAGGAAAGATGCAACTCTTGGGCATTCTGAGAAAGCCTCCATGGGAGCTGCAGAGGAGGGTGTCCTGTGACTTGGTGGCCAGGGCCCTCCCACGTGACATTTTGACCAGCCTTTCCCAGGTCCCTGTCCGTGATCGGAAATGCAGCCCTTGGTGTCCGGCTTACAGTGATCATTTCATGTTAACACCATCCCTGGGTTGGGTTGGTGTCCATGGTCAGCTGCTGCAGTAGCAGGAGCGATGGCTGTAGAAATGTGCCCACACGTTGTTGGCAAGATCATGAACTTTTTAAAAAATTATTTTATTTGGCAAACTACGATGATGGGCAGAGAGCGAAGAAAACCGATCCCATTTGGTATTTTTAGTGCCCTTTGCTTTCAAGGTGCTCACAAAACTCAGCCTCATTAACCTTTAAGTGAGGGAGGTGAGGAGAAGCCAGAGTCGTCATCCGCCTTTAAGTCATGGATAATAAATGGACGGTGCGCCTGGAGCTTCTGATCCTAGCCAGGCTCCAGAGGTTACTGGGCCCCGCTAGGAGAGGAGCAGTCACTCCAGACACCAGATGAGAGCTGGAAGAGAGGAAGGCCAGGGAGGACAGAGTCAAATCATCACCACTTGGCAAAAAGTAAGAAGTCTGAATCAGTATCAGAGGATGTAGAGTTATAGGAGACATATATCATATGTGAATTTTTAAGATTCACATCAGGTGTGAATCTTACTCAGTCTTCTAAGCATTGCATCAATGCTAGGACAGACATTGCTTTCATCATCAGGAGACCAAGTCCCAAGGTATAATTCATTGATACATAAAACATAGTTTTGTATGGACAAAGAGGGGAAAAGAGCATGAAAAAAAATGGAGTTATGATTAAAGTTTTTCTGAATGTATTAATGATTTGGTTTGGTTATAAATAACGTGAACCATTCTGTCCTTTGCCTCTTACAGAAATCTTGCAAAGTTTGGTCTGTTAGGTAATAGCTGGGGTTTTAGAAATGCATCTCTAATGGGAAATATGCTTTGGGAATACTTGGAGTGAGAGGAAGAGTAATTTCGTTTTCCTCTATAAAGCTGACAGAAAAGCATGTAATTTTGGAACTGAGCTACAAGTGTGCAGTTTGGAGGGTTTGGTTGGGGAGATCTTGCAGAGCTCCAGAGAGAAGGGAAATGCCCTTGATGAATAAGGAAAGCATGGTGTTACTGGTGGTCTGGGATGCAGCATTTACAAAGCCCTTGCTCATTGAATCAGAGCTTAGGTTCTATTCAATTTAAAATAACTGAGTGTCTACCATATGCAAACCACAATGCTAGGCCTGCTGTCATTGTCTGTTGGTGAGTTTTAGCTGTCCTTATCAAAATGATATTGATGGTGACTATTTCACTGTATTCATATGAGAAAATACGTCCTTGTCTCTGAGATGATACTCTTCAGATTTGGGGGAAAGATTTTCTTTATTTTTCTTTATTTTTATGAGTTGATGGGAATAATTTTACTTGGCAGTTTAATGGCCCATGAAATTGATAAGTCTGGGAATCCAGGCCTGAGATGAAGACAGGCCTGCTCTCAGGACCAAGTTGAGTAGTGGAGGCCAGGTCAAACTGGAGCTTGTGGGTGGGTTTGATGGGGCCTCTGGGCCTTCCAGGAATGTAGTCACTGGTACAGACCCAAGATCCTAGGAACTGAGGAGAAACTAATTTTGAAAGTGCTCTGGGAACCAGCATACTATTTTTGAATTATAGCCTAAGAATGACAAGGCAAGTGTCAAGATGAAACATGAGGGTCTGAGAGAGCAGAAGGGACTAGTGACTGAAATGTGAATTTTAGCAGGCCTCAAATGAGGGATCTTGATGTTTATTTCTTTGCATGCAGGACTCTTTCTGCCAAAACAGCACACGCTTTAGCGATTGGAGGTTGGTGAGTCTAGGAAATGCTGATGGAATCAAAGCCATAGAACCACAAGTTGTGTAATAGGCAGCTTGGTTTGGACCTCCAGGGCAAGCTTAGATGAATCTCTGGAGGAAACTTGAGAATAATTTGCTCATGGAATTGCAAAACTTAAATTATTTGTGAGTTTTAAATAGTAGCTTATGAAAATAATGTATTACTGATAATATTTAAGAAATCTGTGCTTAGTGCCCTGGCCAGTGTGGTTTAGCTGGTTGGAGCATCATCCTGTGCACCAAAGGGTCATGAGTTCAATTCCCCATCAAGGCACATACCCAAGTTTGGGTTCAGTCCCCCGTGGGGGGGTGCATGTGAGAAGCAAATGTTTGGTGTTTCTCCCTTCCTCTCTAAAATCAATAAAAAACATATCCTCAGGTGAGGATTTAAAAAAAACCTGTGCTTGGTGATACCTGGATCTCACTGGTCATATAATATATTATTATTATTATTCTTGTGGAGCTCTTATTTTGTACTAAGAGCTTTATAGTTGACTGGAGGCCCGATGCATGAAAATTCATGCAAGAATGGGCCTTCCTTCTCTTGGCTGTTGGCATCACCTTCATTCCAGCTCAGAGCCGCCTTTCCGCCTTCCCACACTGCCCAGAGGCTGCCGGCCGCTTGGTGCCTGTGTATGCAAAGTAATCCACCATCTTTGTTGGGTTAATTTGCATACACACTCCTGATTGGCTGGGGAGGGCGTCAGGGAGGTACGGTCAATTTGCATCTTTCTCTTTGATTAGTATGGATACCCATTTTAATTCTTAAAAACATTGAGATACTGTTCCCATTTTAGAGATAAGAAAACTGAGGTTTTGTTGTTTTTTACTAAAGACTGCACAGTGAATGATGATGCTTTACCTGGAATTGTGGTCAGTGCAGAAGAGTTCATGGAATGCTGAGGGACTGACAGGATGAAGCAGTAACATTTATTGATGAACTAAGGGTTTCGTATATGCCTGGTGCTATACGTAGGAAGCATTTCACTTAGTTTTTTGGGCTACCTCCTTCCTATTTCCTCTTTTATAGGTGAGGAAGCCTTGGCTCTGAAAAGATAAAGGACTTGCCCAGGCTAGCAAAGCCTGTGATCTTCTTTTCAACTCACCATGAAACCTTCCTAAATTCACCATTCTTATAATGGATCTTCACCTAAATCTTCATATTTAGTGGTGGAACTAGTTCCTCCAAAATTATGGCCCCATTGTGTATCTCTTTCATCTGAACACAAACTGGATAGTAGAGAAACGCAAATATAACTACTGACTATGTATGAAACTTGAGGTTGCTGTGTTGAATCCCTCTGGGCAGATTCGAGGCTAGAATGTTTCTCATTTGTTGTCAGGTACCAATGGTGAAGCAATGTTGAGATGACAGAAACTTCTGGTGACTGGAAGAAGACGGGTGATGATGTCAGCCCGTTGGCTGACTTGAGGCTCCTGGCTGCTGGAGGGGTGGGTCTGGAGAGAGGACCTGTGCACCAGGTGATGGGGCCTCTCCTTGGGAGCATCTGACGGGCTCCTGGGTACTGGCTCTGTGCTTACCTTCTGATCTTCATTTGGTTTCCCAAGTAGACTTTTGTCCTAGGCAAGACAGGCAGTGGACCTGCCACACTGAGTGTCCCAGTTCGCAGGCCAGCACTGTGTGTCAGTGGAAGTGAACGAATTAGAATTCCCTGAGCATGCGTTAGGTTTCTTGAGTCGATTTGTTCCTCAGTGAACGGATACAGCTAAATGTTTCATATAATAGCCATGGCCCGGGCTCATAGTGAACTTGGGAGTATAGGTACTTCACAAGCACTGATTCAACCTCAGATTCTTCTAAGGATCTGACCAGCACCTCTTATCCTCCTCAAGAACCAAGTTTTATTTCCTTATACCTTTTTCAAATTCCTAGTGAAGACAGCGATGCCTTCGTTTAGTGACACCCAGAAACCTCAGCTTCATCTGTTCAGGCCTTGGTTCAGCAAATGTTGATGGAGCACAAGCTTTGTGCCCGGTACTGTGTGAAGTTCCGGAAGACGGGGAGGAAGGTAGCAGAGCACTGGTCGTCAGGTGCTGCGCAGGTCTAGGCCTCAGAGAGACTGTGTGCGCGAGAGGTTCTAGGGAATGGAGAGAAGGAGGCTGCCCACTCTGCTGGAGGAGGGAGGGAGGCCTCTCAGGGTAGGAGCTGTGGCAAGGGATTTCTAGTATAAACCCCCCTAGAGTAAAACCTTCACCGGTCTCCTTTTCCATTTTTCTTCACTCAATAGAACTGTTGGTAGCCTGTTTCTTCTACCCAGCACTTACCACTCTTTCTATAAGGGGCCTGTCACCTCTCTGTAACTGTGATCCTCAAAGGGGGCAGTTTTGCTCTCCAGGGAGCACGTGGCAATATCTGGTGACATTTTTGATTGTCATGGGACGAGTCACTTTTGACTATGGAACGAGTACTACTGCCATAGAGTGAGGAGAGGCCAAGGATGCTGCTAAACATCCTAACAGTGCAGGCAGAGGGCAGCCCTGTGTGGACGGAGGAAGGAGGGATCTGGAGGTTAAAAAGCCAGACTCTTAGGGTTCCAATACTGCTCTGCAGTTGAATAACCCATGAGTTATTAGAATTAGAAGCTTTGGTGTAAAGATTGGCCAGTTTTTGTTTCTCTGGTTCTTTTATTTTCCACTGTTTTCACCTCTTGATTCTAAGACTTTGGGTAACTTTGCCTTTCCTTCCCCTTTCTCACCTTCCTCTCCCCCCTCCCCCCGAGGGACCCACATCTGTGTAGGTCCTTGATGAACCTCCCCTCAAAGGGCTAAGAAATGTATTTATGATTTTCCTTAGCTTTGTCTATTTTGGGAATAGTGAGAAAACAGGAAGCAGGTCAGCGAGATGTTGCATTACTTCCCGATTGTCACAGCTCCTTTCTCTATAAAATTCTGTGCAGGATTGAGAGGCAGGTGGTAGTGCCTGCTTAGAAACTCTTCCTGCTACGCCCACCAGCTCCACCCCCAAGTTAGGTGCCTGCTGCTTCCAAAATACCCTGTAATTGGGTCACAACATTATCCTGCCTGCTTGAAATCATTTCTAAAAAACCAAAGCAAAGGCGTAGACTGTCTCAGCGGGATATGAAATGTCTCCATCCTCTACTGCGAGGCTTTGCAGATGGTTCTGAAAACGAAAGAAAGCAAACTTACTATCTCAAATAGGTGGCAGTTTCTCTGGGCCTAGACCTGTGTCTCTCTTCCCTGGCAGAAGCCCTCAGACCACGGCCCTTTCTGACTTGCCACAGGAAGATGCGTTTGTGGACTGCACCCAACCTGTCAGATTTACTGTTGAATTTTCATAACAATCTTTTCATGACTTGAAAAGATTTTCATCCAGTGGTCTGAATGGTAGCAACAGACTAGAGAAAAATGAAGGAGCGTCGTTGTTACAGCTTCCTAAGTCCTTCCCCACGACACGGTCATCTCCCCTGGAATGAGAGCAGTGACCTCTCCGTGGCCTCCGCCTGGCTTGTCCAGCTTCATTCATGCAATCTGGCTTTCCAGGTGCTGGGTGGGCGCTCTTCCAAATGCTGGAAGTGGACACTGACCAGGATGGAAACTGACCAGGATGGCCACCGCCTCTGCCTGCTGGAAGCTGTCAGTCTACAGGGAAGGACTGACAGCCAGGGAACCGACTACGATGACATGGGATGAATGTGTGCTTCCAGAAGTACTCAGTGCTTCCCTGACCCACGATTGCCCTGGCCGGGTGTGGAGGGTGGGCCGGGGAGGGCTTCACAGGGAAAGGGGTGCTCCATCCCTCCCACAGTGTGCCTGGCGCCCCATCTTTGTGTGAGGCACCCCTGACTCTCAGCTCCCTCTTGGAGCGCTGCTGTTTCTGAAGGTGCACCTCTACTTTCCTTCCCACCACTAGTGGCTCTCACCTCAGAGTCTGCAGCTGCTTTCTCTGTGGCCTCTCCGTGTTTGTCTTCTACGCTGCCTCCCAGGTGAAAACGTCTGGGAGGTCTTGGATGTCCATCCCCACCCTTTCCGGGGTTCCTTGCTCTCCTCGGGGTGAAGTCCCAGCTCCTTGGTGCCACACCTGACACCCTTCATGACCTGCTGAGTTCTCTGTCCCAGGAGCTCAGCTTGAGTCACGCTGTTCTTACAACATGCTGGGTTTTCTGTGGCCTTCGGGCATGCATCCTCTGTTCTGCCTGCAACCACCCTGTCTGTCTGTCTGTCTGCTCTTTACCTGCTTGACTTTTGTTCCTCCTTCAGGAAGTAGCTTACTCATCATCCACTCAGTGTGTGTCAGAATGACTCGAGGGCTTGTTAAAAGACACATGGCTGGCCCCACCTTGTTCCAGAGGCATACGGGGGTGGCCCCATGAACGTTTGCACTTCTAATAACTTCCCCGGTGAGGCTGCTGTTCCACCCCTGGAGGACCACGGGGGCACTGCCGAGGGCGACTTGCTCTGCTTGCTCCCACCGTGAGCCCCTCACACCCACTGGGCCACCCTGCCTTCCTTTCCTGGCTCCTTTCTGGTCTGGAAGCTGCTGCAGGGATGCCCTGTTGCTTCTTCATCTCTGTGTTTCCGGTGCTTAAGAAGCCCTGGGTGCTCAATAAACATTTGTCGAAGAATGGATATTTGAACGAAAAAGCATTTTGTCCTCGGAGGCTTCAGTCAATATGCCCCAGGACATGTTCAGCTGCTGGTTTTCCTGGGTGGTTATTCCCCAGTTAGGATGATGTGGTTTTAGACCAGGATCTTAATGAGGTCAGTATGGGTTTGGTTAACATAAGAGTCAGTTAACTTTGTGGTTTTATGTCCAGATTCCAGAAAGGTCTAGGGGAGGAGTATACTTTAAACCCATTGTTTCTGGAATGGCTCAAAAATATGCAGTTTTTAAATGTGGAGGGTGTGCCAGGGAAGGCCTCACAAGGAAAGGGTTGCTCCTCCATCCCCTGAAAATATGTGTCAAAAAGAAATGCAGATGTCAGTTAATTTAGTAACCATATCATAAGCATGGTCTCTTTATTTGAAATAATAAATCATATTGAACTGAAATGAAATATAACCAGATGTATAAGTAATCATTTTTCCAAGCCAGAGGGAGGTATAGCTAGAATATTTCATTTACTTATTCATTCTGCATATGTTCATTGGGCACCTACTATGTGCCAGTAGGCCTAGGGATATGGCAATGAGTTAAACACTTTATGCTGTCTTTGTGGAAGGTCCTGTAAAGAAAATAGAGATGGGTGGTATAATACAAACTACCTATTGGGCTCCTTAGATCAAGTGGCCTGAGTGGGTAGCTATTAGTCTGTGTTCTGAGTGGCATAGTGATGTTCATGTCGAGATCATGACATGGAGAGAAGTAATTTCAGACCTAGGGAATGGTATAGAGTAGCAGTCGCCAACTTTTCGGACCTCATGGGCCACCAGTGGTCCGCAGACCATGGGTTGGCAACTGCTGGTATAGAGGTTTTTTTAAAAAATATAGAAATATATATAGCCCTGGCCGGTTTGGCTCAGTGGATAGAGTGTTGGGCTGTGGATGTGAGGGTCCCAGGTTCGATTCCAGTCGGGGGCATGTACCTTGGTTGTGGGCACAAATCTCCAGTAGGGGTTGTGCAGGAGGCTGTTGACTGATATTTCTCTCTCATTGATGTTTCTAACTCTCTATCCCTTCCCCTTCCTCTCTGTAAAAAATCAATAAAATACATTAAAAAAAGGAAATATATATATATGTATATATATATTTATTTATTTGATTTTTTTAGAGAAAGAGAGGAAGGGGGAGAGAGAAAGAGAGAAAAGAGAGAGACATTGATATGTTGTTCTACTTACTTATGCATTCATTGGTTGATTCTGGTATATACCTTGACTGGGGATCAAGCTCACAGTCTCGGGGTGACACTAAACCACCTGAGCTCCCGGCCAGGGCCAGAGGGCCTCATTTCAAAACATCTCTTCAAGGAGCCCTGCTGTCCCTGCAGACCCTGGATTGATGTCGCCTGTTTATCCAGGTCTCAGCTCTAACCTGTTTCGAAGGCCTCTAGAGCAGTGCTTCCCGAAGTGTGTCCAGGAAACCTACATGATTGGAAACCTACGTGTTGTGAATAAAGGCTGCAGCCGTCAAACTCAAACTCATCTTCTCTTCCCGTTGACACCTTCCAGAAAGGCCTGCTGAAAAGGAGATTAACTTCCTTTAGTTCCGCGTTCGCCCATGGGCCCATTCTGTAGTTTCCCAGAGCTAGTGCTTCCTGGTGCACACCTTGGACAGCCACTGTAAAGGCACAGCTGTAAAGGTACTTCAAGTGATGGAGACTTCTCTCTACTCCCCACCTTCCGCTCGCCCTTCCTCAGTGGCTTTGTGAGCATTGTAGCAGACTGCAGTACCTTCGGCAGAGACAGGATTTCTCAAGTTGGTTTTCTAAAAAATATATTTTTATTCATTTCAGAGAGGAAAAGAGAAGGAGAGAGAGAGAGATACATCTATGATGAGAAAGAATCATTGATTGGCTGCCTCCTACACACCCTCACCGGGGATTGAGCTCCCAACCCGAGCATGTGCTTTGCCTGGGAATCGAACTATGACCTCCTGGTTCATAGGTCAAAGCTCAGCCACTGAGCCACACTGGACGGGCCTCATGTTGGTTTTCCTTGTGCCTTGTGTCCAGTTGGTCTGTCCCAGAGGTCAGTGGCATGTATAGTCCAGGAGATTATTGCTCATTTGCTGCATCAGGAAAGAGCTGGCTGCAGTGCCACCTGGCACCCAAGCCAGTTTTGTAGATGCTTTGTTGCAGTTATTTTAACGAAGAGTGGTTTTTGACTTGAATTGTTCTAATTGTGACTTCATCCTATCTTCTTTTTGGTATTTAGACGTAGCCTTGGATGTCAACTGTCCCCAAGTAGAAATAGGGAGAGAGGACTCACCTATTTAAGTTGCTAAGGATAAGCAATAGGTGTGAGAAAATAAACTTGGGCTTAGACTTGGTTAACATGTCTGACATTTTTGCTGACGTCTTGAAATTTTGATCCCAACTTAAAAATATTGACTTTTTAGATTTCCTTTTGGTTGAGGTATTATTTAGTTTTGATACTTCCTGAAGATAGAGCTGATGGTCTGGGTCTCTCTTTTCAAAGAGTTGTTTTTCTCAGATAGCCTTTATGGTTCTAGTTTGGCACAGCAAACCGGGAAAGAGAAAAGATGTGGAAGCTCATGAAAAAGAGGGTAGGAGACCCTATCCTGCGCTTCTGGTATTTATTTTAGGCTTGGGGCAGTCTCCAGAAAGATGCTGGGGGACTTTACTGAGAAGAAGACTAAAGGAAGCCCAGAAATAGTGCGCACTCCTCCCTGACCCCCGCAAAAGGAACCAGGTCTGGGGTGTTAGGGAGAATTCAGGGTGGCATCCTGAGGACTCCTTGCAGTTCTGGCACTTGGACTCTAAATTTCGAATGATTGGTCCTTATGGGTCCCCCTTGTTGGGGTACTCTGATTTCATGGTGCTGTGCTCTCCCTAAATGAGACAGGAAGTTTGGTAAGAACAGGGGGTTTGTTGGACACCATTACTGTGGACAGGGTCTCTGTGAATGCAGTCATCTCATGCCCTAAAATCAGGGGGGGAAACTCCAGTATTTAAGTGAAGTGGGTTCCAATGATTTGAGCAGAAAACGTATGAGCAGCGGTCACATGCACTGCTCTTCCTCATGAGACTTAGCAATTGGGTCAGTGTCATTTTCTAAAAATGCCTTTTTTCCAGGACTCGAGGTTATTTCTACTAAAATAAATAAAGGAAGTCTTGCATTCCATCAACTTAATGTATAATTGTCTCCCGATCAAAGTCATCTCCTGCTGACTTGAGTTTTATTTCAGCTTAAATCATTTTCCTTTACTGGCACTAGATCCTGTTGTTAGATATGTACATATATTTTTACAAGCCACAAATAGAAATAAGAAACAAAAATAAGCTGTGGAATTTCATTTTTTTCTCCCTTTAGTTCTGAGAACATGTGGATTGCAAGAAAAACCAATAAAAAAAAATAAAACTGAGGAGAATGTTGACTTGTGGCTTTATTATCTTTTTTTCTCTAAAGAAAACAGGATTTTTATTAAATGTTATGCTGTTTTCCACTGAGAGATACAATAATGGGATGGATGGCTGCATTTGTAGTTTATATACAGTTTTACTTAACATTTAAATGATTTTGTATGAACATTTGTGAAGGTGTTCTCTTCTCCCTACACCAACTATTAAACAATACGGTACTGCCAAGAATAGTTTTCTTATAAGAGTGAACCTTCAGGCAATATTAATTTATTTCAATCATAGGAGGGCTCAGTTGATACAAGTTTTCATGAAAACTCATATATTTTTCTTTAGTGGTTGACCTTGAAAGTTAATTTTTGAAATAATTGCAGAAATAACACTTTGATAAATGGTTGTGTTAAAGAAGGAAGATACTCAATGTGATGTAATTATAAAATATTTATAGAAATAAAGATACAGTGGATCCATGGTGGGATTATATATGATGGCTTTCTCTCTCTTCTTCCTCCTCAGTTATCCTTAGTGTTTTGATATCCTTTTAGTAATGAGTAAGTAGATAGGGAAAAAAAATAATTCTCACGTGTTCATTTTTATTTCCTCTAGACTCTAGAGGATGTGCATTTCAGGATGTTTATTCAAGGAGACTGGGGGTGGGGTGGGGTGGGGAAGAGAACTGGCCTATCTGTGCTTAGTGAAATAAGCCAGTCACAAGGGCAGTATTGTGTAATGTACTTATGGTACCTAGAATAATCAGGTTCATAGAGACAGAAAGTGGAATGGTGGTTACCAGGGACTGGGGGAGGGGGTAGTAGGAGTTATTATTTAAGGCTTGGTCCAGAGTGACAGTTGGGAAAGATTAAAAAGTTCTGAAGATGTGCCAAACTGGTTTGGCTCAGTGAATAGAGTGTCTGTTGGCTTGTGGACTGAAAGGTCCCAGGTTCGATTCCAGTCAAGGCCATGTTACCTTGGTTTCGGGCACATCCTCAGTAGGCTGTGTGCAGGAGGCAGCTGGTTGATGTTTCTCGTCGATGTTTCTAACTCTCCATCCCTCTCCTTTCCTCTCTAAAAAAATCAATGAAATATGTTAAGAAAAAAAAAAAATTCTGAAGATGAATGGTGGTTGCCCCCAAAATGTGAATGTAACTTAATGCCACAGAACTCTACACTTAAAAATGGTTAAGATGGTAAATTTTGTTATGTATATTTTACCACAATAAAAAAAAAGTTTATACTCAAAAAAAGAAAAAGAGAACTAGTCCCATGTTCTAACCAGCTCAAGGACTGTGATCCAAGGGTATTTGCCTTCTTGTCCATTTAGAACCCTGAGGAGGAATTAATTTGCTTTGGACTGAAGCCACTCAGGGCATGTCCTATCCGTGGTGCATTCTGCTACGAAGATCTGAAGCTCTGCTGAGTGGGGAGGGTCCAGGCCCCAAGAGCTGGGGAAGTTACGGTTACCACTCACTTGAACTTGATGCTGAGCTCCTGTCTTTTCAAAGACTTTCTTTTGTGTGAAATTAACACTGACCTAGATAAGTTTGAAATTGTGAGTTGGGTACGTTCTACATAAGGCATGTTTTGGGTCATGTCTATTATTGACTTCTACTTTGCAGATGAAATAATTTGGTAAAAATTAATCTTCATTGGGATGGCCTCAAAAGCTATCACCTTTCCTGTTTATTCTGTTGATTGTACCCGCAAAGCCAAGCAGTTAGGTGGCCTAACCTTTCTTTTGCTTTGTCCATGTTGTTTTAAAGAGAACATAGGTTTTAGACTGTGCTGAGTTTCAGTTCGGGCCCTGCCCTGCCCTGATATAGGTGCGGGTGCGGTGGGGGGCGGGGATGTCCTGCCTGGGGCCACAGTTTCTCCATCTGTAAAACATCTAGAGCAGTGGTTCTCAACCTTCCTAATGCAGAGACCCTTTAAGACAGCTCCTATGTGGTGGTGACCCCCAACCATAAAATTATTTCCATTGCTACTTCATAACTGTAATATTGCTACTGTTATGAACTGTAATGTAAATATCTGATATGCAGGATGTATTTTCATTGTTACAAATTGAACATAATTAAAGCATAGGGATTAATCACAAAAACAATATGTAATTATATATTGTGAAATATTTCTAATTACAAATAAATGAAATTTTGTCTTGAATCGTGGTATAGCATGGGTAACAGTCTTAATATAACAACAGTAAACTACATTGCTACATTTTGCTACACCGAGGAGCGGTGTGTTGGTTCCTAAGACCATGGGAAACAGGTGTTTTCCAATAGTCTTAGGTGACCCCTGTGAAAGGGTCGTTCGACCCCCAGGTTGAGAACCACTGATCTAGAGGGATACCTACCAGATTGGGAGGAAACACATGCTATAAAGTGATCAAGATATTTACTTTCTTGATTTCCTGTTGGTGAATCGGTCAGTAGATTGACCAGGCATTCTAGTTTAAGTCCCCATTTGTTTTTGTGTCATAGAAGATAGTCCTTGATCAATAACTTACAAACTAGGATTCAAGTATTTTAAAATAATTTGGGGGAAGGTTAATGGGGAGACAATTGTAATTGACAGTAAGTTTTTCATGCTTTATGTTCAACTGCAGGGTCTTGATTTTTATGGTTCCCTTCCCCCTCCCCTTTGAGTGTCTTCAGAGAATGTGGATGAGAGTCCCTCAGAGTGTTTGATGCCTCAGACTATCGTTTAGGGCTTGGAAGACCGATACTGTACTGTGGTTTTGAACCTGGGTTAGCCTATGATCACGGGGACCTCACCTGTGGCAGGATCCCTTATAAATTATAAGGGTTAATGTTTATTGAGCACTTACTGTGAGACCGTGGGCACAGTGACGGATGTATTACATGGGGGATATTATTTGGCCCCACACCTCTGTGAGGCAGCTGCTGTGATGAATTATCCTCAAGTACAGGTGGGGAGGCTGAGACTCTCAAGGTTGTCCAAGGGCATACAGCTAGAGCAGGTGATAGGGTTGGTCCGAATCCAGGTTATGAAAACAGAACTTGATATTGAGGAAGGTACTCTGTAAATGGGAGTGCAGGCTCCCCCTATTCCCTTAAATTAATATTTCCCTGAGACACAAGAGCTGCTAGCTTGCAAAATCGGGACTTCCCTAGGAGGGCAGAGAGTGTCTGAGGACCAGCTAGTGTGAGAAAGCTCGTGGCAGAAGCACAAACTGTCCTGAGAATGTGCTCAGTGTAATCACAGAGGCCAAGCTCCTGCCGTCAGGGTAAGCCACGGGCCGTTCAGAAAGGTTCTGTACATATATTAGCCTGAAAGTTGCATTGTAATGTGGTGTTCTGGTAAAGCAGGATTTGACTTGCTAAGTTATCCCATGGTAATAACACTCTTTCTCTAGAGGAAGGCTGTTTCATTACTTATATTTTTAAAATATGGTTCATTTCTTTCTTCCAAAATAATTGAACTGTCCTTTGGAATAACCTGTTAGACTTCCGTTTGAGTCTAGATAACTGATGGAATGCAAGAAAACAGGTCAAATTTCAGATCAAGAGTTTGATTCTTAGGAAGTATTTTCTCTACAGTGTTTGTTTTGAGTCGCTTTGGCCTGCAGTGCATCCTGACTTAAATGTTATATTTTAATATTTAAAATGAGTTAGGTCACTTTATGTGGTCTTTTTCACCATCTGCATGGTGTTAGCAAACCATTTATTTAGTGATGCCATCCAAAAAAGACCATTTCAAAGAATAATTCCTGAATAATGGGGTGATTAACAATTATACAGGCCGGAGAATTTTCCCAAGTCTATTTAAAGGGCTAAGTTCTGATATAGCCTTTCTGGAAATTTCCGGTTGCCTCCCTAACATACAGAGAAAATGAGGCTGCCATTGTACGGTTCATATATTTCTCATGACTAACAGATGAACAAAGCACAGTTTGACACTAGAATAAAGAAGCTTATCAATGGGGAAAATTTGAAACACACCAGTTTACTTGAATACCTCTGTACTTTGTTTAGATTTTTTCTTACAGGCTAATTTTTGTTAATCAAAATTTGAAGATTGTATATAATCATTTTTTTTGGTAAATATATTTTTATTGATTTCAGATAGTAAGGCAGAGGGAAAGAGAGATAGAAACATCAATGATGAAAGAGAATCACTGATCGGCTGCCTCTTGCATGCCCCCTACTGAAGTTGGAGCCCACAATGGGGGCATATGCCCTTGACCAGAATCAAACCCGGGACCTTTCAGTCCACAGGCCAACACTCTATCCGCTGAGCCAAACTGGCTAGGGTGTATGTAATCTTAAACTGTTTGCTGTAGATCCCAAAGAATCATTAGCTTTCAAAAGAAATGGGCACTTCTTCTAAGTTTTAAAAATAAAAATAGCAAATGATTGCACTATTATAGAATATTGTTTAATTATTGTTCATTGCTCAAAATTCAAAGATGTTGCCTTAAATGGAAGAAATGGAGGTGTATAATAAATTAAGAGGGGGGAAGGTAAGCAGATTATAAGTATTGAAAACATTTTCTGGCATATCATCTGCTTTCCATTCTAGGGAATTTCTTACCTTTTTGTGATACAGTTTTTCAGTACTTGAAATACATTTACATTTTGATTGTGATCTCTTTACCTTATATATAAAGAAGCCCTTGAATATCAAACTTTTAATCTTTCCCTTATTCAGAGGAGTGATTGAGAACTGGCAGATCTTCATTAATCAAGAGGGTAACTGGGAAACTGAGTCATTTCCCTGTATCCCTGGAGTCACTTCTATACAAGCTCTCTAATATGGGTTAAACTGTATCCTTTCCCCCCAAAAAAAGATACCTTGAAGTTCTAACCCCTGGTACCTGTGAATGTGACTTTATTTGGAAAAGAGTCTTTGAAGATGTCATCAAGTTAAGATGAGGTCATACTGAAGTAGGGTTGGCCCTTCATCCAGTATGATTCGTGTCCTTGTAAGAAGAGGGACATTTGGGCCCAGACACACAGGGAGAACGCCCTGTGAAGACAGAGGTACACAACACACAGGGAATACAGCCATGTGAAGAGATGGAGACAGAGTAGAGTTATGCTGCACAAACCAAAGAATGCCTGGGGCCACCAGAAGCTGGAAAAGGCTGGAAAGAACCCTCTTCTCATGGCTTTGGAGCGAGCACAGCCCTGCCAACACTTTGATAGCAGCATTCTAGCCTCTGAAACTGTGAGAGAATACACTTGTGCTGCACTGAGCCACCCACTTTGTGGTTATTTGGTGCAGCAGCCACAGGAAACGCCAGGACTGTAGAGTCAGACGTAGAGCCCGAGTTTGGATCCTGGCCTCACGTTCTAATGTTGTGAGTCTGGACAAGTGATTGAGCCTCATCGTGCCTCTGTTTCATCATCTATAAAACAGGGCTCAGAAGACTGTCTTCTTCATGTAATTTGAAGGTAAAATAATATGTGTGTAATACTTTGAACAGTGCCTGGTGCTATTATATGTAAAACAAAACAAACCCCAGTTACCTCAAAGCTAAATAGAAATGACTTTTGATCATTCAACAAATAGGTATTGAGCTTCTTGTTTTTAATGACAGGCCCTATGCTAGACAGTGAGTGTCCAGTGGGAACCAAGCCCTCAGGGGTCTTTCAAGTGGTCATTCCTACTGTTCATGTGAAGGAGAAAAGTGGATTCTGTGTGACACCTTTATGGGCAAGAACTGGGACCTGGAGAGTCTGTTGCAGAACCTGTGTCCTGGGAAGGCTGGGAGCATCAGAGTTAGACACCCGGGGGTCAAATTCTGCTTTTTACGAGCTCTGACCTTGAGCAATAATAGAATTTTTAACTTTCTCTGCCTCTGTTCAAAATATTACACGTATATTATTTTACCCTTAAAACCACTCTATGAGGAAGATATTCTTTTTAGACCTGTTTCATAGATGAAGAAACTGAGGCACTGTGAGGCTCAGTAACATGTACAGAATGAGGACAGTACTAATACCTTCCTTGATAGGATTATGGTAAGCATTCAAGGAGTTAAAATACATAAAGAACCTAGAATGGAGCTCTTAGTAAATATTATATTATTAAATGAACCCTGAAAGATCTAGAATTTGTAAGTTAATTTATTTTGATACCCAGCATAGAGAATTCAAGTATGAACCAAATGCAGCTTCTTTCCACAGAGAACTCATGGTCAAGTTGGGGGAGACTTATTTACTTGTTAGTGAAATAGCATATAACGAAGACAGTGAGGTGGGAGGAGTAGAAAGGGGATGGTTCATTCTCCTGGGAGTGTTTGGGACGGGTTCTCAGTGGTGAGATTTGGAGGTAGAGTAGGCATTTGCCAGACAGCAAGAGAACATGAGGGAAAATGGGAGCAGTATATTTATTGAGAGGCAAGTGTGGGAGACACCCAGTGATCATTCACAGTGGTATAAGAGCGTAGGACCTGGAGCCAGAATTCAGATTCTGCCAACTTAATGCTATGTGACCTTACGCTACTTTTTTGACTTTTCTGTGCCACTGTATTTTAAATAGTGATAATAGGCTGTGGGAGGATTGAATGAGCATATTAATTCAAAGAGCTTAGATCAGTGCTTGGCCAAAGTAAGTGTTCCAAAGTATTGGTTCTAATTAATGTCATTACTCTTGTATTTGCTATTAGAAGGCCAGGTTAAGAAGGTTCACTTAATGTTCCTAATCCAGTGCAATTATTCCTGTGGACCTGCATAAAGAGTACACCCTTGGTTCGTATACTCTCAGGAAAACAACTTTCACCGTTTGAACACTGTGAAAAAAAATGTAACACACATGTAAATAGAGGGGGGAAATGATTGAAATAAGCCAGACATTGGCACAGACCTATTTGTAGATTGCTTATTAGGCAAAAGTAAAAACAAACTCAGCATGTTGAGCCAACATGGTCTTATTTTTAAACCTGGTGAACCACCTGTATCTTTAAGTGATCAATTTAAAGACAATTTTTGTTTGTTAATTATCTCCAGATTCAGATCACTGGCCCATTTGGCGTGTGTTCAGAGGTGAAAAGGAGGTGTGCGGCCTCCAGATTTCTTTGGCTACATTTCTCAGAGCTGTGGATGACAAATTTGTCTTTTCAGCCATGGTCTTCCCTACGTTTATGTGTTTAAGAAGGGTCATTTAAAACTGTGGTTTTCTTAAATATATATTTTTTTATTGATTTCAGAGAGGAAGAGAGAGGAAGCGAGAGATAGAAACATCAGTGATGAGAGAGAGTCATTGATTGGCTCCCTCCTATATGCCCCCCACTGGGGATCGAGACCGCAACCCAGACATGTGCCCTGACTGGGAATTAAACTGTGACCTTCTGGTTCATAGGCCGAAGCTCAACCACTGAGTTTCACCAGCTGGGCAAAAAAAAATTCAAGCTTTTGCGAGACTTTCACCCATTGCCAGGATTTTAGACAGTAAATAAATAACCAACATTATAAGCACTGTGGAGAAAAACCCACCAGGCTAGATGGATGGAGGAAGGCTTCGGGGGTGGGGTGGGTGGGGTGGGGTGGGGCTAGAAGCAGGGGATGGGAGTCAGAAAGACTTTATGGAGAAGCGGGTATTTGATCAGACTGGAAAAAGGCTGAGGGAGGAAGGCCAGTGCTGCGTCCAGGAGCAGATAGCACAGGTAGAACTGGGTGAAGAAAGGGGAAAGGAGTAGATGGGATCAGGCAGATACAAAGGTGGGAGGAGAAGGGGTGAAACATTCTGCAGGGCTAGGTAGGTCATTGAAAGGACTTTGAACTTCATGTCAATTAAGATGTGTAGCTGCTGGACTAGCCAAGGGTAGTTCTGACTTATATTTTATGAGGGTCACCTGATGACTATGGTGAGAATAGATTTTAGGAGTGCTGGATAGACTGAGGGAGATCAGTTAAAAGACAGTTATAGTAATCTCATTTTGATAGGGATAGAAATAGAGTACTGTTGAAGACCAGCTATAATTGTAAGAAATATTAATCATGCTCTGTAACTATGATTGTTTTGGTCTGAGTAAAGAAGGGCATTCTAACCTGGCTGGGAGTTGCACGTAGGAACTGGGAGCTCACCTGGAAATGCAGATTATCATGGAAAGATTAACAATCTTGTTGCAGAAACCAGAATTGCTAGCTCTTGGAAGATCCTCAGCACTTTGCATATCACTAGTTCTTTGAGGTCCTGTAAGCTGCCCACTTGGCATACACTTTTGCCTACTTCCTCATGTAATCTTAGTCCTCTACCCAGTAGAAGCAGTTGGCTGATGGTAGGGTGGAGAGCAGATTTTTGTGGATGACCTGTACCTCTCCCATACTGTCGGCAGTATTGGAATAAACGCTCATACCATTCAACCCTGTCTCTGCTTAATTGGCTCAAGTATGACAGGCAGCACAGACCCACTGATTGTCCGGTTACAGTTTGAGAGATGATAGAGAGTTGGACAAGGGTGGCCATTGAAGTGAGAGTGTGTCTTGAAAGCCAAGTGAAGATGTATTTCAAGGGAGAGAAGTGATCTGTTTGGTCAAATACAAAAATAAATCACATCTCTGTGTACAAATATAGTAATTATTGAAAACTGATGCATGTTCTTTAGGTTTTATCTTACTTATTTCTTGAGATACACAGAATTGTATTAAGTATAAATACCCCATTCTCTCTTCTACTCCCTGTAGATAGCATTTATAGTCAACAGCCCGGGTAATCTTCCAGATGTGTGTGTATATGTGAGAGTCTTTGTACATGTATATCGGTATCTGTGTATTTATCTCAACAAAATATTTTAAATATGCTAATATTGCAGGAAGTAGAGACTAATGTATTAGATACTGATGTACCTACTATCCATATTAAAGACATGTGACCACTGTTCTGGATCTCTTAAAATGTATATCTACTTCCTTATCATTGCAGTTAGCTCTACTAGTTTAATTTGTGTTCTGCTATTCTTATTTTTGGACACACATGTGCATCTTGCTTGTGTGCATGCCTGTGTGCGTTCTGCCTCTCTACTCAGGCCCTTCCACTCTGCCCAAGGCTGTGCCATATTTTTCCGACAGTTGCTATGCTAGCAGCAGCGTGGTCCTGTATCCAGCTGGGCCTGGGAGAGCCACGGAAGTAATGATGCAGAAAACAGCAGCCTCCATAAGGGATGTGGTAAGCTTGCTGATGGAAGTAGCCTTGGGGGTCCCAGGTTTCTTTCCATTTGGAGAGCTCAGGAAGGCCAGTGCGAGGACCATTGTTTGGGGGAGGGCCCAGACCTTGGAGTCCTTCAGTCTTTGCTTCAAATCCTAACGCCATCCCTAAGTGATCATGGACAAGTTACACCCGAGTCATCTTCATTTGCAGATTAGAGACACTATTTCCCACTTTAACAGCGGGAAGGCAGGGGAGGGTGTGTATGTGTGTGTGTGTGTGTGTGTGTGTGTGTGTGTGTAGGGGGGGTAAGAGATTAGCCGAAGGACTTGTATACATGCATATAAGCATAACTAATAGACACAGACACTGAGGGGTGAGAGCGGTGGGGAGGTGAGGGCATGTGCGGGGCGGGGCGCGGGTAGGGGAGGCCGGGGAAGAGAAATGGGGGGAAAAGGAGACACATGTACTACTATTTGTAATATTTTAAACAAACAAAAAAATTCTTAAGTGAGGATTTAAAAAAAAAAAAGACTGTGGGGATTGTAGGAGATAACATGTATAAGGAAAAGGCCTGAGGGTTTATCATGGAGTATGTACCGATTACATTCATGTTTCTCCAGGTCTTTCTCCCATTTTACTGTTAAGGTAATTGGTGGGTGAAAAAGGCTTGGAGGTATATTATTTCAGTAAACATACTCTGATTATCTAAAAAGGAATATTGAGGTGAATGAATCTTAGTACATAAAGTGGCGAATCTGAGACTAGAGCTCTATCAGTTTTTTTGTGTGTGTGTTTTAAATCCGGTTCCTTAGCTAGTAAACCTTGTTTCACTGTGAATAGGTTTGTTTGTCAAGCTCACCTTACCAGGTTTGGTGGTCTTCTGGAAAAGAGCAGCTAGTGAGTTGGCCTCTCTTCCTATGGCCTTGCCCTACCAATGCTATTTTCCTGCTTCAGGAGAGTGTAACATTTCCAAAGGTCTAATTCAGCCTCACGATGGTGTGGTATCAGTTGTCAAAAGCATCATTTGGCTAAGCCATCGGGTGAGATGAAGGGGTTGAAAACAAGTGGGAAAAGGACTTAGTTTTGTCATTGCTGACAACGAATGAGTTCTGCAAATGTGTCGTATTGGCTAAATGTTCACTGGGTTGCCTTGGCCACTGCCTGGGCTGTGATTGAGTCAGGACCACCCAACACACCAGAGGCACAGTCAAATGGCTCTCAGACTGGTAACCCCTCTTGGTGAGGGGCTTGTGTTGGTGAGAACCATCTTCCTTTACACTTGGGTTTTTGAGGGAGGGTTTCAAGGAAAATTAAAATAAACGAATGCATAAAAATAAGATTTAAAAAGAGCTTACTAGCTGTTGACATAGTCTATGGGTCGAAAGTTACACAGAAGAATTAAATGGGCTGTTGATGGTTGTTCAGACCATGGTTTGATCATGTAAGCACATAGGCATTAATAAGGGGGAAGTAAAACCACAATGAGATATCATCTCACACCTGCCAGAATGGCTCTCATCAATAAATCACAAACAAGTGTTGGTGAGGATACAGAGAAAACACTAGTTCACTGCTGATGGGAATGCAGGTTGGTGCAGCCACCATGGGAAACGGTATGGAGATTCCTCCAAAAAACTAAAAATGGAACTCCCATTTGACCCAGTGATCCCACTTCTGGGAATACATCCTAACAACCTTCAAACACCAATCAGAAAGAATATATGCACCCCTATGTTCATTATTTACAACTAGAGGCCCATTGCACAAAATTCATGCATGGGGGGGGGGGGAAGAGTGTCCCTCAGTCTGGCCTGCACTCTCTCAAATCTGGGACCCCTTGGGGGATTTCTGACTGCCGATTTAGGCCCGGTCCAGCAATTGGACATCCTTCTCGAAATCCAGGACCACTGGCTCCTAACCGCTTGCCTGATCGTCCCTAACCATTCTGCCTGCCTGCCTGATCAGCCCTAACTTGCCTGCCTGCCTGATCAATGCTAACCACTCGCCTGCCTGACAGATTGCCCTTCACTGCCTCTGCCTTTGCCCCCACCATGGTGTCTTTGTCTGGAAGGCCGTCTGGAATGATGTCCAGAAAGTTGTTCAGCTGTCTGGTCTAATTGGCGTATTATTTTTATTATTATAGATAGCTAAGATTTGGAAACAGTCCAAGTGCCCATCAGTAGATGAGTGAATAAAAACAGCATTGAGCAGAGTGTAAGGGCCTGAGTAGAGAGAGAGAGAGAGAACACACACAGGCATTTATACTATTGAACACTATGCAGCTGTAAAAAAGAGGGCTATCTTAATCTTTGGGATAGCATGGATGGCCTTGGAGACTATTATGCTAAGTGAAATAATCCAATCCGAGAAAGACAAATATCTCACTTATTTGTGGAATCTAATGAACAAAATGAATTACCCAACAAAATAAGACCCGAAGCCTGGAGGCCTGGAACAGACTGACATACCTCAATGTGGGGGTGAGGGAACGAGGAGACATAAAACAAAGAACTTATATATTTATATGCATAGCCCATGGATACGGGCAATAGGGTGGTGAAGACCCGGGGGGTGGGCACAGGTAGGGGCTGAGCAGAGAGGGACAAAGGGGGGAAATGAGAGACATCTGTAATACTATCAACAGTAAATATATATGCTTTTTAAATAAAAAAATAAGGGGGAAGGAGGCTATTGATTGGTGAAAGTAGACGAAGGAGGAAAAGATGTGTGGTGTAAGTTTTCCATTGCCCTATCCCCTGTCCATGAGTGGCATATTTTCAGTCGTTACATTCTTTCCAGGGCCTATAAGGCTGCTGTCAAGATTGTATTTGTGACTTGACGCCATTGGGTTCCTGCTGAATTCCTCCCTAGGGAGAATTAAAATAATCCAATTGGGTCTCAAAGCATCATCTTATAGCTGGCCTGTATTTCCCTTCCTTTGCTGCTCTTGTCCATCAGAAAAAGACCCCCAGCTCCTAACTGGTCCATTTCTCCAAAGCTCCTTAATCAGAATTGGGAGATTAGCTTTCTGAGATCTCTTATAGAAGGGTCTTACTTTTGGAGCCTTACTAATTGGCTCAACTGCTTTATTTTCCTGGGAAGTGAAGTTTAGCTAAGTCTAGGAATCAGGCCATATTTTTATGGCCCTGTATATAAGACTAATATGAAGTTGTCTCTGATGCATAATATATACAATTAAACATTAGAAACCAAACATGATCAATAGCCACATCTGATTATAGAAAGGAGGACTTGTATTCCTTTTTTCATGACTGATACTTGCTCTTTTCGCACTTCTTCTGATGAGGTGATCACAGGCAGAACTTTAAAGAAATAGACTAGTTGTGAAGCTATGGAACATTTTTTTCTTCAAGGATAATATTAGGAGACTAAGTCAACTTAAAAAATATTTTTATTGATTTCAGAGAGGAAGGGGCAGAGAGGAAGTAGAAACATCAATGATGAGAAAGAATCATTCATTGGCTGCCTTCTGCACCCCCCTCACTTGGGCTCAAGCCCACAACCCCAGACATGTGCACTGCCCAGGAATTGAGTTGTGTCCCCCTGGTTCATAGGTCGACACTCAACCACTGAGCTATGGTAGCTGGGCTAAGTCAACTTTTTAATGAAAAAAAAATTTTTTTTAATGTAAGTTTGGACCCACTTGGATAATTATAAAAGACGATGTGACACTTGATCATTAGCCATGAAGTTTGAAGGGAATTTGATTGGAGGCATATTGAATTTGATCAAACAAAAATTCAGTAAACATTTATGGAACATCAGTCCTATGCTAGGACAGTCTACAAGGTGCTTAGGAGACAAAAGTGAATAAGCTGTTATTATAATAAGTGTTATTACATAGAGACCTGTTGTGCTAACACATAAGCAGGATCTATGGATGTTGTTTGGGGGTTTAGAGAACATAGAAGAGAGGGGATGACATACTGTGTCAGAGCCACAGTTCTGCATCTGTAGAATGTGAGTCATGTCCAGAACCTTTAATGACTTCCTCAGGAAAGCTATGTATTACATACATTACGCACACATATTTAAACACACATTTACTTGTACTGTGGATTTCAGTCCTCAGTCATTGTCATGAATAAATTTTACTTATGAGAATTTTAAGTTAAGGTATAGCTTCTCTTCAGTGATGTGCATAAGTCATAAGTGCAGCTTGATGAGTTTTTCCCATATGCAGCAGCTGTGTAGCCATTATCCAGATCAAGATAGAGAATATTTCCATCTGTCCTGCAGCTTCCCTCCTGGCCCCTTCCAGACAGAAACCCTCCCATCAGAACTCTGTCATTGTATACGAGTTTTTCCTGTTTCGAATTTTGTGTAAATGGCGTGAATGTGTCAGAATATATGTGTGTTCATGGTGGCTGTGAAGGGGTTCAGAACAGAGATCCTTACGATGTGCTATTTGACATATGAGTTATTTTGAGCTGAAGACAATCAGGACTCTGTGGACACATGAGACACTTTTACTTCTCCCTGAAAGAATTTAAATTAGGGGCCTTGCCTCTAGTAAGAGTTATCATCAGAAATAACTTTTAGGACCTATCTATAGGGCAGGGCATACTTCTAGTTACTGAACATCTGCTCTTCTTATTGTCCTGTGAATGACTTTCCTCCCCACATAAGCTCCAAGGGGCCTTACCTCATTCTTGGCCCAGAATGTCATATATACTGCCTCGGGTCCCCCCTTTTGTCTCTTATCTCTCATGTAAGTGGGGTTCCCGTACCTATGTGTGTAATTAAATTTGCTCATTTTCTCTTGTTGATCTTTCCTATGTAGGTTTAATTATTAGACCAGCTGAAAGAACCTGGAAGGGTAGAGAAAAATTTCTTCCCTCCCCCCCACTCTCCCCCGCCACCCCCAGCTGTCCTGTGCTCAACTATCCATAGTGTTGTGAGTAGCAGTAACTCAGTCTTCTCCATTGTGTGTTATATTCCATTGTATGACTATACTTCAACTTATCTATGTTTCTGTTAGTAGACATTTGGCTTCTAAAATGGTTAAAATAGGAACAGATAAATTTGTGTCAGAGAGATGAATGAGAGTACTCTCTATTTAAGGATCTTTCTATTTAGATTTTAAAATCATGATTGTTAATAACTCTTAGATGGCACTTTACAGCTTATGAATGTGTAAGTGTGCACATAAATAACATGTGCTTCTCATCTAGTTCTTACAGTGACCATGTTCAGTATGTAATGTTACAGTATCCTCTTTTTGCAAGTAAGGAAATGTGGTGTCTGAGGAGCTGAATGACTCCCCTGGGGTCACATGAACAGCACTGGTTGGTTTGGTATATATAGCCAAGCCCTCTGACTTCATAGCATGTGGTCATTCTGTTAAATTTTATTGTTTCTGATTATGGCTTCTGTAGACAAGATCTGAACTTAAGAATCACTTGTGTATTTTTCTAAAATTGAAATACTCTTTTTTTTTTTGAAGCTCTATCCATGTTTTTATTGCAAATAGCAAGGTATAATTTTTGATGGTTGAATAATATTCCATTATATATATCACATTAAAAAAATAAATCTTCATTGTTCAGATTATTACAGATGTTCCTTTTTTTCCTCCCATAGCTCTCCTCCACCTGACTCCCCCCACCCCCTTCCCCATGCCCTTATCCCCTGCCACTGTCCTCATCCATAGATGTAAGATTTTTGTCCAATATCTTCCCACACCCCTCACGCTCCCTTCCCCCTGAGAATTGTCAGTCCACTCCCTTTCTGTACCCCTGATTCTATTATATTCACCAGTTTATTCTGTTCATTAGATTTTTTATTGACTTGATTTTTAGATTCACTTGTTGATAGGTATGTATTTGTTATCACTTTGTTGTTCATAATTTTTATCTTTACCTTTTTCTTCTTCCTCTTCTTAAAGAATACCCTTCAGCATTTCATATAAGCCTGGTTTGGTGGTGATGAATTTCTGTAGCTTTTTCTTATCTTTATCTGACCTTCAATTCTAAATGGTAGCTTTGCTGGGTGGAGTAATCTTGGTTGTAAGTTTTGCTGTTCATCATTTTGAATATTTCTTGCCATTCCCTTCTGGTCTGCATAGTTGCTGTTGAGAAATAAGCTGATAGATGTATGGGTATTCCTTTGTAGGAAACTAATTGTTTTCCTCTTGCTGCTTTTAAGATTCTATCTTTGTCTTTAGCCCTTGGCATTTTAATTGTTATGTGTTTTGGTATGGTCCACTTTGGTTTCTCTTGTTTGGGATTCTCTTTGTTTCCTGGACTTGTAAGTCTATTTCTTTCAGCAGGTAGAGGAAGTTTTCTGTCATTATTTCTTCAAATAGGTTTTCAATATCTTGCTCTCTTTCTTCTTCTGGAACCCTCATAATGCGAATGTTGTTACGCTTGAAGTTGTCCCAGAGACTCTTACACTATCTTCATATCTTAGGATTCTTTTTTCTTTTTGCTTTTCTGGGTTGGGTGTGTTTTGCTTCCTCATATTTCAAACCATTGATTTGATTCTCAGAAACCTCTACTTTACTGTTGAATCCCTGTATATTATTCTTTATTTCAGTGTATGCTTAATTTCTGAATGGTCCTTTTCCATATTTTTGAAAGTTTCTAGAACAGTGGTTCTCAACCTTCCTAATGCCACGGCCCTTTAATACAGTTCCTCATGTTGTGGTGACCCCCAACCATAAAATTATTTTCGTTGCTACTTCATAACTGTAATTTTGCTACTGTTATGAGTTGTAATGTAAACATCTGATATGCGGGATGTCTTTTCATTGTTACAAATTGAACATAATTAAAGCATAGTGATAATCACAATTAGATATTGTGAAATATTTCTTTCTAATTACAAATAAATGAAATTTTGTCTTGAAGCATGGTGTAGCATGGGTAATAGTCTTAATATAACAACAGTAAACTACATTATTACATTTTCCGATGGTTTTAGGTGACCCCTGTGAAAGGCTCATTTGACCCCCAAAGGGGTCGCGACCCACAGGTTAAGAACCGCTGTTCTAGAAGATTCTTAAGTAACCTTATAAACCATGGTTCTGAACTCCATATCCAATAGTTTGCTTTCTTCATTTCTTTCATTTGTGACATTTTTCTTTGTCTCTGTATTTTGGCTGCTTCCTGTGTTTGTTTCTATGTATTGGTAGAGCTGCTATGTCTTCTTGAGTTGTTAGAGTGACCTTGTGTAGTAGGTATCCTCTTGGTCCCAGTGTCTCAGCCTCCCCAGTCACCTTAGCTGGGAGCTCTAGGTGTACCCCTTTATGGGCTGTGATCACTCTTTTTGTAGTTGAGACTTGATTGCTGTCAGTGTCCCTGGGAGGAATTGACTTCTAGGCCAATTGTCTGTGAGGACCAGCTGTGACTACAGTGGGAGAGCTGCTGTTCAGGAGATACCCCTAGGGAGCAGGACTTGCTTCAGTGGGGCTTTGATGCTCACTGAGTCTGCCCCTTGAGTGTGTGCTTATGGATGGGAAGAGTTGAAATCTGATATTGTCTGATACTGACCACTGTGTACACTGGCTCCTGGAGGCCCAGGGAAGTTTAAAGTCAGTCCCTGCCTGGGGCTACCCAGTAGGAACTACAGAGAGATCTGCTGGTTCCTCCTCTTTGTATTGGGTTTGGAAATGCCCAGATGAGGCCCAGCTTTGAAGCAAGGCAGTCTGTTGATGGTGTGGTTCTTGATCCTTTTATTGATAGGTTTGGGGCTCCCTGACCCAGCTGCAGCTTGTTTGAGATAGTTTAGCCTGAGCAAGGACAGGCCACTCATATGCAAAATCTGTTGCACCCAGCTTGAGTAGGGTTGTAAATTGGATGAGATAGGCTCTTAGGGAATCATCAGGGTGGAACAAACAAATGGCTGCCAGTCAGCCTTATGACTAGGGAGGTCCCAGCATAGTAACAGTGATCCCTTTGAGCACCTTTGTCTGGGAGAAAGCCACCCTCTGAGCTCCTGCCCCGATACCAGATAATCCAGTTTCTTCTAGTATGTGTTTAGGTCCACCAGAGCCTTGCCCTGGTGCTGGAGCTCAGAGGAAGCAGGACCTTATAAGTTCAGTTCATGGTGCCTGTGTTTTAAGAAGAACAGCTGGGTCTCTAGCGGCCTCTGTGTCACTGAGCCCCAACCTGCACTGGTTTTTACAGCCTGTAGTTCTTATTGCCCATAGGCACTTCTTTTCTCAGCTCTGGGACCCTGGGCTGGGGATCTGGGACCCCTTCCTCCTCCGGGCAGCCTCTGTAGAGCTGATCTCCCTCCCGATTAAAAAAGCGGCACATGTGGGTGCTGGACCAGCTGGTTCTGTGCCTCCGCACCTCCTACCAGTCTCAGTGTGCTTTCTTCTTTACTTCTCTAGTTGTAGGACTTCCATTCAGCCAGCTTTCCAGTGGTTCTGATGATGGTGGTTCTGTATTTTAGTTGTAATTTTGATGTGGTTGTGGGAGGCGGTGAGTACAGGTGTTTGTTTACCTATGCCGCCATCTTCCTTCCTCAGGATTTTCTTCTTAATATGATGGAAGCCAAAGAACTGTTGCCCTCTGTAACCTGAGAGTCTGTTTTGTATCATCATGTCTTCACATCATCAGGAAACAAAATTCTAGCTGAAGCTCAGAGCCTAGCCTGACTTCATTTCTGTGCTGTGGTCATTTGAATGCTTGAAAATAATCTTAAATGGGAAGACATAATACCAAATAGCACTTCCACATTGATGATTACTGTGTGCGTGCAGAAGCCATGAATTTTAGTGATAAAATTAGGTTGTTTCTATGCACCTTAAATGTTTGTTTACATTTACAGTAATTTCCCAAGGAACATACAGTGCAGTCAAATGCATGGGGTTTCAAGTCTGACAGGCCAGCAGCGCTCCAGTACTGGCTTCATTGCTTCCTATTTGTATGGCCTTGGGCAAGTTTCTCAATCACTTTGAGCTTCAGTTTTCTCATCTAACTGGAATCATACCACCTGATAGGGTTGCTATGGAGATGACAGTGGGATCATGTCAGTGCAAAGGCAGTTGTGGTTATTTTAGTAAGAGTATGATGGTCCTTTATTTATTTATGGCCAGCAGTAATTTGTTCCCAAATGAAGTGGACAGCTGAACTTCAGCAGTGATAATAGTGAGTGTCTCATTAGGATTACACACCAGCTTCATTTTTGCATGTGGTACAGTTGTTGGCATAGTGGTAAGAGGTGGCACGTGGTACTTTGGAACTTCCCGGATTCTGCTTCGTGGCCATCGGCGGCAGAGAACTGAAGCTCACGGTTGCAAAGAGCATGCACACACAACCCGGTGAAGTTAGGTGCATACCAGACAAATGAATGACATACTAATTATGATCCTACCTTGGAAAAGGTCTGGGAGAAGTGTAGCTTCAGGCACTATGTAAAAGACCTAGCTTTTTAAGCTGGCAAAGTAATGATGACTATTTTTAGTTTAATTTATACCCTTTAAAAACATGTAGTATACTTCTTACTACTCCTGGATGGTTTTATGTATTTTAATTAATGTTATCTTACTGCATTTGTACCCCGAGGCTGCTTTAGCAAAAGATGTAATTTCAGAATGTTGATGAAATTAGATAGGGCTGACTGGGAAGATGCTGTTATTCATATTTATGGTTATAAAATATTTCAGGTACACCTGTGTATGGCATTCTTGTGCGGTAAACACCTCGACAGTGTTCTGAATCAGACCAGTGAAGTAATAGCTCCATTGTGGGTTGATTTCATTGCTTTTGGTGTTAACATGTCTTTTTTCTTTTTCCTTAGAATTTCCTAATGCACAATGATACCTAAAGAAATGAAAGTGCTTCTATAAGTCTAACAAGCACAGCTCCCCTCCCTCCACCTTTATTATTTTATTTTTTACTTTTCTTTTTAAAATATATTTTATTGATTTTTTTACAGAGAGGAAGGGAGAGGTATGGAGAGTTAGGAACATCGATGAGAGAGAAACACCACTCAGCTGTCTTCTGCATACCTCCTACTGGGGATGTGCCCATAACCAAGGTACATGCCTGAACCTGGGACCTTTCAGTCTGCAGGCCGACGCTCTATCCACTGAGCCAAACCAGTTAGGGCCCACCTTTATTAGAGCCAAACCTCACATATCCTTGATTGACTTGGCATGAGGTGCATGCATGCGCAGGTAGAAATCAGCGTTATTTGGATCTGAGCTAGTAGCCAATTATAGAGCATAAAAAATATATTTTAACTCATTTGCCAGAGCAACACAGTTAGTCTTGCAATAAAGTGAAAGACAATTCGCCAAAAAAGAAAAATAATATTTTGAATAAATCTTGAAATAAGACACAGCCAATAAAAAAGAAAAGCTATAATAAGCTCCTTATTATGATAAAATGCAGAGCAGACTTTCTTGTTAGTAGCAATTAAGAAGTAACATGTCACAAAGCTTTTGTACAATATTGAAGTGGTATCTTCCCTATTTTGAAGGTTAAGGTATTGAAACTGTCTTGGTGGTAGAATGTCAAATCCTAGGAAGAGGGAAAGAGCCAGGAGTATCAAGATAATAAGTGAAACTTAGAAACTTTGTATTATTTTTATAAGTTTCTCTGAAATCAAACAGCAATGTGTTACTTAGAAACCTCCTACAGTTTCATTGTAATAGTGTGCATTCCTTTGGCTACGTGGCAGATAATGATCATATTAAGAGGCTTTTGTTTTATCCATGGGCTAGTCTCCAAATAGTACCTTTTTCTCCTTCCCTCCCTCTCTTCTTTCCTTCCTTCTGATAGTTCTAGTCGGTCATTTCCTGATTTGTGACAGGGACTATTTTAGACTTTGGGGACACATCCAAACCAAGTTCCTGCCCTCAGTAAGATTACATTCCAGTTGGGGGAAGAACACCAGTGTCCCAGGGTTGGGTTCTCCAGAAGCACACGCTGAGGTGGAGTTTGGGGGACAGATGTCTGTCTGGGATCAGTACTGTGAATACAGGGCACAGGGCTGGGCAGAGGAAGAAGTGGGAACTGGGCTGCAGATTTGACAAGGCCTCCCCCAACCCGGCAGGGAACTCTAGAAGGAGCATTGCCTGCCAGTGTCCTGTACTGAGTGGGAACCTTGCTCCTTTACCAGGTGTGTTATCAGGTGTGGGCTGCTCTGGAAAGGCTGTGCCCTTGGGCAGGTGAGGCTGCTCTGCCCATGAGGCTGACCCAGGGCGCTGGGCCCTGAAGGTCATCTCCCGGCAGCTGCTCAGTGGGTTCTGGCAGTGCATCTCCCAGTTGACAAATCCAAAAAGTATTTAAATGTCTTCTGGTGACACAGGCTGGGGAAAAATAAAGCTGGAGGAGGGGGTGGAGAGTGTCAAAGGGACAAAGCCTTATGGAGGTATTTGAACCGAGAACTTCAGGAAGTGGGGATCCTGGAGCAGGCAGAATGGTCCAGGCAAGGGAAGAGCCAGAGCAAAGGCCCAGAGGGGGGTGTCCCTGACATGTGGGGGAACAACCAGGAGGCCGGCGAGTGAGTGTGTGGGGCCTCTTGGCAATTGCAGGTTCTCCTTTTATTCTGTGTGATATGGTGTCTTCGTTTGCTAGGGATGATGTAACAGAGGACCACACCCTGGGTGTCTAACCAGCAGAAATCTACTGATGTTAGACGTGCATGATCAAGTATTGGTAGGGTATCCTTCCTGATGGCTGAGAGAGAATCTGTTTCATCTCTGGGTTCTAGCTTTTGGTTGTTTGCTTGCAGTATGTATAGTTCTTGGGTGTATAGATCTCAACTTTCATTGTCATGTGGTATTCTCCCTGTGTGCATGTGGTTGTGTCCAAATTTCCCCTTCTTATAAGGATATCAGTCATATTGGATTGGGGCCCTCCTAATGATCCCAACCAATCACATCTGCAATGACCCTATTTCCAAATAAGGTCACATTCTGAACTTCATCATATGAATTCTCAGGGGAACACAATTCTCATTAGAGAATTTTGAACAGATTGATAATATCATCTGATTTATGTTTTAAAAAGAATCACTCTGGCTCAGTTGATTGGAGCATTGTCCTGTACACCAAAAGGTAGCGGTTGGATCTCCAGTCAGGGTACATATGGAAGGTAACGGATTGATGTTTCTCTCACATAATTCTCTCTCTCTCTCTTTCTCTCTCTCTCTCTCTCCCTCCCCTCCCCCACTCTATAAAAATCAATGACAATTAGGAAAAAGTCACCATGTTTTGTGAGAATAGAATGAAGGGAGGAAGCAGAGCCATGGCAACAGTCTAGGCAGGAGATGATGGTAGGTGGGCCAGGGTGCTGGAGGTGGCGGTAGTGAGTGGGTGTCATGTTCTAGGTATAAGGTAGAGCTGAAGTAGTGTTAGAGGAGATATGCAGAGGGCGCAGGGAGGGGAGAGGGAGAAGACAGTGCACATGAATGCAGAGGCAAGGCTGGCTCCTGAACAAATTACTAGAAGAATGCAGTTGTCATTTCTTGAGTTGGGCAAAGTATTGGAGGAGCCAGTTGGGGGTGACATTAGGACTTGATTTTGGGATGCCTGTTAGATATTCATGTACAGATATTGAATACTCAGTTGGAGATATGAGAGATTCTGGATCGGGAGTTAATGAGTTAGGAAGAAAATGTGAAGAAAGGGGGCAAGGTCTCAGAAGGCATCAACCACTGGTTTCAAGACAGAGTAGTCATCCAGTGGGATGAGAGGGTGGATTGACCATTGCTTTGGCAACATCAGGTCATGGATCTTGTCCAAAGCGGTTTGGATGGGACAATAGAGATGGAAGCCTTACTGCTGTGAACTCAGTGAGAGGGAGAAAATAGAGCTGTGGACAGCTCTTGAGTTTATGACTAGGTCTTTGATGAACTTGCTGGGGATTCAGGTTCCCCCCAGAGATTCAGAGTTAACTAGGATGCCAGGGATGGAAAAACCTTTGGGAAACCTTTACGTCATCATCTTAGAATGGGAGTCACATATTTTTAGACTCCCTCCCCTTTTCTTTCACAAGGCTATTTACCTTTAACTCTGCCCAGGAATGATAACTTCATGCCCTAGGATATAATGTTAGCCCCTCTCAGACAAATTTTAACTCTTTTCCTTCTAACATGATAGCATAGTAATGCTGAGTTTTTAAAAACAAACAAACAACTTTATTGGACGATCCACCACGCTCTAAGCAGAGTACAGTGTTGTGGGACACCAGGGCAGCTCTTAGATGCTCGTGGGTGAGGAGGCTTCTTGAAAGATGAAACTAGGAAAGCGCCCTTAGGAACACTGAGTTCTTGAGGGGGGTAAGAGAGTGATAGGGGTATATAGGATTAGTCATAAGGGAAGAAACATGTGACCTAAAAGGACATTTACCTGGAAGTTGGTTGAATAAAGAAAATGAAGCGATTATACGTAATTAGCTCTCAGGATAATTTACATCCCCAAACAATTTTAGCCACACTTCAACTTCTTCATTCCCATATCTTAAAATCAAGAGTTCTGAGCAAAGCAGAATGACCAGACTTGAGCTTCATCTCCTCTGACTTTCCCGGTCTATCTGGGTATGGGGGGAAAGGAGACCCCAACAGGCACCTGTGGAGGGGAGTGAACCAACGGGACTCTGAGTTGTAAGTTCCCGCTGCTCAAGTGCTCTGTGGAACCAGGGAGAGAAAGCTCTCTCCAGAGGTGGAACTGGTTGTAGGTGAAGGCATGAACTTCAACTTTCAGGGCCATTTTGGAATCAATGGAAATATTAAATGCTTAGTTTCTACAGGGCTGTATTAGGCTTCACTTTTTTTTTTTTAACATAAATGATGGAATTAAATTTGATCATTGATGTCCTTTCTTTTTTTAAAGAGGATATCATTTAAGAAGAGCACACCTATTTTATTTTCTTAACTTCCGGAATTCATTTGACCAAATGTGATTATTTCTGTGAGATGAAAGGTTTTTTTTTTTTTTTTTTTTTTTTTTTCAGGGGTTTTTTTTTTTCCACAGTGTTCACAGGGGGGGGGGGGGGCGGAGGGGGGAGGGGAGGAAGTGAAATTAAACTGCACAGAGAGAGGAGCTTTAGATGTAATAAGAGGGACGTTTTTTCTGATGAGGCTCCTGGAATTCAGGTAGGCTGCTCTGCCTGGGTTATAAATCCCTCCCTCGTGGACTGCCAAGGTGTGGGAAAGGCAAGTGCGCAGACCTTAAAGGGGCGTGGGGGAAGGCACATTTGTTCCATTATAATATACAAGAGAACATCTGAGCAAGTTTAACTCTATTTTTCAGTTTTACTTTCTGATGTTAGAGAGTGTATTTGAGAGAGAAACATCTCCTCTCTCAATCTATGTTGTTCCCCATTCGCTTGATTCTAGTATGTGCCCTGTGTGGGATCGAACCCACAACCTTAGTATATTGGGACGTTGCTCTAACCAACTGAACTGCTGGGTCTTTCAGGCCCTCAAGCACAGCCACACCATCCTGTAGGTTTACTTAGGCTTGTTCAGGCCTCCCCGGACCATCGTGTTGGAAAGCAGTTGTGTCTGTGTTGGAGAGGTGAGCTGGGAGACGGGCATTCTTCATGGACTCAGGCCTTTGCCCACGCACACAAATGGTTTCTCGGGCTCCTGCCCATTCTAAGCATCATTTTGTTCTTGCAGCTGTCCGCTTGTCTTATCTGAGGTTGGCACTTCACATTCAGCATTGAAATTTAGGTAGGAAAGAAAGGGGAGGATTCACTGGGTATTGTTTTTATTAAATGCTGTACTGCATTTACATATTATTGAATACTCTTTTATATGTTTTCCCTCAAAGCTGTAAAATATTGTCATTTCCAAGATAAGGAAGAGTGCCAGGCTGCTATCTTCCTTCCTTCTGAATTCATATGTAATCTAGCATCATTAACCCTTCGTAGCTCTTTTTCATGCCGGTATTTGCCTGCTATGGGAAATTTTAAATAAAGCCAGCTGTGTTAAATATTCATAGAATCGATTTTTATTTGTTTAAAGTCTTGGGTGATTTATCTTCAGGGACTGTTAATACGGCAGTAATTCTGCATTACATTTCTTGCACCAACATTTAATTGATACTATATTTCATGAGGGTTATTGCAGGTTTATTGCTGTTGTATTTCGAGTTGTGGTTCTGTGCTAGTAATCAGACGAATAGGACCTCTGAATCTGTTGTTTCTATTTTTAATTGTGTGTGCTTTTGAGCTGATAAGTTTGAAAAGGGCTGTTAACTATTTAACAGACCTGATGGATGGAGCAGATCAAGGGATACTTGGCCTGAGGATGTCATTGAATGAATATATATATTTTATGATGAGAAGTCAACTTAATCTATATTCCTTTTTAAACTGATATAAAATTTAATATCTATCTATATCTATCTATCTATCTATATATATGTCTTTATATATTTATTTTGATGGGCATTAGTGTTTGCTTTACTTCTCAATTAAGGTACCAGGGACATATTGGGCTTTGTGAATGGCAGTGATTTTGTTGCATGAAAATCTGGTTGGTTGACATTGTTACTGTTTTCCAGAAACTTCAGTAGTTTTTTAGACCACTAGGGTGTCAGTATCCCAGCTGTACAGTTCTCATTGGGACCTCATATAGCATGGCGCTCAGCAGGTGCTCAGTGTTATACAGAGAGAATAAAATAAATGCCCCTACACTTTTGTTGAGTAAATAGATGTCCATTCCATAAGTGCAGTACCTATGGGGGAGTGGTGGGTCCTGAGGGAGGAAGGGGGTTTGCCCATCCAATCACAGTCCTTCGTGAATATTTGTTTATTCATTGAATGAATGCAATGAATGAAAAGCGGGAGAAGAGGGAGGAGGCAGTTCTGGGTGGGTGTAAGGGAAGAGGGAAAACCTCAGAGCCTGGAAAGTGCAAAGCACGGCCAGGGCCCGAGTGTTTTGTATTAGATTTAACTCAGGCGGCAGGAAGTTCTGGAAGAAACTCCAGACTAGGAGTTAACACGCCGGTTCTTGGTCACTTGCTAAGAATGTGACCCTGGGTGACTCAGTGAATTGTTGGACCTTGGTGTTTCTCCTCTGCCCTGCCTTCCCTCAAGGCTTTCTGGGAGGCTCAGACAAGAAAATTGATGTGCGTGTTTTGCACACTGTGAAGGGTCATACATATTTAGGTGGTGGTGTGAGCCTTGATGGATGAAGAGGCTCATTCATCCATCAGATAGTTACCGAGCACCCGCAGCAAGCCATGGCCTGTGAGAGACAGTGGTGGAGAGAGCGCAGGCCTACCTCCTGGGCTCTCATTCTGGTGGTGAGAAGGTATTAGCCCAGCAATCACTCAAACATAACCACAATCTGTTATAAGAACTGTGAAGTACAGAGTGCCAGAGGCTCATCCTAGTCTTGGGGCAGGGGCAGAGCTTGGTTCTGGGGTTTGAGGTTTGTCTTATACTCTGTGGAGTTTTTAAAGGCTCTTGTAGGGACTTACACACAAACGTTGCTTTAGTACATTTAATCTAGTGGCTACATAGAGTAGATTGATGAAAGATTGGGGTCTGGGAAAGAGTTACATGAAGCTACTGACATGTAGATCCTCTTTCTGCCATATAGATCCTAATTGTCCTACGGCATATCTAGTCTTGGAATTGTTTTGATACTTTAATTGTTTAATATTGATATTTTTATGTGAGGTTTTCTAGGGGCTTGATGTTTTTGTGTTTTTTCATTTGGTATATCAGTGGACATCTATTTTCAGTTAAAGATGAAGTTACCATAAAATATTAGCAAACGCTTCTATTGGTTCTTCTGTGTGCCAGAGACACGGTGCTTAGTGGCTTATATATATTCACTCCTGTTGACTTTCAACAACCAGGTGAGGTGTTAAGACCATGCCATCCTCATGGGCAGCTGAGGACACCGGAGCTTAGGAGTCCAAGGCTGGGCAGCTGGCAAAGGGGGACTTGCACGCTGGCCACCTTGGTCCAAGTGTGTGTGTGTTGTTTTTTTAAAAAAATATATTTTATTGATTTTTTACAGAGAGGAAGGAAGAGAGATAGAAAGTCAGAAACATCAATGAGAGAGAGAGAGACATCAATTAGCCACCTCCTGCACGCCCCGCAGTGGAGATGTGCCCGCAAGCAAGGTACATGCCCCCGACCAGAATCGAACCCGGGACCCTTCAGTCCGCAAGCCGATGCTCTATCCACTGAACCAAACCGGTCTCGGCCAAGTGTGTGTTCTTCATCATATCATTATCACTTCCCACTTAAAAAGAATTAATTTTAACATTCTATAAGATGAAGATACCAATAAAACAACCTTAAAATAATCTCTGTGAATCCCTTCCTTCTCAATATATTTCTTTCTTGTTTTGTGTTTTTTAAATACGTGTTTCTTAATTACAAACTGAGGAAGAAAACCTATATTAAGACCAAATTGTTTTCCAAGTTCTATTTTGATTTTTTGCATTTTTCCATGAAAAATGATACAAATTTAGTAGTTAGTCCTTGCATTGCTCTCCGGGCTGCCTACCTCCCCATTTTTTCCTTTATTTCAAAACCAGAACAGCTATCAGCGGGTCAGCGAGGTTGCAGATCTGCCTCCTGCCCTTCACTGCCCGTAAGAGCTTCAGTTCAGTGTCAGTTGCTAATTGACTTCCAAGGCAGTAGAATCTTTAGTCTCTACATAAGCCAATTCCTTGAGTTCACAGACAGGGACCCCAAAATTAAGGTGAGCTGTTTTCACGGGGCTGTGGTGCTAATTATGGGTAGAGCCAGAATGGAAAGCAGGACTCGGAACATCAGCCCAGGGTCCCCACAGCCTGTGGAGGCCTTACATGTGGAGGAGGGCAGCAGAATATGCCAGCCCAAAATATGACTTAGGAGTTCAGGACATGCTACCGCAAAACATGCCTCTTTGATAGACTGATTATTTTGAGCTCTGGACACTTGAAAAACAGGAAATGCAGGAAGAGGCTTGAACTTCCCTCATCTGCCTGAAGACAGATCCTCCTAAAGGAACTCGCTGTCATTGATCCCCCTCCCTGGGAGTTTCATCAACCAGGGAAGATGGACTCTTACCTACAGGAGTGGATACCACATCCAGACAGCCTTTGTCTAAACTTTCACACTTCCCGTGGGTTCTTCTAAGGACCCATTTGTCTTTCCTGAAATCATTTTCCCTGTGAGGATGGGATTTAAGCCTGAATTCTAAGCCACTTCTTTGAATTACTCATTTTTTCCTGGGTGTCTCCTATGTATTCATGAAGTATATGTGTTAGTAAACTTCTGTTTATTTTTATCTTGTTATTCTGTCTTTTATTTCAGGGATCTTAGCTAAGAATTCAGAGGGTAGAGGGAGAATTATTTTTCTTTTCCTGTATATGTTTCCATGCCTTTTCCTTGCATATCCTTTTCATTGTATTTTATTTGTGCAGTATGATTGGCAGTGAAATTTTATGTTGATTTAGCTAAGTCTCAATGCTGTGAAGTGGAGATAGGACACACTCTGGCTGTTAGTTCAAAATGAGTTTGTCCTCAAATTATATCAACATAAGTATTAATAAAACTAGAGGCCTGGTGCACGAAATTCATGCACGGTGTGTGTGTGTGTGTGTGTGTGTGTGTGTGTGTGTGTGTGTGTATGTGTGTCTCCCTCAGCCTAGTTTGACCCTCTTCAATCTAGGATATTCCTCTCACACTCCAGGACTGCTGCTCCCAACTGCTCACCTGCCTGCCTGCCTTATTGCCCTTAACTGCTTCTGCCTGCCAGCCTGATCACCCCCTAACCACTCGCCTACCAGCCCAATCGACACCTAATTGCTCCCCTGCCATCCCGATGGTCCCTAACTGCCCTCCCCTGCTGCCTGGTCCCCTCCAACTGCTCTTCCCTTCTGGCCTTGTCACCCCTAACTGCCCTCCCTTGCCAACCTGGTCACCCCTTACTGCCCTCTCCTGCAGGCCTGGTCACTGCCAACTACCCTTCCCTGCAGGCCAGGTCACCACCAATTGCCCTCCCCTGCAGGCCTGGTCCCTCCCAACTGCCCTCCCCTTCTGGCTGATTTCCCACAACTGGCCTCCGCTGCCGGCCACCTTGTGGCAGTTATCTTGTGTCCACAGGGGGGTGGCCATATTGTGTGTTGGAGTGATGGTCAATTTGCATATTACTCTTTTATTAGATAGGATGTTTAGAAATACTTTTCTATAACTTTTATTTTTGTCAACCCAGAATGCTTTATTAAATGAGACTTCCTGTGTTAATTTCCCTCATCTCACTATCATACTTTTCATTTGTTTTGCTTATTTTTTCTAACACTGAATTAAAACGTTAATCTGAAACTGTGGGCCAGTATAGATAAGCTGCAGAAAAGTCTGATTTCAGAATTAAACTTAAACCCATGTCTTTGGATTTGTTCAATGCATGGATTAGCATCACTGACATTTTTTGTAACTGTGGTGAGGAAAATGTTTTATAGTATCTCAAAAAGCACTTTTAATATATTTTTCGATTTATGCTTTTGTTTCTTGACCTTTCAGCTTTGCCTGTGAAATTGTCCCCCAGGGCTCTGCTTTCATTTGGTTAGTTAACTGCTAAAAGGCACACTCTCTGCAGGAGTCGGGTGTGGATATAACATCCGCAAGAGAGAGACATATGCTTTGCAGTTTCACAGATTGTTTCATTTTCTTTATTTGGTTAAAGTCTCTTTTTGGACTCCTTGCGCTTTTTGTGATTGGTGCGAGCCTTTCCATACATTGTGTTTTGTCCCAGTTTTATCACCTACCAGTTAAATCTCAGTAACAGAGCTGGAACTCAAACATATAAATGTACATCGCGTTGCTAATTTCTGAGATAGGGCCCCATTTGTGGTTTCTACATTGGCTTTTGCACACAAACCGCACCTGTGATGTATGGTCTGCCTGGTTTTCAGTGTGGGTTGCTTTAATGTTACAGGAGCTTTAAGGTACTTGTGAACTGAGTGCAGAATCCTTGCAGATTTTCAGATATGTCTCCGTGTCCTTTGCATTTCTTCCTCACATCTGATATACTGGACATTATGTTAGTGTTTTACTTTTTGTTAGATTATTGCACATTATTCAAATATTCAGCTTCATTTCATAGAAACGTTAATTTTTCTGGACTCATTTTATATGTTTACTAGTGAACCGGATTCATGCACATGGAAAGGAAATTAATTAGAAGGTGGCCGGTGGGGCAGGATTAGGCGAGATGAGCTTTCGGACATGCCCTGGAGCCAACCTCCCCACAGTCTCTCCCCAGCGTCTGCAGAGTGAGTGGGGTTCCTTTGGTAGGTGGGGTCCTTTGGCCTGACCTGTGGACATCAGGCTGAAACCAGCTCTCCACCATCCCCCGAGCGGTCCCTGAGTGCAAAAGGGCACTCTGCTGTCATACAGGATGTGGAACGCAAATGCAAGTGTGCAGTAAATCAGATTCGGGATTGACATTGGCCCATGGCTGAAGGTGGAAACACGCTGCCCCCTGAGGAATCAGGCTCCCTTCTCTCTGGTTTTGGGGTGCGTCACCCGAGAACTGCCGCTGCCAAGTCACTGCCGCCCAGCAGCTCCTGCGTCGAGCGTCTGCCCCCTGGTGGTCAGTGCGCATCATAGGGACCGGTGGAGAGTTGAACACTTAGCGTATTAGCCTTTTTATATAGAGATATGCAATTTACTATGTGTTTACATATAATTAAATGATAAGAACAACTGTCATGAATAGGTTAGGAATAAGTACATCTGTCATAAATGGGTCAGGAATAAACTTGATATAATGTGATGGGTGGGAGCAGATTACTGCTTCTCAGCTTATATGGTGAATGTGTAGTCTTTTTCATTTTCGATCTGTTATGGACCTGTAATTTTATAAATAATAAAAAAGAAGACATAAAAAACACATACAAAATACAAGCCTTAATATTTTAACTTAATTTTAGAAAAACAACAGAAATAAAATTACATTTTACTAAATGTAATCAGAACAAATATAAAATAGGGAAAAAGGAAATTACAAAATCTGTCACGTTCTTCAAATCTGTGCATATAGGCAATTCACATACAAGTCACTATTAATTGAATTAATTTGTTACTTAAGTAAAACTAACAAAAAGTTATGTGTGAAATGTTGATTCCCCATGTATACTTTGAACAAATTCCATATCAATATTTAAGATTTTCGATGTCACAAATGAATTTGCTTGTTTACCTATTCGAGTCTAGGTTGGTGACAGCTTATCTCAGGGTTAATGTATCTAAACTATTTATTGTTTTGTTTTAATAACACTCATGGTGGAGGAATTGGTCTTACAGAGGGATGTTGAGAATGAAAAAAGACATTTTAAAGCAATTTCAGCAAGTTCAAGATCTTAATTTTTCACTTTTCTCCAAAGTGAAGCAAAGGAATCAGTTGTCATAAATCCCTTCCTTGAGAGTTTCAACAGTCAGGGAAGATTGACTTTTAACACACACCACACCCAGACAGACTTTATAACAAGCTATCTTTTCATCTAAAGTCCCAATCATCTTTCCTAAAAATCATTTACTCTCTCCTGAAAGGCCTACAATCCTCCCTCCACTTCCGGTATTAAGAAAGTCTATACACTCTCAAATCTCACTTGTGCACATAATACCAAAAGTAGTAAGTATGTATACCTTTTCTCCAGTTAATCTGCCTGTTGTCAGTTTATTTTATAAACCCAGCTATCGAACCTAGGAGGGTAGAAGTGAAGTCTTTTCTCCCCTTCACTATCTTTGAAATACCCCATGGGCTTTACATATATCTGCTAGGTATAACTGCATATGATACATAGCTGTGGGCTGCATATGATACATAGCTGTGGGAAGTAGACATTTCAATGGAGACATTTTCTAAAGCCTAATTCTCTATGGTGTAGTTTTCTCCTAAGGACACTATACAATCTTGAATTCTCATTTCTCCCCTGGTCAGTGGGAATCAGTTTAGTTACCTGTCCCCTAAGATAATCTCAGTATTTGGTCCTTATTTCCTTTGCTTTGAGTATATTGTCTGGGTCCAGGAGAAGATAGCTGGTGTTACAGTGAAACAATCCTAGAAAAATGATCAATTTTGGTGTTTCAATCCTCCATCTTATCTTTTAACTAAATGACAATTTTAAATGATTTTAAACTCTCCTATGAACAAGGATGACTTGGGATAACTGTAATTTTATCCTGGTTTTATTAGTTCATAGTCGAGATAGAAGCAAGTTTTTCATGGTTTTAAAGCAAATGAAATTTTAATCAGAGTTGAAACTCATTTTTATGAAAGTTATTAGTGGAGTATTTGGTGTTTGAAAAGGAGCCATCGTCTTTGTACGAGTAATAACCAGGGCTTTCAAAGAGAAGACGGCCATGAAGTCTGCAGAGGAAAGTGATAATGTAGTGATGATGAGTATAGATTTACTTCAGAGTAAAAAAAAGAGTAGTGAGTTAATTTTGGAAACATTTCCTTTCTTGATGTTATACCTTGCAATTTGAAGTTTTTCAGTATCTTAAAATGAGCTGAGTTGACAGTCAAAAAGTATCATTGAAAAAAATTACAACTTGGCATCTTTAGCCAAGTTTTTTTTTTCTCCTCCATCAGGTGAAAGAAAAAGCAGTGGTAAATTTCAAGCATATTTAGAGCGAAGTCATTTGAATGTAATGCAAATAGCTATCATTTATTGAGCTTGCCATATCCATATGCTTGCTTGGCTTATTTTATTTAATTCTTGAAATAAACTGAGGACTTGGGGATTATTTACCCTGATATCTGATGTGCAGAGGATTGATAGGCATTGGAATGTGGTAATTTGCACACCAGATATAGTTACTGGCTTCTGGATACTGCTACTCTGGTGGGGGAGACAAATATAGTTAGAAATGGTGGTGGATTCTAAGGAGAGAAATTGTAGGATGCCGTTAAGTAAAACACAGAGTACTCATCTAGTCTCCAAGGTTGACCAGGGAAGACTTTTCTGATTAATTGATATTTAAGCTGAAACCTGAGTAAATCTTGATGAATGGAAGTTAGCTAGGCTGAAATGTGTGTGTAGAGGGGAGGGGAGGTGGGAAGACATCCTAGACAAAGATCACAGTTTGCAGTAAGTCTTTGAAGTGATGATCAAGGTTGACTCAGGAACTGTAGTGTGCAAGGGCGAAGGATGCTGATTAGGAGTTGAAACAGTGGGCAGGAGCTATGATGCCAGGCCATGACCAGGATTTTGGTCTTTATTTTAAGTGCAATGGGAATCTGTTTAAGAGTTTTATAGTAGGGAAAGACATGGATAGATTCATGTTTTATAAGGATAATTCTGAATCACTGTAGATACAGCTCCTCATGGAGCCTTGTAAAAGGGTTACTCAAACAATCTGCTAAACCTTTGCTCAGTTGTGTATGAGTTTGGCTCTTGGCCCTTCGCTATTCTGTCCTCCATTATCCTGTTTATTGAATAAGATTCAAAGTTTTCTGCTGATACTTTTCTTTGCTTTACAAGGTGATTGTAGCTATTGTACATACTTTTTTTAAACAATCCTCACCTGTGGATATTTTTCACATTGATTTTTAGAGAGTGGAAGGAAGGGAGGAGAATGGGGCAGGGAAGAAGAGGAAAAAAGACTGAGAGAGAGAGACATCAAGATGGACTGAGACACATCTATTGGTTGCCTCCTGCATGCACCCTGACCAGGGCAGGCGGTTGAACCTGCAACTGAGGTATGTGACCTTGACCAGGAATCAGGCCCGAGATCTTTTGGCACACAGGCTGATGCTCTACCACTGAGCAAAATCAACCAGTACAGAGTACATTCTTTTTGTTGGGGCTGGCTGTTATCTCTGATAAAAGCTGTGGAATAGTAACAATCAATGGGTGTTATAGGTTTGCATAATGGTTGTTGGGCAGTATCTACTAGACGAGTAGCTCTTTATTACCATAGTCTGGAGTCTGGTTCTTATTTTGATTACCTGGAGTTTAATTTTCTCAGCACTCCTATAAAGTGATTGGAATTTGAGGGTCCTCCATGATTCTTGTTAATCCAAGTCACAAGAAATTCATGCAAACAAACATACCCATGGTTAATGTCAGAGTGAAGACTAGGGCTGGAAAGGGGTCTGGATACTAGTTCTGGATGGGAACCTACATAGGAAGCCAAATGAGAATCTGACATCACATGTTGGTTAGATCACTTTAAGGGGCATTTCTACAGAGAGGACCAGATACTTTTAATCAGCTGCACGTTAATAACCATTGAACAGCTTGCTGTTTGTGCTTCCTTTTTGTTGGTCCATACCATTTCTTGTCTATTAAACATTTTTTTAATTGTTCTTAACTTTTTTATTTTAAAATAATTTCAGGCTTTCAAAGACTTTCCTTGCATTCTTCACACACATTTTCTAAATGTTGATACCTTCTATTATAACTGCACAGTGACCAAAAACCAGAAAATAAACAATGATTTAATACTGTCATCTGAAGATCTTATTTAAATTTTACCAGTTAATGCCCCATTAATGTCCTTTTTCCTGGGCTGGGATCCAATTCAGGATTACATGTTGCATTCAGTTGTCACAGTTCCTTAGTCTTGTTAATATGGAACATGCCTCACTGTTCTTTGTCATAACATTGACACTCCTGTAGAATGCCCCTGAGTTTGGGCTTGTTGCTTGTTTCCTCAGAACTGAATAAGGTTATGCATTATTGTTAAGACTATTATGAGAGTGATGTTGTGTGCTTCTCAGGGCATTTTGTCTCTGTTTTTAACCTTAAAGTAATTTACTTCTTTCTTCCATTGGATATCAGACAATTAGCTAGGCATGAGATGTTGACCTCTGAGACCATATCTGGAGTACCACAGCTTGAGAACCATGAGGTCTCATTTTAAGTGATCTTGGTATCAGCGTGTTTATAAATGCAAATGTAGGAATTGAGGTTATATGACTATCATCAGACTAGTATCTGGATGGCGTAGGATATACTTGTATTACATAAATTAATTTTAAAATTATTATAAAAGAAATAGAAGTTTCTAAATCTCAGACTTCTGGGGGAGATGTCCCTGGACCCCACAGTTAGGGAAACTGGAGGGGGCTCAGACATTACCCTGCATAATTGCTATATTCACTTGAGAGTGTACCATTTTGTTAAGGGATTTGGGAGTTTCTGGCCTAAAACTGCGTATTTACGGTGGGTACTTTCCCCCAGTGGCTACTCAACTCACTTATTATACATGGACTTTTACTGTAGAGTAACCTCATTCTGTTTTAGGATTGTTTTAGATTAACAAATTAAACTAACTGACATTTTTCTTAACAAAGTTCATTCTTTTCTAATTCTCCCATTTATAGTTTTTATCTTAAAAAAACAACAACCCGCAGTAATATTTTCTTTTCCTCTGTTCATTTTTGGCTTTTCACCCTTGTAAACTACTATAAAAATAAGTCTGCTGAGTTTTAGCATAAATACAGTGAGAGCCAGCCATGGAAATGATTGCAATTTGGAAAAATGTTAGATGGAGGCACATTAGAAAAAAAGATTTCACCCTATCTCAGGCTGCTGCTTTGAAATAACTCATGTTGCTTTCCCACCTCGAAATTGTCATTTTTCCAATTCTCCTTTTTGGAAGTTTCAGTATGCAAAGCTTTGACAGCGATTTAGGAAACTGAAGTCACTACCCACTGTACGTGACATTTACTTGAAGGTAATTTACTTGGCTCCAAGTTGGGGGTTGTTGAAATGGGGGAGACAATGAAATGCTTGCAGCGGGTTTATTGTTTAACGGAAGGAAATCGGTCAAGGTGGCCATTTAATTGCAGGGCTGTGAAAAGCCTTTATCTGACTATACATCTTTGGATGGATATTTTCTTCTTCAGTTTCATGTAGAGTGTTATGTTATGATTGGAACTCTTGGTACTCTTGCCTGCGTTGTCGTGTCTCCACCTTTGTCCTTTCTCTCACTTTACTTTGGGCTGATGGTTAGTTAGTTCCCTGCAGCAGATAGAAGAGTTTCTATTGTAAATGGCAGAAAAGGCCACTCAAACAGGTTTAACCCACAAAAGGTAACTGTTGGCTCATCTAACTAAAAAGTAGAGATGGAGTTAGGCTGCCAATGGTTTGACCAGGGCTGAGTTCCAATTCTCAAGCTATCTGAGGAAAGTAACTTTAAAAAAATTTTAAATCAATGCAGACCAACCCTTTAAAGAATAAATTTTTATTGATTTCAGAGAGGAAGGGAGAGAGATAGAGAGATGGAAGCATCAATGATGAGAGAGAATCATTGATTGGCTGCCTCCTGCACATCCCACACTGGGGATCTAGTTCACAACCCGGGCATGTGCCCTGACCAGGGATCGAATAGTGGTGACCTCCTGGTTCATAGGTCAGCCCTCAACCACTGAGCCATGCTGGCCAGACCAACACTTTTGTAAACTACAGTACAAAAACAATTACTAGAAAAGTGAAATGAAGAAATGCAAATATACACCCAGACCCTTAATTACTATATTCAACAGATGTACAATTATTCTGTCAAATTGCTATAGCTGTTTCTAAACATGTTTATTCTCAATTTCTTCCTGACCTTCTTATAGACTGTTACAGGCTATTGAGGAGTGCTGCTTTGGTGCTGGCCTCCGCTGCCAATTCCAACCTGTCCCCCCCCCCCCCCCCCCCCCCCCCCCCCCCCCCCCCCCGCCCTGGCCCCAGTGTGGTCCTTTTCAAGGTGACAACTGGCTGACAGTAGCTTCTAGAATGGTGTGTATCTGTGTTCACATCTTGGAAAAAAAGTTTTCCCCATTATTGTTCAAATGTGTTGAGCCTCATAATGGTTGAACGAACTCAAAGTCCTTCACAGTGAGCAGGGGAACGCCACTGGGTGCTTGTTCATATTCGACGAGTGCTGACATGACTGGTGTACAGTGAAGAAAGGGTGCCGTCCCAGCCTGACCCAGCTGAACACTGCACAGCTGGGGTTCTTTGGCTTCTAAAGCTCAAAATCAAATTGTCTTTCTCTACATGGGCATATTGCACACACCTCAGATGGTTAAATAAAATAGAAAATAATTTATTTTTGTGAGAGGATTGTTAGGGGCTTAATGGTTTAGGGAAGTGGCTGATTACTCTGATTGTGAACATTTTTGCAAATGGGCCCAAAGGGAAAAGATTCCCACTTAAGATCCTTTGTAAAATGAAAATGAAAAAGGAAAGTGAAAATCCAGAATTGGTCTTAGAAGATGGATATTGTGTTAACCTTGATGAACGCTTAACCATCTAGATTTAATCTGGTCCTCTAAAAATAGCCATGTTTTAAGGGATCACTGAGGAATATCTCTAACAACTCTGCTGGTTCTAAAAGCACCTGGAATTTACTCTGTGCCCACGTTAAAGCTAGTGTGATACGGGATTTAAAATGCAGAGGATTAAATAGCTGTTTTAGTTATTTAAAGGTTAAGATTTAAGGAGAAATGGTATTATTTCACTTTTTCAGGCAATCCGTAAAGGAAGGGTGTGTGTGTGTGTGTGTGTGTGTGTGTGTGTTGTTTTAAAGGATGTATCATCACGAAAAGTATCTATTAAGCACTTAATTGGGTTTTGCACTGTCTGGTACAAAGAAAAGGATTGTGTTCTCTTAATTAGATAATGCGAAGTTATGTGCCTTGAGATTGTCTCTAAATCAAAGGAGTCTTCTCTTGTGCTTTGTGTCAATGTCTTGGAAATGTGTTGTCCTAAGATCCTGATTATAATTCGTGTGTGCATTTAAAATCAGTTGTGAATTCAGAGACTGAGATTTAAATACTTGCTTACATTTTATCCCTAAACACAAGAGTTGGCGAAGTAGGTTTACAGTTATGAGTACCTAAAACACTGTTTATTTTTGTATTATTATTTAATTATTGTATTATTTTTCATAGGAACAACTCTAAACCTACTTTGCCCACCCATATATAAATATAGAGTGGGGTGGGGGGCAATGGGGGCGAATTAGGGGCTAGGGGGTTGAAGGGGGATGGGAACTAGGTGGATTGGAGCTAAAACGAGATTGGCAGTGAGTTGGTAATTGTTGAAATGTTGAAGCAGGATGATGGCTGTAATGGGTGTTTGAAAGTTTCTGTAATAAAAGGTGCAGGGTAAAGCGAGGGAATCTCTGGGGGTTGTCAGGCACCAGATGTTCAATAAATATTAAGCCTGGTGGTATCCGATGTTTGTTTTTTTTAAATATATGCATATTTTTATTGACTTCAGATAGGAAAGGAGAGAGAGAGACAGAGAGAGAGAGAAACAACAATGATGAGAGAGAATCTTTGATCCGCTGCCTCCTACAAATCCCCTACTGGGGATCAAGCCCAAAACCTGCGCATGTGCCCTGACTGGAAGCAAACAGTGATCTCCTGGTTCATAGGTTGATGCTCAAACACTGAGCCACGCCATCCGGGCATGGGTCTTGTTTTTAAAATATTGGAAGGGCTGGGATCCATGGCTCAGATTCCAGCCCCGGCTCGCGAATGACTCAATGACTTAGAGTCGCTCACTCGACATCTGTGGGCCTCGTGGAGTCTCCTGAGTAAATGAGGTCACGGGGGGCCCTCGTTGTCAGCGGTCACCTGTGCTGTCCTCCGGGGAGAGACTGCGGGCCTGGGCTCAGGGAGAAGGGTTCCAGAATTCAGGAGCCGCGTCTGTGAAGGGCCTGGTTTCACTCCAGCTGTGTGTTTGCCAGACTGTCGTTCCAAGCTTGTCGCCTCCTCTTCCCCAGAGAAACCAGCGGCGCTCTGTCATGCACGTGGCCAGTGTGAGTTGATAGAACTTCAGCCAAAGAGCAAAGAAGCATCAGGTGGTAATTTGTGGGCAGTGTCACCCCTGAAGGCAGTGCTGCGGGCGGCGTGCAGAAGAAGAGCTCAGGCTCTGCAGGCCAGGTCCCGATCCTCGCTTACTCACAGACCGTGTCCCGGCCAAGTCCCTGCACCCACCTTCCTCCGGGGCTTGGTGAGGATGAAAGGAGCTAATCCATGCCTGGCGCGTAGCAATGGCTCAGTCAGTGGCAGCCGGGCTTTCTGTCAGCGCCACTCGCTTCGTGTATGTTTGGGGTGCCCAGTTCTTAGAGGAACCACCCGCAGGGTCATCCCTTCTTTCTCCCTGTCTTTGGAGAGCGCTGTGCCGTCCGTGAGAGGTGAGAGGGAAACCGAGGTCCCGTGGGAAGGGAGTGAGTGACCAGAACGTGCCTTTTACAGGTCACCCTGTCTGCCCTTCCCTGGATGTTGATGGTTGGGGTTGCTGGGGCAGTGCAGCCAGGGCATTTGTGGGAACCCCTCACCCCCCAGGAATCAGCCTCCTGACTGCCAGGGGTTTCAGCTTTGCGCTGCCTCCTCTGGCATCCTGACCGCTGACGGGGCGCAGTGCGGGGAGAGAGATTCTTCCTGTGTGTCTGGTCTGTGTCGTATGTAAAACTCGCTCCCTCTGTTGGGAAGGAATGTCTGGGGATGCGCTGGCATTTGCAGAGAGGGAAGTGGAAGTGAGCGTGGCGTTCCTCAGCCTCTGACTCATCACTTAGGCAGCGGGCTCCTGTCATTTCCTCGGTCAGGCCTGCTGATCTCAGGCCCTCCTGGCCGGCCGGCAGCACCTGCTCCTTGCAGCCCGCTTGCCCGCGGTCCTGGGTCACGGCCTTACAGTGGGCGGGATCTCCTCCCCGCCCTTGTTCCTCATGCTGGCCGTTATTTCTCCGGCACCCACCGAACAGCATCCTGTGATTTTCTTTTGTGCGATTTCCGCCCTTAAGCCTGTTGTTTTTTTCTCTCTTTAATTTTATGTCTTGATTGCCTTCATTTTCTTTGGATGTTTCTATTTATTTTCTACCCATTAAGCTGAAAATAGGTTTACGAGCTTCTCTTATTTATTCCAGTTTATAGATTACCCACATCCCTTTGCTTTTTTCTGCAGCTTGCAGGCACTTTACGGCTAATGGGGATGTTCTAATAACAGGAAGAGTAGTATCTCTATGACTTGACAGACTACATAGCAATTTCATAGGCAAAATAACATACTGGCCTTAAGCATTGAAAGGCTAGGTTTTATTCTGGGTTTGAATGTCCATTCATACTCTGTGGGTCTTAATACAAGCTATTTTGACCTTTTTCTGCCTCAGTTTTCTCATCTGTGAAATGGGACTCTCTGGGGGTTGCCCGGCACCAGATGCTTAATAAATATTAGCTTATATTACTGTGGATCTTGTGAAGTTACCTGAGCTTCATAGTAAAGTAGTTTTTGAGGTAGATGAGGCCATTTTCTTCATTTTTATCTGAGTATTAAATCATCTATTCTTTCTTCTTCTTGCTTTATTAAGAATAAAAAAAGGGAGAGAGAAAGACTGAAGGCTAATACATTTCTGTTGTATATATGTAGCATTAAGGCCTAGTGGGCCTGAGATTTGTCCTAAAATTGTTTCCTGGAGAAGGCAAGGGGTGAGTAGACCCTTTCCTGCATCTTTAAACCTCAGCTTAGTCCTGGTTCAGTACCCTGAGAAGACCTGGGGTGGGATGTAGTGTTTGTGGGAAGGACCTCCTTCAGGCCGGTTTCATTGACTTTGATTTAGAACATGGGTTCCTGAGGACTGGGAGGCAGTGTGGTGCTGAGGGCAGACACACCTGGGGGTGGGGGTGGGGGCTCTTGGCTCCACTATGGAACTCTGCTCCTCAGTTTCCTCCTTTGCACAGTAACTGCACCGAGTGATGGTGAGGAGCAGGATGTGTGTACCTGTATCTATTTATATGTAGACTAGAGGCCCAGTGCACGAAATTTGTGCATGGGAGGGGGGGGTCCCTCAGCCTGGCCTGTGCCCTTGGGGGATGTCCGACCTCCCTCTTGCAATCTGGGATGCTGCATGCACTGTGACCATACTTTTCATACAGGTGGAAGGCATCTTGCATTTGTATGCTTCATTTTTTGCCCTGATTATAAAAAGGAGTACAGAACATGATCCTTCTGAGTCAGTAGTGCCATTTTCCCCATCTGATGGGTGGAAAAACTGAAGCAGAGAGAAGGTCAGTAATTGGCTTTGCCACCCAGTTATAAGTGTCAGAATCAGGGCTGACCACAAAATGTGCAAGCCAGAGTCCATGCATGCCATCGCTGCATCATCCTGTGTTTTCAGTGTTAGAGTAGCCTTGCCAGGTTTTAATTTTTAAATCTAAGAGACTGTTCCCAATATAAAGGGTAGGGTCTCTAGGCCTGGCCAGCGATTAGAGCCGACTGGCAGACAAGGTGATTTGGGGGGCCCCCATTGGCACCCACCTTGGCTGGAGGCCTGGTGCCACCCCCTTGCCAGAGCTGCGGGCCCCCGCCCCCTGCCCCCTGCCCCCCTGCCGCCACTGCCACTGGTCACCTACTTCTGTAGGGTTGGCAGGTGGGGCAATCAGGGTGGGGGGTCCCCCACTAGCACCTGCCTTGCCTGACGGCCTGGCGCTGCCTGCTGGCTGGCTCTGCCCCCTGAGTGCTGCTGCTGGTTGCCTCCCTCCCAACTGGGGGCAGCTCCTGTGTTGAGCGTCTGCCCCCTGGTGGTTAGTGCATGTCATAGCGACTGGTCGTTCCACAGTTTAGGTCAATTTGCAGATTAGAGATTTATTAGATAGGATTATAGATAGATACACATATACATGTAGCCCGACACGCGGTAGATGCTCAACCAATGTTAGTCCCTTTTCTAGCTTAAAATGCATGTGTGACTTGTGCAATGGGAATCTGCTAACAGGGATTTCAGGCAGCAGCACGCAGGCTGCAGGGGCGTCTTCCAACTCCCCTGCACTGTCCGCACCGGCCAAGAAAGGCTGGACTTGTAGAGTTCGGACTTGCTCTCAGCCAGTGTTTCTGGTTAGAGTGGGCATTAGAGTGACATTACTTTGTCAAAAGGCACATTCCAGGCTCCAAACCACCCTCACTGCCCAGGCATGTACCTTTCCCGATGCCACCCTGGCTTAGAGCTTAGAGCTTAGAGCTTTATAGACAGGCCAGGATGACTTTCTAGCGAGGCTAAAATGTGATTCACTTTATGAAACTTTAGTTTGGGCGTAGCCTCTTAAGGACACAGTATACTCTTGTCCACTCTTCCTCATTAATGAGAATTGGGTGGAATTCTTTCATAGGAGTAATAGCTAACTCAGGTGCTTTTACATATATTAACCCATTCAGTTCTCAGAACAACTCTACAAGTGAGGTGCTCTCATTGTGCCCCTTCTACATGACACGTCCAAGGTCACCCATCTAGGGTGGGAAGGATCCAGGCAACTTGGCCCTGGAGATACTCATCTCTCTTCATTACAGTTAGGATGGCCTTGGAAGTGGGCTTTGGGGCATGTAGCTCTTCCCTAAGCACCATGGGAATTTGTAGCTTTTTATAGTAGCTTCTTTCTCCATGGACTCTGTATTGTTTCTTGGCATATCCTGGCCCGTCCAGACTCCCAAGATGATTCACATATTGGAGCAGTGGTGCGTGCTGGCAGGTGGGGATGGAGGTGATAGGGCTAATGTACAACCCCGCTCTCATATTCGCTCCGTCCACACAACCGCTTGCTTGCTCTTTGTTTGGGATTAGCTTGTTCCAGGAGTGGAAGTTTGGGGCCATTCTCTTGGCTTCTTTCACTCTAGCCAAAATGATCAACTGGGCACTTTCTGAGGGCGCTGGTTTGGTTCTTGGAGAAAAGCCTCAGGGGAGCGCCGGGCTCACGGCTTTGACAAGCCTGGTGGTGTCAGCTGGTCATTTGAGAAGGACGGTCACGTGAGAGCCCTTTGCAGCCTGGAGCAGAGTGATAAGTCTGGGAATAGTTGCTTTGGACCGTCCTTCCCAGACAAAAAATTGCAGAGCCCTTGGGCAAATGTAGCTGTGTGAAAATAACCCCCAAACGGCCACTGGCTGTGTGCCGGGCACTGTGGTAAGCGCCTTAGGACACTTTGCCCCAACCCCACTACATCCAAACGCTAGATGTTATGGTGCTCATTGCAGAGAGGAGAAAGTGGACTCAGAAAATTAAGTTTGGCCGAAACCAGTTTGGCTCAGTGGATAGAGAGCATCGGCCTGCGGACTGAAGGGTCCCAGGTTCGATTCTGGTCGGGGGCATGTACCTTGGTTGCAGGCACATCTTGGTCCGGGGTGTACAGGAGGCGGCTGATCGATGTTTCTCTCTCTTCGATGATTCTAACTCTCTATTCCTCTCCCTTTCTTTCTGTAAAAAAAAAAGAAAGAAAGAAAGAAAAAAAGTTAAGTGTGTCTCAAGATCATGCGGACCAGTGGTGCAGTGAGGACTTGAACCCATTTCTCCTCAGGTTCCAAAACCCCCGTACTTTACATAATACTTTGCCTTCTGTGAACGAAAACTGTGCACTGAACTTCCCAGCAGACCTCAATTTGTAAATAAACATTTTCTTTCTTCCTGGAACACCAGGATTTTCTTTGGGATAAAATGACTACATACTGCTAAATGTCCCGAAATGAAAGAAGCAAAGAGAAAAGAAAAGAACGAGTAATGAAAGAGTGAGAGAGTGCGAGAATGAAGCAAGCTGGACTGGTGTGGATACATGGCGTACAGGGAGGCCCTCCTACTCTGTCCTCAGGGGCTCCGATCATTTTCTTCTCAACAAGTTTGTTGGGGATTTTTATTCCCCTTCTTGGTTAACAATGATATATTACAGTTTCTGGATTATGAGGTAGCAATTTGTATTTTTAGCCACATTTAATTTCTGACTTTTTAAAAAATATATATTTTATTGAAGGGAGAGGGACAAAGAGTTAGAAACACTGATGAGAGAGAGACACCGATCAGCTGCCTCCTGCACGCCCCACACTGGAGATGTGCCCTCAACCAAGGCTCATGCCCTTGATTGGAATCTAACCTGGGACCTTTCAGTCTGCAGGCCAACGCTCTATCCACTGAGCAACCCAGTTTCAGCTAATTTCTGACTTCTTTACTCTTGATTTTGTCCCTCAATTGATTGTGCCTTCTGTCTCTCCCATTTTATTTTTCTCCACTTGTCTTTTCTAGTAGAAGGTTTTGCTTGCCAGTATTACTTGGTTTAAGGTGGAAAATGTATACAATTTTTTAAAGTTCAGATTTTTGGAAAACAGAGCCTCAATTTATGAATTACAAAAAAAAAAAAAGGATGAGCTTCCTATTTTGTTATTGTTATTATTATAATACTTATGGTTCCATTTCCAATTCAGGCATTATCGATGCCCTGAAGAAACAAACAGAGGGAGAAAACACGATGTGATCATAGTAATTATGATTTCACTTCTGTGGTTAACTAGATTTCCTGTGAGAGCTAGAGTTGCTTCTTAATTAAACAGATATTTCACGAGGGCCCGAGACCTGCCAAAGCCTGTACTGGCCTTTGATTTCACCCGTTCCTCAGGTGGTGGTGCCATTTCTTCTTTGAGTTGGTTTTAAAAATTCTTAGCTGCAGCTCTCAGCATACTTGATTAGGCCAGAGTGTAGGAATGTTATTCTATAAAAGCCACTTTTCTGCGTGCTTGAAGGGTAACGCCATGTCTGTCTGTCTGCCTGTCTCTCTATCTGCTGTCTCATCTGTTTGAGCAGTACATCTTTTGGATTTTCTCTAACTTTTCTCCCTTTATTCTAACTTTCCTGACTAAGTAGAATGGTTTAATTTTTCAAAAATTGAATAGATCAGTGTTTCCCATCAACTAGCTTTCAGACCATCAGAATTATAATCAGCTTGTGCTTGCTAAAAATGCATATTCTTGTGCCCTTCCTCAGAAATGAATTTGAGAATCACTGACTTAGAGTTATATATGGCTACTATGTTATTTTAAAACCACCTGTAGAATGTTATTTTTTTTCTTTCTTTGAAATAAAAATGTAATCTCACCCTTTCCTCCTCCCCCTCCCCCAGTTAATGTACTCTGAATTAAAAACAAAAACAACAAAGAACACTTGTAAATAAGTATCTTGGGATTAGGTTTCAGAATTTGAGATACTTGCATTAGACTTTTATTGAGATATGAGTTGGTGTTTTATAAACTGTGGATATCAAGTTACTAGCAAAATATCAATCAAATTATTGGACATAAAAATATCAAATTATTGGTTAATGATGACCACAGTCATTAATTTGAAGTACTGTTTCAAACAGCTTACGATTTAAAGTGAGTCATTTGAGTCACAGAGTTGGATTGGGTGGAAAGACTAGTTAGAAGCAGATTCTGGTCTCTGCCATCAGCTGTGTGGCCCCAGGGAAGCCTTTTCAATGTTCTGGGCCCCAGTGTGCTCCTCTGTCCAGTAAGCAATTGCTGTGATCTCCCCCTCCCCTCCCCCCTCCCTGCCCCTTTCTGGTTCTCACTGAGTTAACTCTGTGGGAAGAGAAATCTCATGTTGACACATGGGTCAATATATGGGAGAAAGAAAGGTTTATCTTCATATGGAGGACTTTTAAAATAAAATATCTGGTGGTTGAAGGAACTAGTGTCCATCAGTTTATAAAGAATAAGAAGAGGGAAACCAAGATGGCAGCACAGGCGAACACCTGAACTTCTGTCTCGCACAACAATTTCAAAACTACAGCTAAAAAACAGAACGGACATCATCCAGAACCACAGGAAAGCTGGCTGAGTGGAAAATCTACAACTAGAAGGAAAGAGAGGAACTCATGGAGACTCAGAGGAGCTGCAAAAAGCTGAGGTACAGAGACACACGGCAGAGTGCCTGGCTGGCTTCCTCTAGTGGGAGGGAGACGGAAACTCCCGACTGCACTGAACCCTAATTCTGACTGCACTGTACTGGGGGAGGCTGGACTGTTGGGAAAAGGGAAGAGTGCACAGAAACTCGGGGGAGCCAGGAAAGGCAGAAGTTTGGAGGCAAGCGCACCAGTGCATGCAGAGAGGACTGACTGATGATTGTGCCACTGGCTTTCTCTCACGGGAGGAAGATGGAACCTCCTGACTGTGCTGAACTCCAGTTCTGACTGCACTGAACCCCAGTTTTGGGTGAGACACTGGGAACTCAGACTCCTATGGGTCCCTGGAGCACACAGAAACTCAGGGGAGCTGCAAAAGGCAGACATCTGGAGGCGCACGAGTGAGAGTGTGTGCAAAGAGGGCTGCAGCGATTACCGAGGGACAACTGAGACCCAGGAGCCACCGTGTAGGGCAGGGCTGACAGGAAGCCAAGGCTGTCTGTTCAGCCCTGAAACTCTGCCCCATCCAAGCTGAGCACAGAGGCTTTTGCAATTTTGCAAGTGTTGTCTCATAAGGCTGACTCCAGCACAGAAATTATCCCGGTGTAGACACAGCTGATCCTCACAGCCAATTGGCCTGGAGGTCACTTCCCCCCAGTGATACCAACAACAATCAAGACTTAACTACAACGAGGCTGAATACACAGTCCACAAAGGGATGCACCCAGAGTGTCCACCTCAGGTAACTGGGGAGGTAGAGCTACTGGGCCATATAGGACAACTAGCACACAAAGCTACTCTCCCAACTCAGGGAAGTAGCGAAAATGTGGAGACAAAGAAACAGATCACAAACGAAAGAAATGGAGGAAAACAAACAACTGGACATAGAGTTCAAAACCACAGTTATAAGGTTTTTCAAAAACTTCCTAGAAAAGATGGATAAATTTAGCGAGACCCAAGAGGAGATGAAAAGGACCAACTAGAAATTAAACATTTACTGACTGAAATAAAAAATATTTTACAGAGACCAACAGCAGACTAGAGGAACTCGAGAATCAAGGCAAAGATTTGAAATACCAAGAAGCAGAAAACACTCAACTGGAAAAAGCAAAAGGAAAAAAGAATCCCAAAATTTGAAGATAATATAAGGAGCTTCTGGGACAACTTCAAGCGTACCAACATCAGAATTTTGGGGATGCCAGAAGAAGAGAGAGAGCACAATACTGAAAATTTATTTGAAGAAATAATGACTGAAAACTTCCCTCACTGGTGAAGTGCACAGAACCCCAAACAAAAGGAATCTAAAGAGGACTATACCAAGATACATCATAATTAAAATGCCAAGAGCAAAAGACAAAGAGAGAATATTAAAAGCAGCAGAGAAAACCAGTTAATTACCTACAAGGGAGCACCCATGCATCCGACTATCAGCTGATTTCTCAACAGAAACTATGCAGACCAGAAGGGAGTGGCAAGAAATATTCAAAGTGATGAACAGCAAGAACCTATAACCAAGATTACTGTATCCAGCAAAGCTATCATTCAGAATTGAAGGTCAGATAAAGAGCTTCACAGATTAGAAAAAACTAAAGGAGTTCATCAACATCCAACCAGTATTATATGAAATGCTGAAAGGTACTCTTTAAGAAGAGGAGAAGAAAAAGGTAGAGATAAAAATTATGAAGAACAAATGCATAACTATCAACAAGTGAACCTAAAAAGTGAATAAAAAATCTGATGAACAGAATAAACTGGTGAATGTAATAGAATCAGGGGCATAGGAAGGGAGTGGACTGACAATTCTCAAGAATAAAGGGGTGAGGGGGGTGCAAGAAGAGATTGGAAAACAATTGTAGACCTCTGGATGACAATGCAGGGGGAGCTAAGGGCAGAGGGTGGGGTGGGAATTGGGTGGAGGGGAGGTATGGGGGTAAAAAGAAGAACAATTGTAATAATATGAACAATAAAGAGTTATTAAATTAAAAAAAATAAGAATATAGAAGTTAAAAAGAAATGATTAGGAGTTTCTTGTAATCATTCAGAACAACAATGCTGTACTCATTAAAATTCCCGGTTATTGAAACCCAACCAGGAAATGGACTTCCTCAAGGCAAAAACTGTTTTGTTTGACACATTTTCATTTGCTGTATTGTTGCCAGGTACACTTGTACCAATTTATAAAACCTAGTAGAAATGGGTGATAATGGGAACTGGGCAGGGCACTGTTTTTAGTGGTCTTACTTATACAAAATCCACACTATCAAAGGAAAGAAATAAAGCATGCTGTCTTAAAAGATTCATTAGTTTTTAGTTGATTCAAACAGCTGGAGAATTGGGAAGAAATTGGAGTTTAGTAAATGATTTCTTGCTTGTGCTGTTAAATTCCATTTCTGGCTATTCATTTGTGGAGAGAATGATGGATGTATCAAAGGTGGCAAAGTATGTAAAGACCAGTGTTTCTGAAATCTTACTAATTTAGGACCTCTTTATTTAAAGGAAAAATATTCTCATAAATTCCCAGTACTGGTATAAATATTTTTATTATGAAGGAGCTTTAAATATGCTGGATATAAAACTAGGTATAAATTCCTTATGCCTCTAGTTCTTATATAACTATAAAATGATGACAAATTTATACAGTAAATTCAAGCAAAACTACAAAACCAATAAAATCCAAAGTAACATTAATTTATCATGACAGATATCAAGCCACTTCTTGAAAATGTGATTATGGTCTGACAGCCAGAGTTCCAGCTCTTCTGAGAGTCTTGTGACACTCATTTCTCCTTCCATTTACCTATAAATTTGAATCTTTCTTCATGTAAAGCACCTTTATTTGGCTGGATTACATGATTTTGGTTTTACTTCTGCCTTATTTTTTAAAACATTTTCTTGATGATTAAAATTACACTACTAGGTTCCACATTGACCATACACTTAAATGCAAACCCACTTTTGATCAGGCATGAAGGTGGGACATGATGACTAGTTGCACTTGAGGCAGTGGAAGAAAGAGAAAGGTCATTCATTGGTACCTGCAATATTGGGTTTCAGATTTGTCCGAGAGTCTGTGGTGCCCCTCAGCAAAATGTGGAACAAAAGAAGAAAAGTAGGTTTTGAGGACATATGAATAGTTCAAGACTTAGGTTTCTAGCATGCGTACAGTGGACTGGATACTCTTAACACACTTCCACACTAAGACATTGCATTCTGGATAGAACATTTTTTACTGCACTTCTGGGATTATGATCTAAGACATCTCCTATGTCTCCTACCCCACTAGCCCTCAAAGCTGTTAGCTTTTTGCGTAAAGAAACAGAAAAAGACAGGTTTTCTGAAGAGCAAATCCTGGTATCACCACTGTGGTTGGAGACTAAGCTTTGGGTCACTTGCAAGATAAGAGAGCCTGCATTTTACTAAGACTTATGAAAGTCATTGAGTGGCCTTAAGTAGACAGTGCTCCTTGGTTTTTGGCAGAAGCAAATGTGAATCCGTTCTGGAGGAAAGCATCCCTGTCTTAGATCTCAGGGTTCTTCTGATGAAGATCAACCAAGTATGAGTTCAGAATCAAAGATTTCCAATCCTACTAGAAAACAAGCCACTGGGAGTGAGAGTCACCAGATACCAAAAAGAAGCAATAGTTTTCAACTGTGTTGAAATACTTTAAGGAAAAAACCCCCCTGTAATTACAAGTAATTGTAACTAGCATAAGATAAAATTTGACCAGTCATATTATTTAGTCATTAAAAAAGGAAATCCTGCCATTTGTAACAAAGATGGATGGACCTTGATGACATTATGCTAAGTGAAGTAGGTCAAACAGTTGAAAACTGTACTGTGTGACCTCATTTTCATGTGTAATCTTAGCAAAAAAATGCCACACACCCACAAACACAACTGAACTCTTAGGAACAGAACAGATTGGTCTTTGCCAGTACCAAGGAGTTGGTAGTAGAGAAAATGATTGAAGGTGCTCAAGATATGGATTTCCATTTAGAAGATAAATAGTGCTGGGGGTATAATGCTCAGCATGCAGACTGAGTTAACAGTATTGTATATTTGAAAGTTGGTAAGGAGTAGACCTGAAAAGTTCTCAAAAAAAGAAAAAAACTTTTGTACGTGAGGTGATGGGTGTTAAACTTGTGATAATTTTGCAATGTATAAGTACATATGTAAAATCATTATGTTGTACACTTTAAACGATTACAGTGATATATGTCAAGATAAAATGGAGGGAGGAGAATGTGTACCAAGTCAACATTAATTTAGGTGGTTTCGTTGCTGAAAAAAATTCACCAGGCAGATTTTGGAAAAAATAACTGTTGAAATAAAAACGTAATAAATTAGATTAGCAGCAGCTGAAGAGTTAATGAACTAGAAAATAGTTTGAAAAAATTAATGAGAATGTAACAGAAATGAGAAGAAAAACAGGAAAGTGTAGTTGAAAGCTACAAGGAGATTTGTGCAGAGTCCCAGAAAGATAATAGAGCAAATGGAGGGAGGTAATATTTGAAGATCTAGCATATACATAATTTCCAGAGAGAGTTTATGAAGGACATAAATGGCCTGTGTTCCTTAAACCCAAGTAATTTATGGACAAAGGAAGCACAACATACACCAATAAGTAAATTGAAATCTGTATCTAGATATGGGAAAACTTCAATACATCAAAATTAAAACGATGCTCTTAAGCCCTTAAGATCTTATTTAACTTTAATTAATGAGCTTTATCTTACATGTTTCCCAATTTCTTTGTTCATCGTTCCTTTTAGAATGTTAGTCCTTCCTCCTGGAATCACTTTCTTCTTCTCAAAGTATCTCTTTTAAGAAGGTACTTGGCTGCGTGGCTCAGTTGGTTGGAGCATTGTCCCATACACCAAAAGGTTTCAGGTTCCATTCCCGGTCTGGGCACGTACCTAGGTTGAGGTTCGAATCCCTCAAGGCACATGCAGGAGGAAGCCATTTGATGTTTCTCTTTTACATCAATGTTTCTCTCTCTCCCTTACTTTCTCTCTAAAATCAATAGACATATCCTTGGGTGAGAATTAAAAAAAAAAAAAAAAGATGATCCTAAGGATAGACTGATAGCTAATTTTTAAATCAGCAATAATGGCAGTTGGAAAAGTATCTTCCACAGGCTAAAATGCTGTTGATTGTATGCCAGCAAAACTGTCATTCACGTAAAAAGCAAAATATACTTTCCAAAAATACTAAAATTGAACACAGTAGACCTTTACCAAGAAACTTCTTAAAAGAGATACTTTGGGAAGAAGAAGAAAGTGATTCCAGGAGGAAGGACTGACATTCTAAAAGGAACGATGAAAAAAGAAATTGGTAAACATGTAAAGTAAAGCTCATTAATTAAAATTAAATAAAATTAAGAATTTAGTTCCTTGGTCCAACTAGCCCAGGTGGCTAGTGTCTGCTAGTCTAGCAACACCAATACAGGACATTTGGACAGCACTGCTATAGAGCATTGGAAGGGAGATACACAAGATCATCTCTGCAGGTCATTGACTGTGAGGTGCCATTGTTTGTAAAAGCCACCATTATAGTAAAATATTTGAAGGAAAATACTGCTCAGTTATTTTTAAAGCCTTAAAAAAAAAAAAAAGACACATCTCAATATTACCTGTGTGAAAATGTGGAGATCTGTGCCTCTTTGAATGGATGCTAGATGCTGTTGGAGCATGAATGGTCGTTCTCTTAAATGACAGCATTTATGACTGAATTTTGTTATCTAAACTCTGTTTTAAAAACTTTAATGCCTATGGTGTATTATTAAGATGAATAATCACATCCTTAACATAGACTGTAGAAAAAAGACTTACCTTATTGAAGATCACCAGATCCAAGTGCTAAAAATATGGGGCAGATAAGATGTGAGTAAAAATCGCAGGTCCTTGATTTAAAAGCTGTTAATGTCAGTCAAGTTATTTGCCTTCTTCATGACCCAAGTTTCCCCACTTAAAAATAGGCATAATAATAGTTCCTTCTTCAGGATGGGCATGGGGATTAATGTTAAGTATGTAGGAAAACAGTTAACCCTTTATTATAACACAAATTTTATAATTTTTTTCAATACAGAAATAAAGTGAAACAGTGATTCCCAACCAGGTTTTGTGTATCAGCATTATTTGGGGACAATTAAAAAAGTAAAGATTGCTGGATGCTACCCCAGACCTGGTATTTATGTACTTGGGCTTTGGATTTTGTATTTTTTGTGGGGACCCCAGGTTTGGGAACCTTTGCTTTGGAGTTGAGTAGCATTTTGGTCAGTTTTACCTAGATACTTTTTTCTTTGTACTTTGAATGTTAGCTTTTAGTATTTGTTGAGTATGTAAACTTCTAGGTTACTAATACTGATCAATGTATGGATCTGCACTCATATACCTTCCTTTCTCTTTCTCACTCCATTCCCTTCCCTTCCATCCGTAGTAAATTTTTAGACCACTGGGCTATGCCCTGGAAGCCTAGTTCCCAGGCCTTTCTTAAAATATATATATGCATTTTTAAAGAAACTTTTTAAGACAGACATTTGGCATGTCAAAATTGAACTTTAGTTTCTAAAATAAATAATTTGACTTTATTTTATCTTTTAAAAAAAATGACAGCAGGAAGTGTTTCTAAAATAAATAATATTCCCCTTCTTAAAGCTGGGGTTGTTATTGGATAGATTCCATATGTGTTCTTTTTCTTTTGGGGGAGTGTTCTACTCCATTGCCACCACATGCAGTGGTAATTCCTCAAGCCTCACAGCAGCTTTTATATGACGGCATTTATTTGGTACATGGTAAAACGTAGCCTGGAGATTAAAATAACAAAATGTTTACTGTATTTAGATCAATTAGAATATGCCTCCTTTTATGTGTGGATATTTTGGTTTACAAACCCATTTTATTGTAGCAGAAGCAGCCTTGGTGTTTAAATCTATTTAGTTCATGTATTTTACATTCCATATGAGCGAGGAATGACTGAAATGTTAGCTCTGTTAGGGCAGAAATTTGTTCAGTGCTAAATCCCTAGCACCTAGAATAGTGCCTGAACATGGCGAGTGTTCAATAAAAGATGTGCTAAATGAATGAGCTAACAGTTAGACAACCCAAAGTAAAAACCACCTCTCCCACTGTTCACTTCCAGATGTTTGTCTGGTATTGGGATTAGAGGTTGTCTACATGTTCCCAGAGCTCCCCGTGCCTCTTACACATTACACTGCGCCCCTTAATATAGGTCCTTATGGTTGCATCCACAGCACTATATCTGGCAGCATTGTCGTTTCTTAGGAAATATTTGTTGACCTGCCCTAGCCGGTTTGGCTCAGTAGATAGAGCTTCTGCTGGTTCGATTCTGATCAAGGTCAGGCATGTATCTTGGTTGCAGGCTCCTCCAAGGGCCCAGGTCCGGGCTCATGCAGGAAGCAACCAATAGATGTGTTTCTCTCACATTCATGTTTCTCTCTGTCTTTCCCTCTCTCTTCCACTCTCCCTAAAAATCAATGGAAAAATAACCTTGGGTCAGGATTAACAAAAAAAAAAACACACAAATATTTGACTGAATACATAGTGCCTTAAAAAAATTCTATACTGTTTTTATATTTGGTTTCATCAGTTGACAATCCCATGAAGTTGGCTGATAGTCTCATCCCAGTCTTACAAATGAGGGAACAAAAGTTAAAGAGAGTAAGTTAATTGTCCCAGAAAGCCTTGCGTCATGAGTAGCACAACTGGGACCATAACTTCTATATGTGCTAATTTCTTCATCCTTTGTTCTTTCTAGAACAGTCTTTAAAACACTAATAAGCATAAATTTTCACTCTCGGCCCTCTAGTTGAAATTCTCTTTATTTGAGAATGTGGCAGGGGAGTGTACTGTGTGAAACCTTTTCTGAATTGCCATAATGTTTTCATTATCAGCCACAAACTTTGTTAGGTGCCACTTTGTGTTATTCATTAATAGATTCTTTTAAGTTGCCTGTGATGGGTATCTAAGATAGAGTCTTTTGGGGGAGAAAAATAAAAAAAGGAGACAAGCCCTCATTATTTTATATAATACATACCTTCTCTCAAACATTTTAAAATAAAAGCTTGTTGATACTGTGAATTTGCATTTTAAAAATCAAATTTTAAAAGTGGTTAGAGGAATGTTTTCCGACATATTCTTGCCTGGATCTCCTGGTCATTTTGAGATAGGCATTTTAGAAGTCTTGGAATTGGCTTGGCTGATATTCCTGGCACCAGGCACAAGAAGGATAAACTTTCCCTGTGGCATTAGAATAGAATAAATAAGATGCTGGCCAAACATTTAAAGTTTTCACACAGTGACAACATCTGGGCACACATTTTCCCAAAGGCATTCACTGAAGCTAAAAGCTAAACAACACACAACCAAGTGTTAAGTAAGAAAGGATTTCAAAATCTGTGAATCCAGTTTAATTATAGCTTTTATATACTAGTCTCTATTAAGAAAGAGAATTTGGTGATGTCTGTAAGATTTTGCCCAATTTGATTAGCAGGTCAGACTAACTAGACTGTTAGATTTAAACATACTGCCATTACCTTAGATTTCAAAGAGTTATTTGAACAATACTCACCACAAAGCTTTAGTTTCATTGTGTAATAGCAACAAGAACCTAATTCCTTGTGCCCACTGTGGATATTAACCTTTGGCATTAGAACTGGGGCATCGATGGTAATAAACTGACAATACGGTCTTTCCTTCTGGATCCGGCCATGGAAATATACAGGATGGGGCAACCGTAGGTTTGCAGGTATTTGTATGGAAAGTAATACAGTAATTAATAAATACTGATACAAGAATAAACTCTGGGGTTTCACGTATAACTGTAGGCCTACTTTTGCCCCACCCTGTATGGTGGGATGCAAAGAGCAGTTTTGGGTGGAAAAAACACATTTTACTCTCTGCTCCAGGGCCTGACTTCTCCGATGGGGTGGGACAGAGCCGATGTGTTTGTTCTGGGCCTGACAAAGCGAGATCACATCATCCCTCGATGCGTCTTTTTTATTAGCAGCGTTACAGTTCATGCCTTTGTTGTCCTGCTGCACAGTAGCAAGGGTGGGGAGACCTGAGCTCGATAAAGGCCTTTCAGGGAGCGCTTCTGTCCTCTTCTCTCCCCTGTTTTTCAGGCTATTCACCTTCTGTGAGACTCTTAGGTTTCTGATAAGCGTGGCCTTGGACACTGCAGGTAGATGCTAAGAAAGAAGTGGAGTGAGCAATATTTCAAATTAGGAATTTAGAAGAAAAGAGAAAAACCTGCTTACTCTCTGCATCACATTGGACATAAGATGGGAAGCAGTTGGATTATTTTATTTTAGATCTTAGAGAGTCTTGTTTTCTTTCCTTTTTTAAAAATATATTTTATTGATTTTTTACAGAAAGGAAGGGAAAGGGATAGAGTTAGAAACATAGATGAGAGAGAAACATTGATCAGCTGCCTCCTGCACGCCCCCTACTGGGGGATGTGCCTGCAACCAAGGTACATGCCCTTGACCGGAATCGAACCTTGGACCTTTCAGTCCACGGGATGATGCTCTATCCACTGAGCCAAACCGTTTTCGGCGAGTCTTGTTTTCTTAATTTTTGAAATCATTGGTGTCTCTCCCCAGAGACGTGGGTCACGTGGGAAGGGGGAGGCCTGGCTGGCATACATCACTTATTTCCCACACTAGGGTGGCATGCATCCCACCTCTCTCTCAGATGGCTTGGTGGTGGCAGGTGTCATCTTGTTGAAAATCTGTCGTCCTGCTCTGAGGGGTGGGAATGTGCTGTTGTCCACAGAGCAAGCACTGGGACCAGAGAGCTCTCCATGTGATAGGCAGTCCCCGTCCAGGACACCTGTCCCCGAGCACACTGCAGCCATTGTTCTCCACTCAGCGTGTGCTGGGTCGCCGGTGGCAGCCTGCGGTGGATGGAGCCTTGGCTTTTTCCCCGCATGCGTTTCATTTTCGGTGGAACACATTTCTGTCTTGTTCTTCTGGTTTGGCTGGTAGGAATTGAGCATGGGCAGGTGGTTCACACAACTGGCTGGGAAGCGTGCTGAGACATTGGGTGGTTTGGAGCGCTCTTGGTCAGCGCGGAGGCAGGTGATGTGGACTCTCATCCCTCTCCGGAAAGACACGGGACCTTTCTGGGCGGCACTGTCCTCGCTGGTAAACCCAGGGGTTGGGCTTCTCAGAGACCTGGACTGCCAAGGCCCCGGGTGTTAAGATTCCACCTCTGTGTTTGGTGTTTTCTGAGATGCTGAGTATCAGAAATGGATGTGGCGGCATGTATTCACCGAGGGCCATGCCCCTGTGAAATTGTCAGCGACAGGGGACGGTGCTCTTATTGGATGCATTGGTCAGAGGGGGAAATGTTTCTTTGTGGTAAATTTACAGAATGATAGATAAAAAAATGTCTTACTTCTGGGAAAGTACTGTTGTTAGCCCTGGAAGTGTTATTAGGCATTTGGTTGTTGCACTTTTAAGTGAAGAATTACTGAGTTCAGTAATGAAGACTTGTTAATTCATTAGCCCTTCTTGTTCAGATAAGAGGGAAGCCTACAGATCAGGCTAAGAGAGTATCACACACCATTTCTGATCTGTACTCCCATATCCCATAGTGTTTAATAAAGATCTCATTAAAAATATTCTAATAATTATAGAAAATTTGGAAAACACCAAGAAGGAAATACAAATATCTCCTAATCCCATTACTCAGAAATATCTATTATTCAAACTTTGGTGCCTTTATATTCTATATACTCAGTTTTAGAACAAAATTGGGATAGAACCATAAATACATAACTTGGTATCCTTTTTTTCTTGTTGAGGTTTTTTTTTTTTAAAACATATTTTTGGGGCTAAGGTTTCAAATAAAGGTATATAATAATATAATATTATGCTTGGCACACTTATGACAGGGTCTATTTTGACTTACAGAAATAGAATTATGGACCCAGTACCTGAAAATAACATTGGTCCGGTTCCTTTTTGAATAGGCTTTCAATATTTAGCACGTATAGATGTTGTCATAACTATTACTATCATTAACAAGACTTCCTAATCTATTCGTTTTTAATTGTTCACTAGTTGCTTTTATAAGATCCCCTCATTTTATTTTTCTGCACCAGAATTGCTAGCTGCAATGTCAGTGAGTAGACATTATTTTCACACTGTTTTTCTGGATGCCACGATTCTTCACATTGAAGCATGGTGGCTAGTGTGGGCCCGGTCACAGGTTAGGCTTGAAGTAGCATACTTAAAAGATTTCCTTTTGCTCGAATATGTTATGTACTTGATAATATTTATGAACCACATGTTGAATATTGGTCATATATATAATTTTCCTCTATTAGGAAATGAAAGGTGATTAGTTTCCCCTTTGGATTATTTTAGCCCATAAAATTTTCTGCTGCATCCTTCATTTTGCATTGAAAATACATTCTAAATTCTGAGCCACATGGAATTTTTTTATGACCTTTCCCTTATGTGTCTTTTGGTGGTGCCCTTTGAAGGCCTGAAATGTTTTTATATTTGATTGAGATTAAATCTGGGTTTCATTTTACTTTAAAAAAAAACAACACACACATATTGAGCAAGTTGATTTTCTGTTCAAGTTCCTAAGGGGAATGATTCCAGCCTTCTGTGTCCCAAGAATTCGGCTGAGCCCTGCCAGAACATTCCTGTGGTTTTCCACAGGGCAGAGCTGTATGCTCATGAAATTTTAGTTGTAGCTTGTGTTTTCTGTGGTTAATTAAAACAGCTGGCTTTTACATTTTCCACAAACAGAGCACAGTCGTTTGCCCGAGCCTTTTCAATAATGATTAAATACTTTAATCTTTCCCTCACAATTGCCCAAGCTTTTCTCTAGGACACTTATAAGCTGTTGTCTCTGCTCATTAATGATTTTAAACATTTAGATGTTGGGGGTTATCCTGCCAAGTCCATAGGAGAGAGGGAGAGGAAGAGGGAGGGAAGAAGGGACAAAAGAAGAGAGGGAGGCAGGGAGCGGTAGAAGGAGGGAGGTAAAAAGAGAGAGAGAGAGAGAGAGAGAGAGAGAGAGAGAGAGAGAGAGAGAATGAACCTCCTTTCTTCTAGTCTTCTAATGGCTTCTGGCCTTTGCCCCTCCAGGTTGGAGCTGCTGTGGGCGAGCTGCTGCGGTCCATAGCCAAGCATGCTGTGGCCGGATCTGCCCAGCTGTGGGACAGAAACCTTCGCTGGATGGAAAATCCATAAAAGAAAGTTGCTGTGAGAGCCCGAGACAGACCATAACTTAAGCGGGAGATCAGGTTAGTATAAGATAACAAAGGCTGGACAAAGAGGCTTGTGTGAGATGCGGAACATTTGCTTTGTTAATTTCACAGAGTGTTTTTGAGGCGACCCGGGAATCCTCATTCCAGGTATGTGAGAGCATCACGTAAGTGGCAGATGCTGTACCCTGATAGACTTCTTGTACAGGGTATTGTTGTCTTCCTTCTTCCTCTCCGACTCCCCCTCCACCCCCGCCCCCATCTTCCTCTTCTGGAGGAGAGAGGAAGATCTGAAGCACAAATATGTGACCAGACACTCATAACACCCAGTGATCTTGGCTTTATTTTGGAGAGAAAGCAGTGACCCTGAGAAGCAGGACTGGCACTGGCCCTTTCAGAGACGTGCTCCCCTTTTGGGTTTTCACACTATGAAGGGTGATCATGGGGGCCTGCCATTTTCGGGGGTCACTTCTGTCTGTGCTCCTTCAGTTTGCTTGGCAAGTTTTTACTTTTGTCTCCCCCCCAAACAAAAGCTGGCAACACATTTGGTTTCAGCAGAGTGCTTTGGGCGTTAAGGTACTCATGTAGGACAGAGGAGAAGAAATCACCCGAAGTAACAAGCACGTAAAGAAGGGCAAAACGCAGTGGACCATCAGAGCGACTCCGCACCACCTCACTGGCAATAAGATGGGAAAGAATTCATTATGAGGAAGAGGATTGTGTGACAGGGATGGGCACTGCGAACCTTTTTATCGGATGTTCCCTGGGAAAAGCAGCAGTAGACATACTACGCAGCTAATAAAGGCTCTCTAGAAGGGAGCGAGTCAGCAGTCTTGAGAACCTGTGAAGTACTGAGCTTCTGTTGACTTTGCACACCCAGCATCCTTTCCTCCTCCAACAAATTTCCCAGGTTTCCCTGGGGAGTCACCTTTGCTTTGTGTTTAGCCTGTGGAGTTACAGGAGGTGACCTCAGGGTCTCTGTTATGGGCATTTGACATAGCCTAGCTACCCAGGGTCACCAGGATCAGTCTATGGAGGAACCCCTATGAGTACTGTACATTGGGCTGCCAGTTGTGGGTGACCCTCCCATTCCCGTGTGGTTCAGGGTTCAGGCTCTGGAGGAGGCCACACACAAATGAGAGACTAGAAAATATTAATTTGGAAATATTGGGGGCCAGGCAGAAGCCCAACTCAAGGGGAAGGACTTCACCCCGCTCTGGCTTTGTGATCCCTTTTATTAAGACTATATGGGACACACCCATGGGCTCTAGGCAGGCAATTTCAATAATAGCCAATCAGCAAGCATTTACATAAAACTAAAAGGTGGAAGTTGCTTTAGCTACCATTGTCTCAACTAAACAGTGGGTGCTTGGCTTTGACCTTTCAGAGCTTCAAGGTTGACAAGTCTTCCGGGTTCCTTGTTCACCCCTCTCTGCTAGTGAAGACAATGGGTGGCTTCCAACACGCCCCAGTATTTTTTTTCACTGAAACTATTGCAAAGACATTTTTCCTTTTTGTGGGTTTGTGAAGCTGGAGTTGCTGGTTGCTCTTTGCTACCACTTAAGGAAAGCCTCCTGAGGATGAGGTCAGCACAGGAAATCAGAGCAGGGAAATGGAGGAAACAAGATGAGGAGGGAAGGGGGTCACATACACACACACACACACACACACACACACACTCCACACACACACAAAACACAACACATATGCAATACACACAAAACACATGCACAACATATTCATGACACACAACCCATAGCACACACACACACACACACAATACACATACAACACACAAACAAAACATACATACACAACACACACACAACATTTATGATCCTGGATTTTGCATCGCCTAAAGCCAGCAAATCCATTTTCACTTAACTAGCAGGTCAGCTTCTTAGTTTGAGTTAGTGTCCATCACTTACATCTGCAAACATTTTGATGGGTAATGCCTTTTAGGATGGGGTCTTAGCATGAAATGACTGTGGCAGTCCGTGTACTCGGAGGCTCACAGAGAGAGGGTAGGCTAGATCAGTATTTGGCTAGCTGACAGTGAAAAATGTATCCGTAGAGATAAGAACTAAGTTTTGTGGGAGTAGAAGAGATGGAATTATAAATTCTGCTGGGTAGTGGAGACACTAGCAGAGAAAGCTATTATTTAACGAAGAAGAAATAGGATTTTTGTTTTCAGGAACATTTTAAAAATTATACTTAATTCAATTACTTGCTTTTTGAATCTGAAAGAAAGGGAGGTTTTCTAGAGGCTATCGTTAAAATAAATTGCAGATAAGAAGGATAATTTCAGAGCCTGGGAGGAGTAGGGCCTTGGTATTTACTGTAAACACAGTTGTTTCAGGGCAGCCAAATGAAAGGTTATCAGAGAACTGTCCAGAGTTTATTTTAACACCACAGGGTGACAGCTATTCTTCTTATGAAAACCTCAGCTGGCTTTTTGTTCCAGGCAGAATTTCAAGTGTGTCATGAATTCTAAAGATTTATTTTCTCTTCTTAATATTAGACTTTATTGTTTTATTTTTATTTATTTTTTATCATGGACATGGTTTGCTTTTTTAAAAAAATCATAGACTTTATTTTGGGGAGGGCAGTTTTAATTTACAGAAAAATTGAGCAGAAAGTACAGAGTTCTAACCACCCCTAAGTTTTTCCTATTATTAACATCTTGCATGAGTGTGGTGCATTTTTTAAAAATTTTTTTATTGATTAAGGTCTTACATATGTGTCCTTACTCCCCCATTACCCCTCACCTCCCGTGTGGTGCATTTTTAAAATTGATAAGCCAACATTGACACTAAAGTCCATGGTCTACATGAGGTTCAGTCTTTGTGTTATACGTTTCACGGGCTTTGACTAATAATTAATGACATATATCAACCATAACAGCATCACACACAATACTTTCACTGCCCTGAAAATCCCGTGTTCTAACTATTCATTCATCCCTCCCCCACCCTCTCCCTCTGAAGTTTTGGCAACTACTGATCTTTTTCTGTCTTCATAGTTTTGCCTTATCCAGAATGTCATATGGAATCACACAGTATGTAGCCTTTCAGATTGGCTTCTTTCACTTTGCAGTATACATTTAAGATTCCTCCATGTCTTGACCGTTTCTTAAATCCTCATCCGAGGATATTTTTGCATTGCTTTTCAGACCGAGTGGAAGGGAGAGGGAGAGACACAGAGAGAGAAACATTGATGTGGGAGAGAGACACATCAATTGGTTACCTTCCGTATATGCTCTGACCAGGGGCAGGGATCAAGCCTGCAACTGAGATACATGCCCTTGACCAGAATCAAACCCAGGACCCTTCCAGCTACAGACCCCTGCTCTATCCACTGAGCCAAACCAGCTAGGGCTTGACAGTTCTTTTTAATGATAATATTCTATTGTCTCGACTACTACAGATTATTTATTCTTTTACCTACTGAAGGGCATCTTGATGGCTTCCAGGTTTTAGCAGTTATGAATGAAGCTGCTATAAACATCATGTGCAGCCGAAACCGGTTTGGCTCAGTGGATAGAGTGTTGGTCTGTGGGCTGAAAGGCCCCAGGTTCGATTCCAGTCAAGGGCATGTACCTTGGTTGTGGGCACATCCCCAGTAGGGGGCGTGCAAGAGGCAGCTGTCTCTCTCTTATCGATGTTTCTAACTCTCTATTTCTCTCCCTTCCTCTCTGTAGAAAATCAATAAAATATATAAACATCATGTGCAGATTTTTGTGTGGACTTGAGTTTTCAACTTCTTTAGCAAACACCAAGGAGCATGATTGCTGGATTGTATCGAAGCTTATGTTTAGTTTTGTAGGAAACTGCCAAGTTGTTTTTCAAAGTGTTTGTACCATTTTGCATTTCCACCAGCAGTGAGTTTCTCGACATCTGCCCCAGCATTTGGTGCTGTCAGTGTCTTGCATTTTACCCATTCTAATGTGTGTATGGTGGTATCTCATCATTGTTCTCATTTGCAATTCTGTAGTGATGTATGGTGTTGAGCATCTTTTCATATGCTGTTTACCATCTGTGTATCTTCTTTGGTGAGGTATCTGTTCAGATCTTTTGCCTATTTTTTAAGTTGGATTGTTTATTTTTTAATTGTTGAGTTTTAAGAGTTCTTTGTATTTGGGTACCAGTCCTTTATCAAATATGTCTTTTGCCAATATTTTTTTCCCCAGTTCTGTGGCTTGTCTTTTCATTATCTTGACAATTTCTTTCTCTTAGAAGAAAATGTTAATTTTAATGAAGTCTAGCTTGTCAATTATTTCTTTCATGGGTCATTGGTTTTGTATCTGAAAAGCTATTGTCAGCCCAAGGTCATGTAGGTTTTCTCCTATGTTATTGTCTTGGACTTTTATAGTTTTACATTTTACTTTTAGGTTTAAAATATCTTTTGAGTTAATATTTGTGAAAGGTTTAAGGTCTTTATATATATTTCTTTCTTTCTTTCTTTCTTTCTTTCTTTCTTTCTTTCTTTCTTTCTTTCTTTCTTTCTTTTTTGTATGTGGATGCCTAGTTATTTCAGCACCATTTATTGAGATTACTTTTTTCATTGAATGAATGGCCTTTGCTCCTTAGTCAAAGGTCAATTGACTGTATTTGTGTTGGTCTCTCTGTTCTGTTCCATTGATCTATTTGTTTATTTTTTTCACCACTACGACTGTCTTGATTATTGTAGCTTATTGTAAATCTTCAAGTCAGATAGTGTTAATCCTCTGACCCTGTTCTTTTCCTTCAATATTGTATTGACTGTTCTGGGCTTTTTGCCTCTCCCTGTGAACTTTTGAATCAGTTTAACAATATCCACAAAAGAACTTGCTTTGAAATTGTGTTGGGTCTATAGGTAAAGTTGGGAAGAACTAGCATTTTGGTAATATTGAGTCTCCTTATTCATGGAATAACTATTTCTTTAGATCTTCTTTGATTATTTCATCAGAGTTTTGTAGTTTCTGTCATATGGACCTTGTACATATTTGTTAGATTTATATTTAAGAATTCCATTTATTTTGGTGCTAGTATAAATAATATTGTTTTTAATTTCAAATACCAATTGTTTACTACTGGTATAAAAGGAAGCAAGTGACTTTTGTGTAATTAACTTGTATTCTGCAAACTTACTATAATTGCATATTGGTCTCAGGAGTATTTTTGTTAATTCTTTGAAAGTTTCTGTATAAATAACCATATTATCTGCAAACAAAGACAGCTTTATTTCTTCCCAATTCATATGCCTTTGATTTTCTTGTCTTATCTCACTAGCAGGGACTTCCAATGTGATGTTCCATGAGAATGGTGAGATGTGATGTCTGTTCCTTGGCCTTGATCCTTAGTGGGAAAGCATCTAATTTCTCACTATCAAGTATAATGTTAGCTGTAAGTTTTCTGTAAATTTTAAAAATTAAGTTGAGGAAGTTCTCATATTCCTAGTTTACTGAGAGTTTTTGTCACAGTGGATGTTGGATTTTTATCAGATTATTTTTCTATATCTATTGATATTATTATATTGGTGGTTTTTTTTTAGCTTGTTAACGTGATAGGTTATATTAATTCATTTTTTAATGTTGCACCAGCCTTTTGATAAGGATCGTATTGAATCTCTAGATCAACTTGAGGAGTATTTCCATCTTAACAAATATTAAAAGTTCTAATCCATGAACATGGAATGTGTTGTGTGTTTACATTGATTTAGTTCTTTAATTTTTCTTCAACGGTGTTTTTTTTTTTGTTTATTTTTAGGACATAAAATTTCTTATTACATTTATTCCTAAGTGTTGTTTTTTTTTGACGCCTTTATAAATAGAATCATTTTAAAATTTTAATTTTCAGAGTATTCATTGCTAGTGTATAGAAATACAATTGATTTTTGTATATTGATCCTGTTTTCTTCTATCTTGTTGAATTTTTTTTATCAGTATTGATAAACAGTTTTCTTTATTGTATATGTGACTTCCTTAGGATTTTCTATATACCAGATTATATCACCCATGACTAGAGATAGTTCTATTTCTTGTGCATTCTGGTTGTTATCTTTATTTTTTACAGTGATGTGAAAACTTTACCATCATATGAGAAATACAAAGTAATGTGCTTTAGAGTTTCTAATGAAATCATCCTATTATGTAGCTTTTTGAAAAGGACAAAAGATGATAATTATGAAGTTTATCCTCTCATAATTAAACTAGTTATTCAATCAGTGAGTTTCATAGCCACTCCTATCTTCTTTGGGGAAATGATATTAAAACCCTTTGCATATTTTTATTTTACGTTATTTGTCTTATTGGATATACGTAGTTGTACATGTTTTCTCCCAGTCTTTGGCTTGTTTTTTTGCTTGCTTAATGGTGTCTTTTGAGGCTCAAAAGTATTTAATTGTTATCAAGTTCAAGATACCATATTTTCTTTCAAAGCTTATGATTTTTGTTTCTAAAAACTCTTGGGCTAACCAAAGGACACAAAGATTTTTCTTCGTTGTTTCTTTCTAGCTCTACATTTAGTTCCATGATCCATTTTGGATTAGGTTTTGTATATGGTGTGAGGGTCAGGTATACTTTTTATTTCCTTCTGCTCTTTTCTTTTTTTTGCATTTGTTGTCCCAAGACCATTTGCTGAAAAGACTATCCTTTACTTATTGACTTATTTGGTATCTTTATAGAAAATTATCATAAATAGAAGGGTTTATTTCTGGACTCTCAGTTCTGCTCTTTATGCTAGTAGTTCACGTTAGTTTTTTACGATGCAGTTTTTCTATGAAAAAAGTTGCTTCAAGAAATGGGCTTAAGTTGAAATATATTTCTCTTTTTAGAAAAATTAAACTATTATTGTATTTTTGCTACTTTTTCTCTCCCTTCCTGTTTGAGTAACTGTGTTAAAGGTACTCTAATGTCTGCTTATTTCCCTGTGGATAACTGTAGGAATCGGAAGTGGTAGAAGAAAATATAAGTCAATCTACATGCATTTTCCAGATTATTATATCCATTATTTAAAGCAAAAGTACATCTTTTCTGATTTCACTTTTATGTTTATTCTTAAAAACAAATTAGGCGAACAAACGAAACAGAAACAAATTCATATGTACATAGAACAAACTGATGCTTGTCAGATTGAGGTGGGGGGTAGGGAGTAGGTGAAGGGATTAAGAAATATAAATTGACAGTCACAATATGGTCATGGGATGTAAAGTACAATATTAGGAATATAGTTCATAATGTAATAACTATGTATAGTGCCAGGTGGGTTTAAGACTTATTTGGGTGATCACTTCGTAAGATATATAAATATTTAACCACTATGCCCACTTGAAACTAATATATAATGTCCAATGTCAACTATAATTGAAAAATTAAAATTTTTTTAAAAAGTAGTTTCCTCATAAAATTGATAAGCATTTTTATGCCATTATCCATTTGAATAAAACAGATTAAATTAAAAATGTTTTTATTACCTCTTCTTAACCATTGCCAATAATTACTGACAAAGACTTATAAGTCTGGTATATTATTTCAAGAATATCAAGAATTTTCACCAGTGGTTATATGAATTGAATCTTTTATACAGAAACAGATACATTTCACAAAACCCTTCTTTTACTTAATAGAAAGTATTAATTAAAATGCCTTGGGTTTTGGGAATATAGTATGGTTTTATGTTTTATAAAATTTGGGTAGTTTTCATAATATAATTAAAGTACTAGCTGTATTTTTGTACTTAGCTTTGCTATATTTTTCTTTGTATTAGCATGGTTCTCGATAGATTACTGTGTTGATATGAATATAATTATATGGAAAATGTGAAGACTAAATTTATATCTCTTCTTATAACTGTAAAAATTATGAAAGCATTAAGATTGAAAAGGAATAAAGAAAGTTATTGCCTATTGCAGCAATTTTCAAGTGGTGTGTTGCTAAAAGCACACTGGTGTGATGCAAGAATTTTCAAAACATATAATACCTATGCAATGACTAGTCAGGAGCATGGACCTAGTTCCCTTAGATTGTGAAATTAAAAAAAAAAAAAAAAAAAAGAAGACCACAGCCAACACAACAATAGCCATTTGGTGTGAATGAATCAACATTATATTAATTATTTTTGTCAGATTGGCAAAAAAATAGAACATATTTTTTATGTGCCATGAGATGAAAAAGATTGAAAATCGCTGCTTTATTGAGGTGTTTGGACTCTAGTTGGCCATTTTCTTTTATTTTGTTTCCTAGTAAAGTTATAATTTTGTTTGGGGACTAACTTATTTTGAATGTGAACATACATAAATTTGGTGTTGAATGAAATTCCGAGATACTTCCCTGTTTTTCATATAGGTAAAAGCTGATTTCTTCTGCTGGGCTTTTAATTAAAATCACAGTATCAGATTTAAAGTATGTTTTTTGCAGATCTGTTAGTAGGTCAAGCCATGCCTCCCAGCTCTCTGCGGGCTCAGTTCTCCAGAATGGCCTACCTGCTTCTCCTCTTTCATTGTAATCTTCTCATTTCAACGTGGGTAGAGCAGCTAGATGGGAACTGACATGTTTGTTACCTGGCCCCAGTGCGTTTCTTGGCAGTCCTGTGGCTGATTTATCAGTTCTTAGCTGATAGTATCACTTCATAAAAATGCATCTGTGGAGAGCGATGTGGAGTTATTCTTTTTTTTATTCTTCATTTAAAAGAAAAAAGCCATAGATGAGCTTTCATTTATATCTCGAGGATCCTGGAAGTGGGTATCACGAATCTTTTAACCCAGTCACTCCTACTACTGATCTTTTCTTCCTCCTTGGTACCCTTTCAGAAATCTCTGTGACCTGTTCTCAGAATGATGAATGACCCTATGAGGAATGTAGTATAATGTTCTAGGAGAATTTGGTCTTGTTGTTTTTCTTCAGAAGCTGAAACAGAATATGGCTGGGTAACTTTTTAACTGCCCTTAACTGTGAGTCGAGTGTTGTGCTGACTGAAATTAGGGGTTCAGAAAGATTGAGTCGGGGAAGTTTGAGTTGTTGTACAATTAATTACCTTTAGGAAGGCTTCAGCCTATTTATAATTATTTGGTTGCAGATGAGGAAAAATCACCACATCAACGTAGTCACATTTGGGGAGCCAATTCAAAATGAATAAAGAGGGTTTCTGTGGCTTGATTTTATTAGGAGAAACCATTTTTGGGTACATCTGTAATAAGGGTGTTTATGGTAAATACTAGTGCACTGGTGGAGTCCCTCGGTCTGGCTTGCATGGAATCTGGCTGAAACCAGCTCTCCAACATCCCCTGAGAGGGGTCCCGGATTGCGAGAGGATGGTTCTCGGGTGATGCACTCCTCGGGTGACACACTCCGGAATTGGGTTCTCTTCTCTCTGGTTTCGGATGTGTCACCCAAGAACGGCAACTGTCAAGTCACCTCAGCTCAACAGCTCCTGCGTTGAGCGTCTGCCCCCTGGTGGTCATTGCACATCATAGCTAGCAGTCGGATGGTCAACGGTCGGACAGTCACTTAGGCTTTTATAATAGTGATATTAATAGAATTCAGAATCTTACATATTTTGATTTTTTTGCTTGTCTTTATATTTTTATGTTAAATAACCTGTGACTTTTACGTTTCATTTAAAAGCCTTCAAAGATACTGCACTCAAACGACATATAGTCAATTGTCATTTATTTTATTGTAGCTATTGGTATAAAAACAGGTGATAGTTTCTCAGTTCAGCAGTGACCTACTGGTATAATGAACAAAACCTTTAATTTGATTCTATTCCACAAATAAGATCCGTATTTATGACATGACTGTTTGGAATTTCTGAAGTTTCCAAATTGATTATTATCTGCTCAAAAAAGGATTGATCCTTAGCTTCACTTATTAACGAAAATAGTCCATTGGATGTTTTTACATAGACAGTGTCCAAGCCCAGTAATTTTTTAAAAATATGAATGTCAGCATCAGTCTAGCTTGTGTTAGGAAATTTCTCAGGGCAGCGTGCTAGCGCATCCTTTTTAGGAATTAAAGAAAAACACTTTTTCCTGCAGTCATCATGCGAGGCTCTTTTAGGACAGATGTTAGCATCTTAGTAACTGTTCTGTGCTTGGTTTCACAAGGGTGACTTCCTTGAAGACTTAAGGTTGCAGATAGTTTGTTCATGCTGTGGCTATTATCTAGTTAAAGCGTGACAGTGCCCAGGAAAGTAAAAGGGTATTCTGTGATAAGACTTTACCAAAGACTTATCACAGAAATAAAAAAAAATCTGGAATTCCAACCACTACTTTAGGCCCTCGGGAATTCTAAAATTGGACACAAAATGACCACTGATCTCGAGCAGGCATTTATTTATGAGTAATAAGAGATGTTGGATAAATTTTACTTAGTTCAGTGCAATTCCATTAAATCCCAAGTTAACTTGTTAATGGTATCCTCTATGGAAGTCTAGTTCAGTAGTTGCTAGAGGGAATAAAATGTCTCTTCCTGGAGAGAGACAGCCAGATTACAAGCTCTTTTGGGAAAGCCCAGATTTTATTGAGCATGTCCCATGTGTTAAATACTTAAGCACTTTCTCAGTCTTTGATGGGGAAGCAGGAGAAGGAACTTGATTTGATCTTCACATCAGTCCTATGAGAGAGAATCACCCTGTTTTAAAGATAAAGAAGCTGGGAATTGGCAAGACCAAATGACTTTATCCAAGTCTCACATCTACTAATTTAGATTTGAATCTGAACTTTTTCTCAAAACATTAGATGCCAGTATAAATAAAAGCAATGCCTAGGAAGCGGTTGACCAATAGAAAACTTTCTCTCCATATCTTTCTTTATATCTTTTACTCTTCTTATAACTTAATGAGACAATAAAGGCCCAAAGTAATAGATAAATAGAATGCTTTGGAATTTTCAAAGAGAAAGTGCAATGTGAGTGCAGATTAATTTGGAGAAGTGACTTTTTTTTTTTTTTTGATAAGTAAGTAGGAAATAGGATGGAAGATGAATGGAAGATTTTAAACCCTTTTACCTGAGGAAAAATACCTAATCAGACCCTCAGAGGTAGAAATAATAATGCAGGGTATGTTTGGGAATCTGTCCCAAGGTTTTTGGTTCTTTTTTGTGTGTGTTTTTTAAATGTGTCCTTATTCTTGAAAGTATTACAGAGGCCCCCTTTGTTTTTGTTTGTTTTCCCTTATCGATCCCCTCCACCCTGTACCTGCCCTTCCCAGGCCTTCCCCACTCAGTTTTCTGTATCCAGGGGTTATGCAAAAATGTATACAAGTTCCCTGGTTAATCACTCCTCTCCCGCCACTCCTCACCCCACCCCTCTAAAATTCATCTGTCCCAGGTTTTGCAGCCAAGCTAGGTAGCCCAGTCTTCCCTCGATCCACTTGCTGTGTTCACCAGAGCTCTCTGGTTGCTGGGGGAAGCCGACGCTCCTAAGCAGCTACTTAGAGAAGGAAGGAAGAAGGTCAGTCCTTCTGGGATGTCCCTGACTGCATCCCCACTCTACACTCCTTGTTTGGGTCTTTGAGATTTTTCCACACTGACTGCCTTGGGGGCTCCTGAGGATTTGAGCTCTCTGATGGTATGTGACTGCCGTCTACCTACTGCCTTCATAGTATTTTCAACTGCTAGTATCCTTAGGTAAGTACTGCTGTGATTTAAATGAATGCGCCTCTCCCCCAAATTCATACGCTGGAAGTTCAACTCTCAAAGATGGTGACTGGGACGTGCATCAGTCATAAAGGTAGAGCCCTCATATGAATGGGATCAGTGCCTTAAACAAGAGCCTCCAGAGCAGCGGTTCTCAACATGTGGGTGGAGACCCCGTTGGGGGTCGAACGACCCTTTCACAGGGGTCGCCTAAGACTATTGGAAAACACCTATTTCCCATGGTCTTAGGAACCAACACACCGCTCCTCGGTGTAGCAAAATGTAGCAATGTAGTTTACTGTTGTCATATGAAGACTGTTACCCATGCTACACCACGATTCAATACAAAATTTTATTTATTTGTAATTAGAAATAAATATTTTACAATATATAATTATATATTGTTTTTGTGATTAATCACTATGCTTTAATTATGTTCAATTTGTAACAATGAAAATACATCCTGCATATCAGATATTTACATTACAGTTCATAACAGTAGCAAAATTACAGTGATGAAGTAGCAACAGAAGTAATTTTATGGTTGGGGGTCACCATCACATGAGGAGCTGTCTTAAAGGGTCGCGGCATTAGGAAGGTTGAGAACCACTGCTCCAGAGAGATCCCTAGCCCCTTCCGCCAGGTGAGTGCCCAGGGAAAAGGTCAGCCACGGAGCAGGAAAAGGGGCCTCACCAGAAGGTGACCATGCTGGCACAGTCTTGGATTTCCAGCTTCCAGAACTGTGAGCAATAAATTTCTATTGTTCAGAAGCCCCCCAGCCTGTGGTATTGTGTCATAGCAGCTAAATGAACTAAGGTAAGTACCCAGCAGAAGGTAATCCTCCCTCTCCCCCTCCATCCTTTCCTGCAGTTGTGTCTTAGACAAAGAACGTATAAACAAGTGAAAGAACCCTCAACAGGGCTGTGACGGCCCCCTCCAGCTTTGCTCGTGATGTTTCTGGTTGGTTCATGCGATGTTTCTGGTTGGTTCATAGGGTCTGTGTTGTCTAGAAGAGCTTGACATGGTCTGGGATGGGTTGGTTGTCTGGCCTGCTGTGCTGCAGCTTGAGACCACACAGGTCGTTTGTGATACTTACAACACAGGTAGAAAAGGGACTGCTATCTGTAATTATTTGTCTTCTAAAATAGACACCATTGGACAGCTATTTGGCAATGTATTTCAAAACGTAAATCATAAGTAAGTTCACTTAAAACCAGCAATTTCATAAATAGGTTCACTTAAAACCATGCCAAGATATTTTACAAATTATATTATAGCATCTTTGTAAAGAATGAAGTAGCACTGTATGTGTGTTGATTTGGAATTGTTATATACACACGCACTTACATGTGTATTTGCATGTATCTATATAAAATGAAAAATCTTTTGTAGACCCATATGAATACCATTCCTTTTTGTTTAATTTTAAAAAAGCTATCCTAAAAAAGACATGAACTTTTATATATTGAAAAACTTCTTTTTCTTTTCTGCATGATTTGAATTTTCTAGCTATGGCCGTGTATGTATTTTTTTTTTCCTTTTAGAAAAGGATTAGGAGCTAGCCAGGTAGTATGATCTTGAGTCATTTTGTTTCATTATGTTTTAATATAGTTTCTAAAACCCTAGTACATATTTTTAAAAAATCTGATTTTTTAAAAACTGTGTTTATTGGTTAGTCTTTCTTATCCTTTTGGCATGCAGAAGAAGTAGGTAATTTTTGTGGGAAAAGTAGTCAAGTTTGTGCTAGGCCAGTGAATGTTCCTTTGAAAGCCTATTAGTTAAAACACTGAGTTGAGACAGAGAAAGGAAAAAAGACAGCTGTTTACCAAATGTGATTTGAAGGACAAAGAATCCCATCTTGCTGAAGTGTGTCTGAAAGTGTACCTTTATGCTCAGTTTGTTTGCTTTAAATATGAGCTTTGGTCTGAACTGTATTTGCTTTTCAGGCTGTCAGGCCGAGGGTAGCCTTGGAAGTCTCCACAATCTGATTGCTAATCAGGAAGGCTGTTTGCTAAGAAAGGCCTGCCTGTTTGGACTAGAAGTAATGACTGATGTACAGATAAAGGCAGAGGGCCTTTTAAATATCTCCTGATTCCTCTGTACAGATTTCACTTTCCTCTTAATTAAAACCCAGATGCAGGTTATAGGTCAAAGGAGATGCCTGCCCTAAACTCTTCCAATAGCAATAACTGCTTAACTCTGCAACTCTCCATGGGCTTGTCTGGAAACTGTCGTAGTAATTTCTCTGTGGTGTGATTTATCTCTGTAGCCTTAGTTTGAACCCTGAAATTTAATAATCCAAAATAATAAAAGGCTAATATGCAAATTGCACTCTTGGGAGTTTGACTGACTGGGAATTCAACCTCTCGCTATGATGTGCGATGACCACCAGGAGGCAGCGAGAAACAAGGGAGGCCCTGGCCGGCAGCTGGCGGGGAAAGAGGGGTGGAGGAAGGCCCTGATGGACCCTGATCCCTAGCCAAGCCTAGGGACCCTACTGGTGCATGTATTTTGTGTACTGGGCCTCTAGTAGATAAGAAAATGATGACAGTTTTTCTTTCAAATGTGGGCAATGGTGGTCTGGAATATAAACTCATGGCATGCCTTACCTATATATATTTCAATTCTTTATAATTACCGTTTCATTTCAAAAAATATTTTATTGATTTTCTACAGAGAGGAAGGGAGATAGAGAGTTAGAAACATCAATGAGAGAGAAACATTGATTAGCTGCCTCCTGCACACCCCCTACTGGGGATTTGCCTGAAACCAAGGTATGTGTCCCCAATTGGAATCAAACCTGGGACCTTTTAGTTCTCAGGCTGACGCTCTGTCCACTGAGCTAAACCAGTTTTGGCTAATTACTGTTTCATTTAAAAAATAAAGCCAAGCCAAAACCGGTTTGGCTCTGTGGATAGAGCCTCGGCCTGTAGACTGAAAAGTCCCAGGTTCGATTCCGGTCAAGGGCATGTACATTGGTTGCGGGCACATCCCCAGTAGGGGGCGTGCAGGAGGCGGCTGATCGATGTCTCTCTCTCATCGATGTTTCTAACTTTCTATCTCTTTCTCTTCCTCTCTGTGAAAAATCAATAAAATATATTTAAAAAATAAAGCCAAATTGTTTTTTCTAATTAAAAAAATTTTAAATAACTTTTTTCTTCAAATGGTTTGATTGATGGGTACTCTATTCTCATGAGAAAGGTTCTGTAAAGTCTTGGCACTCCTTTGCTCAAAACTTGCAAGGCTTCTCTGTCCTCACGATAAAAGATGAAGTCCCTGTGATTGCCCGAAAGTCTTTGTATGATGTCCCTTTGTCTCTCTGACCACATCCCCTCATGCTCTCCCCCAGCTAACTGCACTCCACCTGCTCTGGCCTTTGAACACACTGAGCTTATTTCTGCCTCAGGGACTTCACATTTGCTTTTTCTTCCTCCTGTATGCTATTCCCCAGGTATCCACAGGGCTAACCTCTTCTCTTCTTTAATCTTTGATCAGATGTTACCCTCTCTGTGAAACCTGAAATTTAATAATCCTAAATAATAAAGATGAAGTCCCTGTGATTGCCCGAAAAAAAGTCTTATTACCTGAATGACATATTGAAAGCTGCAGACCCATGTTTTAAGTTACTACGTCTTTCTCCTCACTATAATACAAATTCCAATAGGCAGGGATAAGTGTGTGAGTGTTCAGTGATACATCCCCATAGTTCCAGTGAAGGTTGGGTGCTTTATAAGAAGTTGTTGCATGAATGAGTAAGTAGTTTTCAAGAGGCACTGAGAATAAAAAAGAAAAAGAAGCCCTAACTGGTTTGGCTCAGTGGATAGAGTGTCGGCCTGCAGACTCAAGGGTCCCAGGTTCGATTCCGGTCAAGGGCATATACCTTGGTTGCAGGCACATCCCCAGTAGGGAGTATGCAGGATGCAGCTGATGGATGTCTCTCTCTCATCGATGTTTCTAACTCTCTATCCCTCTTCCTTCCTCTCTGTGAAAAATCAATAAAATATACTTAAAATAAAAAGAAGAAAAAAGAAAAAGGACACGGGCCTTGCCCTCAGAATGCATGGTTTTTTGGGAGACAGCCAGAAAACAAAGTGTAATGATTTAAGACAATGTGTCTGATGTTCTGTGCAAACCAAGGGGCAAGTAATTCTTCCTTTCTCCATCAGGCTCGGACTGTGGATTTGGGCTTTCCGAGCCCCACAGGTCCGGTAGAGAGGATGATGTTTCAGGGGGAGGAAGTCATGCGAATGAACTTACGGAGGCAGCGGCTTGGGGGTGTGTGTGAAACCAGGAGGTGTGGATGATGGGGAATGACGGAAGACAGACTAGAAATGGGAAGTGGGGCCAGAATGAGGGGCCAGGAATGTCATACACAGGAGTGTTGCCTTCCCATATTTCTTGAGCTCCTACTGTGTGTCAGGTACTGTGCTAGGAGCTGTGTGAGTTTCATCTTCTAGAGAGGATGTTGAGAAGAAAAATGACCTGGATGGTGGTGGTTGGGATGGAGAGGCCAGAAGAGACCGGGGAAGGGTTCCAGGGTCTAGTGAAGGGTAAGGCATGTGTGGGAGAAAATGAGGGGTGAAAATGTTGAGAACTTTCTTCTTGAATTTGTTCTTGATCGGGTTTCTGGGACACCTTCCTTTGGATATTTAAAACATGTAGAGACTAAAAAGCAAAGTGTTGCCATTCTCTGCTGTGAATCTAAGGTCAAACATATTTTTCAAGTTAATACCAAGGAGAGATCTTCAGATTGCTTATTTTCATATATTACTAATATGTAACAGAGATGAGACTATTATTAAAACTGAGCGAACTTAAAGTCTTCTGCTTTAAGTTATGAAATAACACATTTTGGTCCCGCCGTCTCCCAGCCTGACCTTTTCAGCAAATTTTACGGCTCCTGGGGACAGATGACTCTGAATTCTAGAAGCACCTGAAATCAAAATAGCTCTCATTCCAGAGCCCACACAACAGGGTGTGTTTGAAAGTACTTGAAAGCAAAGTGTAAGCAACCCAGTGTATGCTTTATCATAAAACATTGTACTGGAATCTGCCTTGCCCCTAAACGTGGGAAGACACCCTCTTCTCTCTGCCTAAGCTTTTGTTACAGTTCCCCTTTCCGATAAAGGTAGGAGCAGGACACATTTTTTTCCACTAGGCTGGAAGATGGAGAGTCTTAGATGAAGAAAAAGATGCTTTTAGAATTGGTTTGAGAATGAACAAAATCTGGGCGGAAAGACAGTCCTGAAAGAGTGATTACTAATGTTTATTCACCCAGTAAACTGTTCATCCAGCATATTATTCTTTACCAAATACAGTTATTTCATGCTTAATTGTAGCTACCCAGCGCTTTGATTGACTGCATGTATTTTGTCTATAGAAAAAAAAAAAAAAGAAGAACCTTTAGAAATTATTTAAACCAGGGGTCAGCCAGCTACAGCATGAAGCCAAATCCAGCCTGCTGCCTGTTTTTTTGTATGGCCTGTGAGCCTGGAATGCTTTTCACATTTCTAGTTGGAAAAAATCAAAAGGAAAATAGTACTTCCTGATGCTTGAATATTATATGAAATTCATATTTCAGTGTCCGTAAACGAAGTGTTATTGGAGCACAGCTGTGCTATTCATTTGTGTGCTGTGTGTGGCTGCTCTCCCGTTGCAGCCGCGGAGGTGAGCAACTGTGACGGATTCTCAGTGCAGGTTCCGTCTGGCTCCTTACAGGAAACCTTTGCTGCCCTGGTTCAAACAATTGTTGAAGTTTATTCATGTTTTCTGTTTGTCTGCTGTGTACTCTGCTGGATTGATGTGGAAGATCTTCATGTAGGATGGCACATCATTCAACAACCCCCTCTTTTAATTTAAACAGAATCTCTTCCATAGCATCTTCGAAAGCTGGCCAGTGAACTTACTGGTCCCAGGAAATTTAGCTGTAGTCCTTAAGGAAGCAGTTCTTCCATTTATTCAACACATGTTTAGTGAGTGCAGACTGTATGCCAGGCCCTGTTCTAGGTGGTGAGAACGAGCAGTGATCCTAACGGGCAAGGTCCCTACTTTCTGGGACCATGCACCCTCGTAGGAGAAAATGGACCATCACCAATAAACATATCAGTGTGATAAGCACGGTGGAGAAAAATCAAGGGAAAAGAGAGCTGGAAGCTCATCAGAACCAGTAAGGAGATGCACATCAAAACCACAATGGAGGCCGGAGGTGGTTCTCACCTCCTGCCAGCGGGCCGTGGAGTTGGGGGCACTGTAACGTCTGAGGTGTGAGGATTACGGGGCCGGCGGGCGTGGAAACACTGCCAAACGAGCTGGTGTCTGTGGATGAGCTGCTGAAGTTTGAAAAGAAATTTCAGTCGGAGAAGGCAGCAGGCTTGGTGTCGAGAGCATGCCGTTGGCGTGCGCCTGGTGCTGACATCCGTGAAAGATTGCTCTGCTGGAGGAGCTAAAGCTCAAAGGGAGCGAAGAGGAGCAGTGGGATTGCCTGGCTGTGGGGAACTGCCGGCTCAAGCAGCATGAAAAGGCCTCAAGTGTGTGCGAGGCTGCGGCCTACAGAGCCCACAGCAGCTGGCCAAAGAACGAGCAGCTCATTGGCAAGGCCCTCGGTGGGCATGGCCATTGTTGGAGGCGTGGCCCTGGGTGTGGCGGGACTGGCTGGAGTCATCGGATTTGCTGTATCCACGTCCCAATCCTGAATGAGACTGCACCTCTGCCTCTGCATGTATCCCAGGGATACATGGGAGCTCATGGGGAACACTCGGAGGGACCCATCCATTCTCGCTGTGCTCCTTTCTTCTCCTGTACCCCATCACTATCCTCTATAGCCTCCACCTGCTCTCCCCTGAGATCTGTCCTCTAGCCCCAGATCGTGTGCTTTAGGATGAGTGTAAATAAAAGTGGACTTTGATTTGGGGGGGGAAAAACACACCACAATAGTGTTTCACCTCACACCTGTTAAAATGGCTATCACCAAAAAGACAAGAGATAAGTGTTGGCAGGGATGTAGAGAAAGGGAACCATTGTGCACTGCTGGTAGGAATGTAAGTTTGTGCAGCCACTGTGGAAAACCAGATAGAGTTTTCTCAAAAAATTAAAAATAGAACTATGTGATCCAGAAATTCCACTTCAGGGTACTTTTCTGAAAACACACACACACACACACACACACACACACACACACACACAGAGACACACATAATGGAATATTATTCAGCCATGAGCAAGAAGGAAATCTTTACAACAACACAGGTAAACTTTGAGGGCATTAAGTTAGATAGAGGAAGACAAATACTGCATAGTATCACGTATATGTGGAATCTTAAAAAAAAAAAAAGTCAAACTCATAGCAACACGGAGTAGAAAAGTGGTGCTAGGGGCTGGGGTGGGGAGAATAGGGAGAGTTTTGTAAAAGGGTACAAACTGCCGAGACCGGTTTGGCTCAGTGGATGGAGTGTTGGCTTGCGGACTGAAAGGTCCCTGGTTCGATTCCAGTTGGGGGCATGTACCTTGCTTGCGGGCACATCTCCACTGTGGGGCGTGCAGGAGGCGGCTGATCGATGTCTCTCTCTCATCGATGTTTCTGACTTTCTCTCTCTCTCCCTTCCTCTCTGTAAAAAATCAATAAAATATATTTTTTTAAAAAAGAATGGTATGAACCGCCCCCAAAACCTTTAAAAAAAAGGGGGGGGGGGTACAAACTGTAAGATGAATAAGCCCTAAAGAGCTAATGGAAAGCATGGTGACTATAGTTGATAACACTAGGTGGGAGGAATCCTTTCACAATATATACGATGTGTGCTTTATTTAATTGAAAGTATTGGGATGACATTGGTTAATAAAATTATAGGTTTCAGGTGAACAATTCTATGTTACATGATGTACATGTTTAATATCACTATTTTTATATGTCAGCTATATCTCAATAAGGCTGGGGGGGAAAAAGACCACTTAATCTACAAGTATGTTTCTCCTACTATGCAATTTATTACAGATGGTGACATTTTGAGGATTAAAACAAAAAACAAAACAAAACAAAAACAAAAAAAGCATGTCAGTACACCAGCCAAAACAGCTTTAAAAGGTTCTGAAATACTGTAGACGGAGTCCTCTTTGACATAAGTGACGTTGGGCTGTCATAAAAAAGGGATCAACCAGTGCTAATTGTAGGACACTATCTCGTTAGGTGAGTATTCAAAGGCTTTAGGTCTGCATAGTAGTTCAGGTCCCATCAGGACACAGGTGGCACATTCACATTGGGAACTCAGGCAGGGTGTAGGGACCACAAGGAAGCTCAGAGCTCTGGGGCTTATAGCAGCCAAGTTCCTTCCACTCTGGACCTGGGCGGTGAGGGAAGGGCGACTACGGGAGACAGAGAGCTGTGTGTAGTGGCCACCTGTCGGGACTGGTGACCTGAGAGGACCCCGCATGGCAGGAGTTGTTCTCCCTCCTTCTGCTCTCCTGTAGGCACCCTCCTGTGAGAACCTCTCCATTGGCTAAACCCCACCGTGAACCAGGGACAAGGGCGCCTGTTATTAAATGCTCGGCCACCTGGAGCAAAGAACGGGGTGGAAAAGCAAAGGGGCAGGTGGAACCAGATCATAGGTGGACCTAAGACACTTTTTAGGAGTTTCAGCTCTGATGCCTACCGTCCCCCACATCCACCCCACCCCCAGGCACAGCACACATGAGCACCCATAAGTGTGTACAGATACCACATGTGCATGTGCATACACACACACACACACACACACACACACACACACACACACAGCCCTAAGTTCCTTCTGGTATTCTGTGATGAGGACCAAGGAGCAATTCATTAACTGTGAAATTTGAGGACATCTCTAATGATTTCAGTTTGATTCTATATTATATGCCTTTGCATATACAAGAAAAGGTTTGGATCGCTCTACACACCGCCTCTCTCATTTCTGGTAAAAAAAATATTTCAAAGCACACGTGTCACTGATGGTAGAATTAAACCTCTTATTATTTTTATAAAGCCTCTCGTATGGTTGGACACTGAAGGAAAAATACCGTGAAGCAGAACTTAAAACCTTGATGAGCTATATTCAGTTTTGGTTATTCTGGTTGAAAACAAACAAAGCGAGCATTGAATGTTGGCCTCTTTGATCCCAGTGGTTTTAGTTTTCCACCGTTGGGCCTGGTGAAACTTTGAAGACACAGAAGTACTATTCAGTAAACTGCTTCTTTCAGCAACTTCTGTGATGTCCTGGCACAGGGGAGGCCTTCGGTTTCCCTTCAGGCGGGAGCCGTGAACTCTGAATTAGTCCCTCTCTGTGTGAAGTCAGGAGCTTTATATTTCAGACGAGGGGGCCGAGAAGAATTTTTTCTTTTTTAATGATTTGATCTTTTAAAAATATTTGACTTTCCGCCCTGGCTGGTTTGGCTCAATGGACAGAGCATCAGCCTGTGGATTGAGGGGTTCTGGGTTCAATTCCAGTCAAGGGCACATGCCTGGGTTGCAGGCTCGATCCCCAGTGGGGGGCATGCAGGAGGCAGCTGATCGATGATTCTTATCATTGACGATTCTCTCTCATCACTGATGTTTCTCTCTTCCTCTCTAAAATCAATAAAAAAATCTAAAAACAAAATTGACTTTCCATCTGATTTAGCTTCTGAAAATCAAAGGTTCTCATAAGAAAATGGTCAATGTGGTCAGTAAGTTCACAGAAAGAGAAACACCGATTTTAGGTGATTTGTAGAGGGTGGTCAAACTCATTTTCTTCTCCCCATTTTCTGGAATCTGGATACAAACCAGGACTTGTGGCATGTTCCCCAAATGTTCTTGGCCCCAAATTGAAAGCCGAGCTGAGGACTCAGGAGGAAAACAGAACACTTTATCTTTCCTATTTACGGTTATCAGCCATGTTGTAAAACAGAACCATAATTTATTTTGCTCCAAGGTCAAGGAAAAACAGTCACCTTGAACTTCCTGTTCGTTTTCTGGAACAGGGTATATTTTTGTTTCACAGCTTCTGCTGATGGGCAGGCTTTGTGGCACAGGATCATTCTTGTATTCACGTGGGCATGGGCTGTGGGGTTTGGGGATCACCCCCATGGGAGGCATTGTGTTAACATGAAGGGACTGTAAGAATGACCTAGTCCTGAGTTGGTTTACATAATTCTGCTCAGGAGAGTGGATGCATGCACAGATAAATGACCTGGAGAGAGAGAAGAGTGAGAGAGGGAGGAGAGAGAGAAAGGAGAGAAGTACAGTGGGAAATTATAATGGGAGAGAATTCCCGTCTTTCTGGGTGGAGAAAAAAAAAAAGCACTGAATCAAGTCCAGAGGGATCCTGAGTGGAATCAAGTCAGCAGTGGTGGATGTGAATGAGTTCTGACTTCAATGATAAGCCTCAATTTTCTGTATCTATAAAATGGGGAGATTTTTACCATTCCCCCCCCCCCGTGTCATTTACCACCTTTTATGAAATGACATGACAAAATACTCTGTAAACACTGAAGTACTCTTAATGTTATTGCTTATTATTGTGGCTAATATTATCAAATGGTGTCTGCTAAATCTCTCTGTATAAATTGCTAGTATGCAAATAGACTGAACGTCAGAACAACCAGTCACTATGACGTGTGCTGACCACCAGGGGGCGTGCACGGAACATGGTGGCAGCTGCAGCAGGATGGTGGAGCAAGTGAGTGGGGGCATTGAACCAAGGCAGGGCGCCGGTCACTGTCATCAGGGCGAGCCTCTGGTAGTTACTAAACATTCTTTGCTCCCATACGCCAAGGTCCCGCTGGGCACTTGCACCTGTATCTGGCGCTGGCCTTGCTTGTACCCACTGCCAGTGCCCAACACCAGCCCCAATTGCTCAGCATCATCAGCAGGTACAGACAGTAGCTGCCAGCCTCGATTGCCCCTCAGGGCTTCTCCACCTCCTCTGTTCCTGAGGGGCGATCGGGGCCAGCAGCCGCCTCTCACACCCGCTGCCAGCGATGGCCCCACTGCTGGCGCTGGCCCTGCTCACACCTGCAGCCACCACTCACACGTGCTCCCGGTGCCTGATGCCGATCCTGATTGCTCAGCGCTGTCAGTGAGTGCGAGCGGTGGCTGCTGGCCCCAATCGCCCCTGAGGGCTTCTCCACCTTCTCCACCTTCTCCTGCTCCTGAGGGATGATCAGGGCAGCAGCCGCCACTCGTACCCGCTGACAGCACAGGCCCCGCTCACCCTCGCTGCTGGCACTGGCCCCAGTCGCTCCACACCATCAGCAGGTGTGAGTGGGGCCAGTGCTGTGAGCGTGTGGGAGGTGTGGGAGCAGTGGCGGCAGGAGCAGGGCTGCTGGCAGATGGGACCAGGGGCTGCAGCGGGAGGGGCTGGGCAGGGGCATGGAGGATGGGCCAAGACCCACCCCTGTGCCCATCGCAGTCTCGTGGCCCACAGTTCCTTTCAAGGTGCATGAATTCGTGCACCAGGCCCCTAGTATTTACATATTTGTCACGCAGGAAAGAACATATTTGTCTTTCCTGGTTCATCTGTGGTTTTCTAGGATTTTGATGTCACACAGAGTTACTGTTACTCTGGTGATTTATTAGGTTAGCTCCACATAGGAAGGTTTTACATGGGGAAGTCTAGAGATCTCACAAAGGCAGCCGAGAGAGTCGTGTATTATAGTGGAGAGAAGTCCCTGGATCGGGGATCTGAAAGTTCTTTTTGGGAGAGAAGCAGCCATGGATGGTTGCCTATGTTTATGTGCAGATGTTCTGCATTTGAGGTGGCTATAGAACTTGAGAACTGGGACTTGAATTTTTAAGGAAAAGCAATACCAACATTATATTTTCAAAATTGAATTTCCTAGAGTCTTTCTGAGACTTCCTGTAAGACCTTGACTTAGAGAAGTAGGAGATGTGGTAAATTCCTTCTTGGGCATCTTGATTAAATCAAACATGACTGGACCACTCTTCTTTAGAATTAGTGTGAGAGGTGGTGTATGAGCCAATTAAGAAAACAAACCTCATTGTCACATTCTTTTTGCTTTTTTTAAAATAGACATTCTTGCCCAGCCAGCACAGCCCAGTAGTTGAGCATCGACCTATGAACCAGGAGGTCATGGTTGGATTCCTGGTCAGGGCACATGCCCAGGTTGTGGGTTTGATCCCCACTGGGGGCATACAGGAGGCAGCTGATCAGTGATTCTTTCTCATCATTGATGTTCCAGTCTCTCCCTCTCCCTTCCTCTCTGAAATCAAGAAAAATATATTACAAATAAAAAATAGACATTATTTTAAAGAATAGTTTTAGAGTTTCAGAAAAATTGAGATTGCTGGTACAGAGTTCTCATATACCCTTCCATTTCATTACTATTTTAACATCTTACATTCATATGGTACATATGCTACAATTCATGAACTGACATTGGTACATTATTATTAACTAAAGTTCATAGTTTGTTCAAATTTTCTTATTTATTTTTTTAACTCTGGGTCAAAAACTGCCCTATTCCACTCACCACTTTGTCCCATCATGTTGAGCCGTTGTCTCCTGACAAGAGGCTTTTCAACAAAGATTGGTTGAGGGAATGAGTAAGGGAGGTGCTCTGCCTGCCTCCAGTTGCCATGGGTAGTAGGGAAGGGTCAGGGCACCGAGCAAATGACATGCACTTTAGTGCTTAAGCCTTTGGGATCTGATGGGGCTCCATGGGAATGAAGCCTGGGTCTGCCATTTACTCACCTGGTGACTTGGGTAAGTTACCCAGCCCTTTAAAGCCTGTTTCTTCACCTGTGAAAAGTGAGTGATAACAGCTCCTATCCCAGTGGGGTAGGAATAAAATAAGTAAAAATGAAAGGACACATGTGGGAGTAGGCAGACCAGGGCCTCACACAGGGGATGCTGTGTGTAAACGTCAGCGTCAGTTTTCACCAGGAAAGACAGAAAGTAGTCAGTATGATGAGAGGTACCCAGTGCGATGGGGCGTCAGAAAACAGCGATGCATGAAGTTGGGGGGTTAGGGAAGTTTACCTAGAAAAGGCAGCATTTGAAATGGACCTAAGAGAATAAGTTGACTCTCACCAAAATGACTTTGACTGGAGAGAAAAAATAACAGGTTGAGATGACACAGAGGTCGGAGGTGGGAAGGTGTGACAGAATGTCTCCGGGAGGAAAGATAATCATCGACTCTAGTTGGACTGTAGTCTAATGTGACAAGGCAATAGAGCAGTGGTTCTCAACCTCCCTAATGCCGCGACCCCTTAATACAGTTCCTCATGTTGTGGTGACCCTCAACCATAAAATTATTTTTGTTGCTACTTCATAACTGTAATTTTGCTACTGTTATGAATCATAATGTAAATATCTGTGTCTTCCGATGGTCTTAGGTGACCCTGCTAGCAGTTCTAAACCTGTGAGTTGCGACCCGCAGGTTGAGAACCGCTGCTGTAGAGCCATAAAACAACACTGACTTTCAATAAAATACATGTAAGGAAGTCTGAGTAAATTCAGATCCCACCCAGGGAAGACGATGACTTTGGTACTAGTTTTGAAACTAATGATGTGATCACACTTTAATCATCAGCATAATGCTTACCTGTCTGGAGTGTTCTGGCGCTCAACTCTCAGAATTCAACAGATACGATAACACATTTCCACTTGAGCCAAATGTCCACTCTGTGCAAACCTCAAAGCTATGAAAGCACTTCCTTAAAGCTGCTATGTAGATACACAGAAGTGGTTTTCAGTTCATTGTATATATGAGCTTTCCAGACACTTTGTTCTAATCCTTGCAGGTAGTTTCACAGTGAGTTTCTTAATATTTCTTTAAGTCTCAAAATCAGTTAGGACTTGTAGGTGCCATTGTCCTGTGAATACCTGGAGCTTGCGATGGGGAACGCTTACCAGGAAGTTGGAAGAGAATTGAGTTGGACAGCAGAGGGTGCAGGGCCTGGTCAGTTCCACTCCGACTATCCCTTTCCCTTTGTCTCTGTAAAAAAAAAAATCAATAAAATACATTTAAAAGTCAAGAAGGCCCTGGCAGTGCCATGGGGCAGGGCGGTTGGCCTCCTTCTTTGTTTTTGGCCTCCTTGAGGCACAGGCAGGGATGGCTGGGCAAGTGTCTAGGACTGCAGCAGGAATGGGAGCGGGTGTGAAATGCCCACCTGCCCGGCCCGCAGCTTCTACCCATGGCAGAGTAGCCCTGGCATCCTTTGGAACGCCGCCGCCGAAGAGGAGTTGGGTGTCTGGGGCATGTTTTCTTGCAGATGCGCACCCTTCATTGCCTTTTCCTAATGCTCTCTCCTTGTTATGCTTTGGGATTGGGGCTCTTCTGAGGGGTCCTTTCCTTCCACCTCTCTGGTAGGTGCTCAGCGAGTGCTGCTTTGATTGATGCCATCCAACCTTGCTGTGGACCTCAGCCCACCCTGTCTTTGAAGGGAGAACACATGTCACTTCGCTTTTAACTTCCATGCGGTTCTGTTGACCCACTTGGAAGAGGTTCAGTGTAGCCTGCTTGTTGTATCTTCTGTCCTTAATTTGGTTTGCCTTTTCTTGTATTCCAGCTGAATGGATTCTTTCTCTTTCTATGAAGGGAAAGGAACCTGAGAAAAACAATGCTTACGGTAGTGGCTGCTTGTCGTGGCTGCTTGTTAAGTGTAATTGCTATTTTATGTTAATCTTTATGTTAAAATGAGTATGTAGGGGATTGCTAAATTCACCACCCTGTTATCTCCAAACTCTAATCCTTTTAAATGTATTTGTTGCTTAAATAAAGATGTAGGCATGCAGAGTGAAAAGATCCAACACCACAGGTTTTTATGCATGTACATATAACATTTAAAATTTTTATTTCCATCAGCAGGAGTCATAGAATACTAGGGAGTTACAGAAGAGCAGAAAGCAGAAACCTAGAAATAACTAGCATTAACAGTCAGTGAATGTATGTCTTATCATTTTAGCTATATGCTATCTCTTTCATATATATCAGAGAAGAAGGGAGAGGGGAAGAGAGATAGAAACATCAATGAGAATCTCTGATCAGTTACCTCCTGCACCCCTCCCATTGAGGAGGCATGTGCCCTGGCTGGGAATCAAACTGTGACTTCCTGGTTCATAGGTCAGCACTCAATCACTGAGCCATGCTGGCTGGGCTATATCTCTTTAAGTGGGCATAATTTCACTACAGAGGGTTTTGCTACTCATCAGCCTGTAAATAGGTCACCTGCATTACCATCTCTTGGAAGCTCGTTAGAAATGTGAAATCTTGAGCTCTGTCTCAGACATACTAAATCAAAATTTGTGTTGAATGATAATACACATATATAACAGGTTGTAAGCTCTAGAACACAGTCTATATACCCCGGACAGCAGGTGAAATGGATATGCCCCAAAGGGCCAAAACCTGTACTCGCTCTTCTTTTTAATTTCCCCTCTGCTCCACTAGTCTAAAATAATTCCTTCCCTACATGGTAAAGATAAAAAGTGAGAGCATACATTTTTGTTAGCAAGGCATAGCACCCCAGTTGAGAAACCCAACTGTCTCATGCATAAACATTTCATTCATTGAGCATTCATTAAGTGCCTACTCTGTTCCAGGCATACACGTGACTCTTGTGCACCCCGCAGTTCAAGCTTGCACCCCTGAAGCCTATGTGACTTTATTGACCATTGTCACCCAATAAATTCATTGGGAAAAAAGGCTTGCACATTCTGCAGTAGAAGCATACAGAGGCCAGGAGGACGGAGTGGTTGGTTCTGTAGGGATGGGGGCTGGAAGTCAGAAAGATAAATGGTCTCTGGGCTGAGTCTTTTTTAAAATATGTGTTTAAAATGGACTTTTAGAGAGAGAGAAACATCAATGTGAGAGGCATAACATCTATTGGCTGCCTCCTGTATGCCCCCCACTGGGGACAGAGCCTGCAACCCACGTATGTGCCCTGACTGGAATCGAACTGGCAACCTTTTGGTGCACAGGATAATAATGCCCAAGCACTGAGCCACACTGCCCAGGGCTTTGGGCTGAGTCTTGAAATAAGAATAAGTGAACATGAGTTACAGGCATGCTTGGCTCTGGAGAGAGCTCAAAGTTGGATAAGCTGGATCCCTTTCTTCAAGGAAGGTTTGCTGGATTTAAGGACAGGAGACCGTGTTTAAAACGAATGAATGACAACACGAAGCACTTAGATATTGGGGTAGAACCTGAAGAGCAGGGTCTGAATATTAGCTTTCCAACTCGGTGACCTTGAACAGGTTTATTGCACCCTTCTGAGTAGCCATTTTTTGGGGTAAAGTAGGGATAAAATAACATAAATTACTTCACAGAATTGCAGTGATTTAAAACGAGGTAGCCGAGCAAAGCACTTGCTTGCCTTGGGTGCAGAACCAATGCTATGTGATGAAGAGATTTTTAAAAAGTGCCGAGTGAGTGCCATAGACAGAAATATTGAGAAAGAACAAGAAAAGAGAGGTCAGCTGAGACCGGTTTGGCTCAGTGGATAGAGCGTCGGCTTGCGGACTGAAAGGTCCCAGGTTCGATTCCTTCCGGTTGGGGGCATGTGCCTTGGTTGCGAGCACATCTCTACTGTGGGGTGTGCAGGAGGAGGCTGATCAATGTCTCTCTCTTATCGATGTTTCTGACTTTCTATCTCTCTCCCTTCCTCTCTGTAAAAAATCAATAAAAAAATATTTTTTTTAAAAAAGAGAGAGGTCATTTCTGCCTGGACTCTGAGGGACCTTGTGGCCAACATGGCTTTAAGGATGTGGATGAGGAAGAGAAGGTGTGAAAAATGGGCCATTGGGAACTGAAGTAAAAGATAAAGCTGCAATTTTGAGACTGGAAAGGATAGAGGTAACAGAAATGAGGGATCAAGTTTGTGATGAGGAAGTGGGGCGTTGGAGGAGGGGGGCAGGGATGGAGAGAGAAAATTCTGTGTCAGACACATTGAGGTTGGGCAGCTGCTGCAAGCTGTGGGTCTGGGATGTGTGTTTGCTCACATGGCGTGTAATTCAGCTGCCTGGCCCTGTCCTAGGCTTGACCAGAGGGGGCACAGGATGAAGTCAGTGTATACCTTGCAGCGGGGCCCTTTCTGCCTCATTGGAAATGCCCATACCCACACCCGGTTTCTCATCAGGATGGGAAACAAGGCAGAGCTTTTAAAACCTGGAGACCTAACTCTTCTTCAGAATGGCTGGAGGAGAACTGAACTTTCTGTGGCTAATCTTGACCCACTGTTTTCCTTCTCCTTTGGGTTTCTTTTTCTTTTTCAATCTCCTCCCAGCTAACAACCATTAATTGCTGCACAACAGAAATGAGTCGGAAAAAGATTTTTGAATTCTGAAATGGAAAAAGTTTTTTGAAAATTGGACTGAATGCTCTACCAGTAATTCCTATTTGTGTCAGTTTCCTTTCAACCATAAGCGTTTTTATGATCTCTCTTTATACAGAATAGATACAGCCTGCAAGTAACCATGGTTACTCATTTTTATGTTAGGGCTACCCTGCCATAGAAGATGCTAGCATTTTGCCAAGTTTGCTTTATCTCTGTTTCTCTCTCTCTCTCTCTCTCTCCCTCCACATATACACACACACACATACACACACTTAATTACTTAATTTTTTTCCTGAACCATCTGAATTGGTTGTAGAGATATGACCTGTAGCGCAAGAATATCCTTCCACTTAACCGGTAATACTGTTATCACCTAGCGTAGAAATATTATCTCACATATAGATATTTGAATACCTACTGAAACCTCCTAAATTATTCCAATAATGTATTTTCTAACCCCTCTCCTTGTCTAAGATTCATCCACAATCAATCATTCGTTGCATTTTGTCCTTTTCATTTCCTTCCATCTGGAACAGTCACCATGTTTTTGTTTTGTTTGTTTTTCCCAGCACTGATATCTTGGAAGATTCCAAGACAGTTGTCTGGTAGAAAGTACCACAATCTGGACTTGTTTGTTACTTTATGGTTACATATGGTTACATACAGACTAAGCGTTTTGACCGGCACACCACATAGCTCCTGTGGAGACACATACATGTAGTTGGCCTATAACTGAGCTCAAGGTACCTTTTCTCTTAGGTAAGTGGGAAGTGTCTGCAGGGTGATCCAGGATCCTGAGTGTCCTGTCGCATAGCAACCTTTTCCCTCATGACTTTAGCATCCACGAATGATCCTTGAGTGAATCAATTGTTGCCTCGCTGGTTGCGAAGTAGGATTTCTATTTCTGATCTTTTGGTGTTTATTAGCTCGCATTATTTAAATAATGATGAGCTTTCCACTATCCTCTTTTTCATGAATATCTAGGGGTAAATGGTTCTTTTTGATTCCATTTGTTCTAATTCATTCATATAGTTTTGTTGGTGGTGTTGTTCAAACTGATGAGCAGCTCCTACCCATGTTTTTTTGTCATTTCTGCATTAATAGTTGAGCACTTCTTGCTTTATGGGATAGAAAGATGTTCTAGGCCCTAACCGGTTTGGCTCAGTGGATAGAGTGTCGGCCTGCGGACTCAAGAGTACCAGGTTCGATTCCAGTCAGGGCATGTACCTTGGTTGCGGTGTGGGCACATCCCCAGTAGTTGGTGTGCAGGAGGCAGCTGATTGATGTTTCTCTCTCATCGATGTTACTAACTCTCTATCCCTCTCTCTTCCTCTCTGTGAAAAATCAATAAAATATATTTTTTAAAAAATAGAAGAAAGATGTTCTAGGTATACCTTGTACTTGTTTTAGCTCAGGCCTATACCCAACTATTTCTCCCCAAGAGCTAAAATATTTAGAAACCAAAATCTGGATAATTTTCCTTAAAAATGCATATAACCCAGAGAAAGTTAAGTCACTCATCATTTGTTTAAGCTTCCTCACCCCTGAACTTCTGCTAAAATATTCCCATTGGAAGCATTGGAAGTTCAGAAATTGGAAGGAAAGGATCAGTGAGAGGAGGAGGTCATTGAAAGCGAAGATCTTTGGGTTCTGGACCGGAAGTGGCAGAGTGATACAAAAAATGATCTGCGATGGTGCCGAAGACCAATTTAGATTATGCTGGAATTCTGCCCAGGGAGAGACTGGAGAGCCTGAGAAAACAATTTCTGCTTGTTTTCCAGGTAGACTTTGAAAACATTGCTTGCCTTTTTTTTTTTTTTTTTAATATCCGGTAATGCTACGAGACTGTATTCCCCTGAGCTATGCATATGTTAATTCTTGCAGCAATTTAAGAAATAGAGGTTTCATACTGAGTTCCTCGGTGCTCTACATTTTCAGTCAGTGTGAGGCATGTAAAGATGAGTATATTTCAGCATGCCTTCTTTTAAAAACTAAAATTCATATATTTTCTTTCGAATACTCATAGTTAAGTGTAGTATCTGAGTTTACTTGCTGATGATACTAGTAATATTTGGTTGCAAATTATGAAAGGTGCCTATGTGCAGCATTGTAGGCAGCAACTTGTGAGACACAGAAATCAAGAATCCCCAAGTTATTTCCCAAAGTAATCCTCATGCATTTGGTAAAATGATAGTCTCCCAGGGGGATCTTGAACTTGAACTGACTGATTTTTCTGGAACTCAATATCTCCTCTGTGATCTATTTTTATATGTAATAGCATAATTAAAATGTTCATTTGCCTATTCTGTGCTTTCAAACAAAAACAAAAGACGATGCCAGTAGCTTTTGTTTCCATTTGCTGGGGAACCTATGAAAGTGCTTAAAAATATAAAAGCAGATTTGAAACAGAAGGGCTTTGTTTTTGTTTGTTTGTTTTTTTATGGAAGTCAGCATTTTTTTGAAAGAAAACAAAGAAGCAAAAACTACTACATCTGTGCTTTGTGCAGCAGAATGTGGTTATTATTCAGGTGTGTATATCTAATGTTTCAGATGCTTTATACTCTTATGAAACAAAACCATACACACACACAAACACACACACTGACTCTTAATCTTCAATACATTTGTTTGAGAATGGGGAGTCATAGTAAAGCAGCTGATCTATACAAAATAGTTACTGGCTGTATGGTACGTGAGAAGGTTAAACCAAAAATGGAAAGGGACGCATCATTTAAATGTGCTGCTAATAAGCACAGGTGAGTGAACTCAGGTGTGTGTGGGCCAGTTTAACTCTTGAGTACTATCATCATTCAGTTCTTATGTGATTTCAGCCTGTGGGATTAACAAAATTTACTCATGACTACAGAGTCACCACTTTTGGCAAATGGATTATTTTCTTTCTTTAAAAAAAATATATTTTATTGATTTTTCACAGAGAGGAAGGGAGTGGGATAGAGAGTTAGAAACATCGGTGAAAGAGAGACATTAATCAGCTGCCTCCTGCACATCTCCTACTGGGGATGTGCCCACAACCAAGATACATGCCCTTGACCAGAATCGAAACTAGGACTCCTCAGTCCCTAGGCCAACGCTCTAGCCACTGAGCTAATCTGGTGAGGGCAAATGGATTATTTTCAAAGTCAAATTTCGTCGTGGGTGGAGACATTTTAATATAGCTGAGTTCTTTTGGAGATCATAAAGATCAATCTCTCTGTTCTCACTTTCTATTTAAAACTGCCCAAGTGAACATTCATCCCTGTGCCCAAATCCATCACTCCTTGTATTTCTTTCATCTTGCTCTTTCAAGCAAGAGCTTTATCCAGAACACAATTTCTTCATTCAATATAAAATGTCCTTCAGACATTAAGACAGCTTGTATACAATTATATAATTTAAAAGAATCTTTCATTTGGGTTTTCCCAAGTCCATGACTATTTTAGCCAGTAAAAGCAAGTTATAGTTTGGACTCCGTAATGGATTGATATACTTTAAACATCCCTGTTGGGGCTGGGTTGCCCTTGAACTGTGAGTTAGAAAATACTTTTAAGGGTACAGACGTAAAACTAGTTCTGTTAATAATTGTGGAGAAAGCGTCTGGTGTCCTGGTTCTTGTGCTGGCCTTCATTCTATTGTCTGGAATTGTGTGTGAAATTAAAATGGGGATAAAAAGAGATTTTCCCACCAAATGCCTCAGTCTCATTTTTATATAGCACATTGTTATTTTTTAATTGGAAAAGTGGATGAGAGTATTGTGGAAAATTTGGGTACCACAGGGAAATGCAAAGAAAGAAAAGTTATTCTTCTCTAATTCTATTATCTCTACTAAGCAGCTATTCACATGTTGACTTATTTTTTACTTCTAGTTTTTTTTCTAGATGTAGATACTTTTAAACAAAATTGGTACCATATTGAACATTTTGCCTTTCCACAAATAATACTTAAAAACATTTTCCCACTTAAATACCTTACAGATTTAAAAAAAATCTATTTATCCATTGTTGAATACTTAAAGTTTTCAAATTGCTTGAAACGATATGACTTATAATAGAAAACTTCTTAGTGTATATCTTTATGTATAATTTACACTTTTTAAAAGGATAAATTCAGAGTCTTTTCAATGTACTAGTTTAAAGTCTGCCTTCCCAGCAATTATGGTTAAGCCCTCTAATATCCAAGAATCTATAACACCATCATCTTGGTCTGTCAAGAATAGTGCAGTAACACCTTATTTATCTACACCTTTAGGGAACTTCTCATAAATAAATTTTTCACATAACAGAAACTGACCCTTAAGAGTTCATACTTGGTAATTGTGAACATTGTGAATGAGAATCTTTCTAAAATTATATTATATATGCTGCTATTCCCTTTAACGTAATGAAAAGATTTGAAAAATCACAATGCAACCTCTTTTGATTTAAATCAGAAGCAATCTTATACCCCAGGGGTGGGGAACTTTTTCCTGCCCAGGGCCATTTGGATATTTGTCACACCATTCTTGGGCCATACAAAATTACCAACTTAAAAATCAGCCTGCTAGACCGACTGGCGTGGCTCAGTGGTTGAGCAACAACCTATGACCCAGGAGGTCAAGATTCAATTCCCGGTCAGGGTACATGCCCAGGTTGCAGGCCCAGTCCCCAGTGTGGGGCATGCAGGAGGCAGCCAATCAATGACTCTCTCTCATCATTGATGTTTCTATCTCGTTCCCTCTCCCTTCTTCTCTGAAATCAATTTAAAAAAATTTTTTTTTAAAAAATCAGCCTACTATATTTGGTCAAACATGTAATTAACTCACCCCTAATACCTTGATTTTGAGGGTTTATACAGCCCGTAGGGTGGATGTTTTGTATTGACTTGTTATAAATACCAAAATTTGTATTTATTGCAACACATTTTGTATTGACCTGTTATAAACACTAGTTATCACGCAGTCGTTTCTGCTAAAATGTGATGCACGCATTTCTAAAAACCGCCATGCTATGCAAAATCATGCAGCAGAATCCAACCCACAACAGTTATGGGATAAATGGGGTCAGGGACATAGCACTCAAAAACCTTTATCAGTGTTTACTAGAGATACATTAAAAAACAACAACATAGGAACTGATAAAAAATTGTAGCACAATTTTACACATATTAGTTGGTTAAATAATAAATAAATATGGCACTTTACCTTGACAAAGTCCTGACCTTTTCTTGTCTGAGGGTTTGGAAGGGTTGCAGCCTGTGAGGTGTTCTGAAGTGATGGAAGGAGGATTACCTGAAGGAAAGTTGGGGCACCCAATGCGGATGGGTGTGGCTCACAGCACGCTGGTGGAAACTGAGACCACTAGTGCATATGTGAGGCATGGACTTTTGCGTTCTCTCTATCCTTACACATCTGGGTTCCACCTGGGTGCAGTCTTCTGCTATTACCCAGCATTGCTTGCAATGAAATGATGCATAAACAAATGTGAAATTCGAGTTATACTCAAATTGTTTCCCACTGTATCAGTCTTGGAACAAACACACGGTTTAGCAGAATTGATACACTATGTGGTAATACGGAGATATTCTGCGTGTGTCTATCCTATGTAGATTTAATATGTGTAAAACAGAAGGATCTGCTATGAGTGTCAACACTGTGTAAGTGTTGGTAATAACAATGACAATAATAAAAGATGCCTATTGATGTCTCTGGGATTTTGCCTGCTTTTCAGTTGTGACTGCTGCTGTAGCAGTTCTTTCTGTCTTCTAATTGACCTATTTTTCAACCTCTTGCGGCTCACAGATGAGGAGTTCATCACACTTCTTAGACTGACATCTAACATAAGGCCCAGAATGGGAGAGCACAGACTGGAGGTTATGGTTTACCTGTGGCATCTGTTTCACCTACTCAAACTTTGTAATCTTGTGAAAGAGCTGTTATGTATGTATTCATTCACAGCGTTGTTGGGGAAGTAACTTACGTTTTAAATCAGGTGATTATCATGCAGAATTTTTGGATTTTCTGCTTTTTTAGAAAAAACGTTAATAGGACTCTGCTTATTCCCACCTGCTGCAAGGAAGGGTGCCTAAGGGAATACATCTGAAGGGCATTAAGTTGCTGATGATTTTTTTTTTATTGTTCAAGTTTGTTCAAACTGGCTCCATGTTTGTAAGATGGCCTCATCTTTGGTAGACCTTCCCTCCCAAGCCTCAGTATAATTAGAAGTCCAGATCCTCTCTCAGTTGTTCTTTTATGACTCCCTGAGAAGGACATTTTTACCGAGAATAGTTGCCAAGAAGCCTCACTGATTCCTGCTTTCGTAACTTTAATAAGACAACAGATCAAAATTTAGCCGTCCAGATTTAGCAAGCCTCGTTAGTATTGTTCTGAAAAAAGGTAGCTCACAAAACTCATCGTTTAGCTATTCAGTGTAATCTGTAATTTATGCAGAGAGGATGTGAATAGCAATGGGATGCTTTGATTTTTAATTTCTAATCTGACTTTGAATTTTAACTATTATTGTCTCTACACAATTTTTAGATACACCTGGCCTGCCTGACCTCACTGAGTGATTGCTATTAATTAACAAGACTTTGTGGGAGAAGGGAACTTGCCTTTTGAGCTTTGTACCAAAGATCTGGGAAAAGTAAGTCATTTTCTAACTTGCTTTAAAAAAAAATTCTGATATACTTCTCTCAGAAAGTTAACGGTCTGTGGCCTTTCTGCTTTCCTTCTGTCCTGGCTTTGTAAGTTTTATGTGTTCGTATGGATTTGAAACATGGAAAGGGACTCAGGAGACCTTTAAAAAAAAACCTCCTAAAGAGATTTGGATGACTCTCTGCATTGTGCTATTTCTTTTGGGTTTCAAAAACTGAGTCCTCAAGGTTGTAATAACGCCTTTTATTTGATGTGCAGTAGAGGAATTAAACTTTAAAAAAATAAGGGGATGCAATGTGTGACAGAAAAGTGAGTCCAGTTTTTTGAGCTTCAGGTATTTTAGACTTTTATATGGGCTCTTTGATTCTGAATTTTGTGGAATAAGAATGAAATCCACATGGTTCTTTTCTTGTCTGGAAAGGAAAATAAAATGTAGAGTCACTTGTTCAGTAAGTTCTTCATGGAGCCTTTAATTGGAAGATTTGGTGCACCTGCCGGTTTTATTATTTTATACCTTTTTGAGGGACTTTCAGATATGCTAATTGAGACACCTGTGTGAATGGTTTTGTTATCTTTTAGAAAAAAATTGCTTGAGACTATAAAGTTCAGTTTTATTCTCTGATATTTTTGAAAAGATAAAATGGGCCTTAAAACTAATACAGCCACTTTACTTTGCTGTAAAAATAATACAGTCACTGTACTTTGCTACTTGGAAGCATGCATGGCTCATAAGAATGCAAGTAAAAAAAACAACACACACACACACACACACACACACACACACACACACCTTCTTTCTTTCTGGCATGTTCCAGGAACAATATCATTGACAATAGGAACTGTTCATGCATTTAATTACTAGGTAATTTTTTTAAACTAGGTATGCCTTGTATCTTACAGCTCCTCTAAGTATTTGATAGTACAAATGAACTAGTACAGTAAAACAAGTACAAAAGAACTTGTAGAGCAAAGTTCTTTTCTGCCTTGCTTTACTTTAGATGCTTTACTTTGAAGCATCTAAAGTAAAGCAAGGCAGAAAAGAACTTTGCTCTACAAGTTCTATCGAAGCTTTAGATAATATCAGTTTTATTGTTATACTAGTGGCCTGGTGCATGGATTTGTGCACATTGAAAGGAAATTAATTAGAAGAAATATTTTAATATTGCTATTCACCCTCTCGTTATACTAGAAATGTCAACCAATTTTTATGATCGACAGTCACAGATTGAAACACACGCGTACAATTTGCGCCAGTGAGTGCTTTATATGTATCATGCTTTATATGTGTCGCGCATGTGCGAGTCAGCTTACCCTTTTGTAGATATAGAATAAACTTGCCTAATCAGAGTTGTTTTCTGATTTAGCTAAACTTTTTCCAGCCCAGTACAGCACCCCAATTTCTCTTTCAGGTAATTGTCAGAAACACAGCAGTAAATATCAACACAGAGCAGATTATTTTGTAGAACATGTAGGGAGAACAAGGGGTAACATATTTAACTGCAGCAATGTTTGACTATATTCTGTGCAGTGAGAAAACCTGAAGTCATTTTTAAAGTCCACCATTTCTTACTTCTTTCCAGTCAGGTCCAGTTTTTAAACTTTCTAAATCTCCATTTTCTGGCTAATGAAAAGAAAATAGGATTCTAATGATTCTCCTATCTGCCTACTTCAGGACTTCTGTGAGAATCAAATGAGATGAGGCACATGAATATTTAAAGTGTACGCACCTGGCTATATAGCAAGTTGTGTTCCTGGGCTGAAGATACTGCAAGAGGCTTGTCACTAGGGAGAGTAAGCCAGGTGTTGCTAGGTGATGTCATTACCTGGCGCCCACAGCGACCATTGCTGGCTGGGCTGGGCTGGGCTGTGGGCCACATTTTGTGCCCTGTGGTCTTGGCAGCGTTGGCTGTGATTCGGTGGGGTGTCGCTCCGGGGTGGTGGCAGGGCCTGTGTCCCACTTGGGGGAAACTGAGTGCTGGTTTGTCGGGGCCATGGTGTGTTTATTTTTAAATGGCAGCTCCTGTGTTGAGCATCTGCCCTCTGGTAGTCAGTGCATGTCACAGCTACTGGTTGGACGGACACTTACCCTTTGTATATAGATTATATTTATTATAAATTTACTTATAATTAAATTGTGTATTTTTTTGGTAGTAATTGTAATAATAAGGTAAGGATCTTTAACTGTGAACCCCATTTGAAGTTTAATAAGATATTCGTACTGAAAAAATGCTGCACGTACACACATAGAGTACTCACACACCACGAATATAATTCTGAATGCTGTCGAGTCTCTGCTCATATAGTCTATTGAAAGGAAGGACTTTGGAAATTTCCTCCCAAAACAGTTGTTTTGTTCCAGTGAAATACTGCAATAGCGAAATACTGTTGGCAATGGAATTTTAGAAGATGATAGCAGTTTTTAATTAAGTTAAATTTTGTAGTCTGGTATTTAGGTATTTGACCTTAAAATATAGGAAATCCTATTGGCGTAGTTGTTATTCCAACTTGGAAGGATATTTGAAGGAGGATTATGTTGGAAGTCACCAATCTGTTCACAGAAATGGAATGAAAAGGACAAAAGATTAATTCTCTGGGCCTCAGGATTCAGATATATGCATTGGTGTTTGGATTGGAGATAGAACTTAGTCTCAGAAAGTAAGCTGCTTAAACAGCCTTTCAAATCATTTAGCATCTCTTGAAAATTTAATATAGTCTCTGGTGAAATATTTTTCTTCCATTATACCAAAATATTCCCTTTGGGACATTGTTGTAAAAGTCATTTTTCCATTTTTGTGGAGGCAAGGTAGCGGTAGGACTTTTGATCACAATAATAAGCTAAAGAAAGACACTGTGTTGCCAGAGGGACCATGGCAAACAGATCTCTGCTCATTAAACCTGATGTCATAAGTGAATATTTATATGCACCAAAGCATGTTCATAATTCACCTTTAAGCTAGCAAAAAATTAAAAAAAAGATTATAGTATACTAGAGGTCCAGTGCACAAAATTCATGCACGGGTACGGTACCTAGGCCTGGCCTGTGATCAGGGCCATCTCCCCACAGCCCCACCCCCCCGCCACCACCCACCTCTGGTTCCCCATGCACAATCGAGTGATTGATATCTGACAGCCAGGGGAAGGGACCAAGAGATTGGCTGTACCTGCCAGCTCACTGGCCCTGCCACCCACCCCCGGTTCTCCATTTGCCATCAGGCGATCAGAGCCTGCTGGCCAGGGAAAGGGACCAAAAGGTGGTCACTGTGCCTCATGATGACTGGTCCAGCAGTTGTTCTGGTCCTTCCACTGTTAGGGTCCATTTGCATATTACCCTTTTATGATATAGGCTAAGTATGCTCCACATGAATCTCGTCCTGAAGAAATGGTTACGTGGAAGTAATCATTAAGGGAGGAGGAGGGACGTCCTCTCTGGAATTTACGAGCCATGAGAAAATGGTGCTGATGGTACTTTGTACACTCTCAGGGCTGCTTACATGTGTTGGTGCCTGGCTTCTTTTCGAGGAGGCAAGTGCACGGTTTTAGGGAAAATTCAGCACCATAGACCACCTCCGCACATCTTTTTAACTCCCTTTTGTCCTCTACTTTTCTTTCTTAATCACAAATATATTTTCAAGTCTTCCCTGTTTCAGGTATTTCATTTAATTATTTGAGGTCGATTTCTTAGTTTCACATGATATAAATAAATATATCAAGATTGACTTTATTTATTTATTTAAGTAAATCAAGATTTAATGGCATTCTGCCCTTTGTGTAGCTCCACTATCTGGACAAGGATGGAAGCCATAGTGTTTAATCACTTGGTTTCCGCAGGAATTCCTGGGATTGGGGATTATTGAAACTCAGGGCAAAGGGGACTTGCTCACATTCACACAGCTAGAAAATGTTAGGTGTCCAGTCTCCCTCTCTTTTTAAAAAAAATATATATATTTTATTGATTTTTTACAGAGAGGAAGGGAGAGGGATAGAGCGTTAGAAACATCGATGAGAGAGAGACATCGATCAGCTGCCTCCTGCACGCCCCCCTACTGGGGGCAACCAGATACATGCCCTTGACTGGAATTGAACCTGGGACCTTTAAGTCTGCAGGCCGACGCTCTATCCACTGAGCCAAACCAGTTTGGGCCTTTTAACTCTTGCAGGATCCTCCAGAGTCCAGTGAGCTGGTGGGGAAGGTGGATCCACAAGTGCTCGGGGCCTGCTAAAGAGGGGCGGTCCTTTCAGCCGAGGATTGGGAAAGGTGTTTGCTGCACTGAAGAGCTGGCAGTGAAATCAGCCTCGGGGCTGAGCTGGAAGACAGAAAAGGGAGGAGAGGAGGGGTGGCAGGAAATGCATGCTCCACATCATAGAGGAGTGGAGGCTCCTGGGTGTTCAGAGGGTGGCTGGGGATGGGCATGCTGGAGGGCAGCGTAGGGTAGACTCAGGTGACAAAGTCTCGGTGCCAGGAGAAAGGCCTGTGTGTGCCATGCCAGAGACGAGGGGTTTCTAAGCTCTATATAATGGTGAGAATTTTACGGAAGAAGAAATTTCCTCAGTGGTGGGGAGTTTGACAAAGATCACTTGGGGCCAGGCTGCCATGCAGACTGAAGAAGCGGAGACTGGAGACACAGGGCTGCCATGCGAGGTTGTGCAGATGGTTGACGGCACAAGGGTACATGGGAGTGGTGGTGGGGACCAATCATGGCCCAGCACGTGATTCCCCAAGCTGTGTGCTCTTGGGATGGGGCCTGCCTAGAGAGGGCCTGCACCTTTAAGAATTTTCACAATACGCTGCCCTGCTTGCTTTTTAATTGCTTATAAAATAACAGGAGAGATTAGATCATGAAATAACCATGTACCCTAAGGCTGTGTGTCTGGAGGTGGATGCGATGGTCTGTTTCCTGACTATATGATGTTGGGCATGTTCCCTGTCCTCTCAAAGTTGATTTCCTCATGTTAAGGGAGAGTTAATAGGATCTAGCAGGGCCCCCAGACAGAGCAGTGAAGAGACATTGGTAAGAAAAGGAGCTACCAAAACATTGAAACCTGTAAAGAATTTTTGTGAGTTTATTTGAGCCAAACTGTCGACGAATGCCAGGAAGCAGAACCTCAATGAATTGAGATAATGCTTGGGAGAATGGCGGGTTACATTTGTATTTATACATTGTGATCAAAGGAGGGACATAGGTCGGTTACATGAAATTCACTGGTGATAGATTAAGGAGGTGGGATGAAGCAAAGTGGTAGGTGGGAAACCCCTGGGATTGGATAAAAAGTAAAGTGATGGACACATATTTAGGTGAGTGTATGAACAATCAACATGATTATAAAGGAATTTGTGGTATCTGTCTTGGCGCCCACCACGTTTGGTTGTGCCCCAGGGGCTGCAGAAAAAGGGAAGTTACAAGTTACCCCGACATCTCAGAGATAATGTTATCTTAGAGGCAAAAAGGCAAATGGGCTCAGTAAAGAAGTCTAAGTTGATCTTTGTCAGGGAAAATAGTGGCCTAAGACATGACTGCCCGCTATAACCTGTCTGTAATTAAATATTTAATTTTCAGACCATCCTTTGTGGTTACTTTAGGTCTCTGAGTTTGCAAGACTGGCATGCAGGCCTCCCCTGAGCTGGTCAGGTCAGTATGTGGCTCCTTTCGTCCACACTAGGCAGGCAAAATGGATAGATAATAGTCCTGGGACTGGAAGCTGCTGCTAGCAGGTTGGTTATGCTGGGAGTGTCCTGAGAATTTAAGAGTTTTACATGTTTTATCTGATTTAATCCTACATCCCTTCTGACAGGTGGATGCCATTGCCTCATTTTAAAGATTTTGAAACTTGGCTCAGGTGGGTTAAATGACTTGTCTAATGTCACACAGCCAGAGAGTGACAGTCAAGGCTTGAACCCAGGTCTATGTGACTCTCTTTCTCTTAACCGCTGGCTGAAGTGCTATGCTTAGAAGTGTGTGCTCTATGTTGAACGCCCTTAAAACCCTACTTGAATCTCTGTAATGACACAACTTGATTTTATCTTTCATTGTTTTCCACTTGAATTGGGTCATAGTTTTCATATAATGCTGTGTTTAACTTACTAGAATGTGAGATCCTGAGGATTGAGATGTAGTCAGTTTCATTAAAAATTGTGTTTTTTTTTTCTTGTGGTCTTTCCTAACTCTCTGTTCCCTAAATTATGCATAGATAAGGTGATAGATCTCTAAAATTATTTTGTGTTCTAAAATTCAATAATTTTTAATTATGTAAGTAAGGCTTGAGTTGCAGTAAAAGTGAAGTAAAAGGAGCCACTTGCTCTAGGTTTCATTTGCTGGAGCATTTTCCTGGACACTAAAAGGTGATTCCCTTTCATGGTACACACCTAGGCTGAGGGTTCCATCCTCAGTTGCAGCTCGTGTGGGAGGCAACCAATAGATGTTCCTCTCTTTCTCCCATCCTCTCTCTCTTAAATTAATAAAAACATATCCTTAGGTGAGGATTAAAAAATGATAAAACAAAGGGAGTCATTGGATTTTAGTGTGAAATCTGGATTGATTGCTAAAGTTTTAGGAAGTTCCTAATTGCTGTTTTATCAGATAAATAATTGGTGACTGGCTGTCCAAGACTGAAGCCAAGATCAAAGTGTACTTTTGCAAGCCCTCTTTGGAGGCTGTGAAGCAATGCCTTCAGCTGCATCGCCGTGCCGGGTATAAAAGTCAAATATCTTGAATGATCATTTTGAGTCCATGAACAACGTTACACTGTCATTCATGCTGGTGAGGATCTTAGCTTGTAAACTCACGCGGAGCCCTTTTGCTGAAGGTCACTCTTGTTTGGTCCCTGCTGGGTGCAGACTGAGGCAACGGAGAGACGTGCTTTCCTCCTGCAGGGCAGATGAGGGACCTGGGGTCACATTGCCTAAGTTTGCATCCCCGCTTCTCCCTGCTTCTGAACTCTGTGACCTTGGTGAGAAGGAGTCTGTCAGATGAGATGGGTAAGAAAACGGGTTGTCATGATTGGTTCATGTGCTGCTGGTTCATTGGGAATTTAGGGGGGGGGGCGGGGGGAGGAATCCGTATCCTGATGGGAGCCACTTGTGCTTTAAAGGAGTCCAAAGGGTGAGCGCAGAGGACAGATTGGATGCTTCACTGTGACAGCCCATGTTTATCACAGGACGAGGCTTTGCTGATGTCATAGCAGAGGTCATGTTCTCTTATAACGCGTGCATCTCCTTCGTGAACTCTACGGAGGCAGGTTTGGCTGTGCTTCATACTCTGTTTGCCTGAGGACAGTGAAAAGTGATGGCTTTTAAGAGAATGGAAAATGCTATTCCAGAACAACATTACCTCTGGGCTTTGAGAAACTTGGGTTTTTTTTCATCTTCCAGAAGAACAGCCCACGTGAGCTGTGAGAAAGGAAACCAGACCTGGGGAAGTTTCCTAGCTTGTCTGTCGTGCTGCTCCTGAGAAAGAGGAAGAGAAGACCCTAAATAGCTCCAGTAGCCTCAGTAGATGGCGAGTTCAGGTGTACTTGAAATAGAGCATGTGGTAGCTTCTGATTCCCATGGGCCATTGCTGGGCTTGCAGGAAATGCAAGAGCAGCAGAATGGGCTTCAGAACATTTCTTTGCTGCAAAAACAAATGTGTGCCTGTCTGCCACAGAATTTATAGCCTATCTAATAAAAGAGTAATATGCAAATTAACCACCATTCTGCTACACCAACAAGCCACACCTACCAGCCCATCAGGAATGAGTATGCAAATTAACCCAATCAAGATGACTGCAGCCATGGAGCAAGCAGGAGGCTTGGGTTTCCCTGGCAATGGAGGAAGCCAAGCTTTCCCACCACGCTGGCCGGCCCACGCCTCCACTCAAGGCTACAAAGTTTCAATTATAGAAGATAAATAAATCCCAAAAAAATGGTGGCAGCCACAAAGCTGGAGAGAAGGAGGCTTGAGTTGCCCCTGGCAATGGAGGAAGCCAATCTTCTGCAGCCCTGGTCTGCCTTGGTCTCTGCTCAAGGCTACAAAGTTTCAATTATAGAAGATAAATAAATCCCAGATACCAGGGCTTCTGCTTGGGTCACCAGGGGGCGTGGTCAGCCTGCAAACCACTACAGGCCCTTCACCCAGGCTGCCCCATGTCCCAAGGGAACCCCCACCCTGATCCAGGACACCCTTCAGGGCAAAACAGCTGGCCCCCACCTGTGCACCAGGCCTCTATCCTAACTAATAAAAGAGTAATATGCAAATTGACCATCTTTCCAACACACAAGCTGGCTGACCCCATGTGGTCAAAGATTCTGCCCTCATGTGGACACAAGATGGCCAGCAGGGGAAGGCAGATGGAAGGGACCAGGCCTGCAAGGGAGAGCAGTTGTGGGTGATCAGGCCAGCAGGGGAGGGCAATTGGGAGGGACCAGGCCTACAAGGGAGGGCAGTTAGGGGTGACCGGGCCTGCAGGGAAGGACAGTTAGGGATGACCAGTTCTGTAGGGGAGGGCAATTAGGGACAAACAGGCTGGCAGGGGAGCAGTTAGGCATCAATCAGGCTGGCAGGGGAGTGGGTAAGGGGTGATCAGGCTGGCAGGCACAAGCAGTTAGGGGCAATCAGGAAGGCAGGCAGGTGAGCAGTTGGGAGCCAGCAGTCCTGGATTGTGAGAGGGATGTCTGACTGGCAGTTGGACATCTCTCTAGGGGTCCCACATTGGAGAGGAAGCAGGCTGGGCTGAGGGACACACACACACACCTGTGCATGAATTTAGTGCACTGGGCCTCTAGTTCTTTCATAAATGTGAAATTGCATGAAGACTCATGATGCGATATCCTCTTGAGATTTTATATCTTGGATTACTAGAAAATAGAAAAGCAAGCAAGTTGGATAAAAGTACTCCCAAGACCCAATCTTATTCTTTACACTTTCGAGTATGGGCAGACGTGGCCTGTGCATTCTGCACAATGAAAAGCAGGAGCTCTCAATAAACGTAGGATTAAAAACCATTTCCAGGATCCCCTTTCCCCACTATGTGACCCCTGCAAAAAGCTTCAGTCGGCTGTCCGCTGGTAATCCCTTTACACATGGGTACTTCGGTGGGGAAAATAAATCGGGTTGTGCACCTTTCCTTTTACTTGTTAGAGTAATTATTGTTGTTTTCCTGCATTTAAAAGCAGATGTTAAACTCTTCCTTTGATGTTCAACTGCAGACAGACTCCAGTAGTATTGTAATACGTTTATTCAAACGTATCTATTGTTTAAATAAAACTCAGCTATGGCAAATTAGATTTTGATGGTTACATTTTGATCTGGAGCCACAGAACAGAATAGCAATTTATTCATTCATTCATTCAATTCATGCTCATGTGATTCCTGCTTGGCCCCTTATATAGATTGTTTTCAAATCTCACAAATACCACAAAAACCTTGCAAACTAGATAGTGCTATCTCTATTTTATCTCTATTTTATAAAAAAATATTTTTCTAATCACTCCCTATGCCTAAACAAGGCATAGGGAGTGATTAGAAAACTTGCTCACGGTGACATTGCTATTAAGTGTCCGGGAAATATATGTGGGTTTTTTTTTGGCTGACTCCAAAGCTGCCTTTTAAGAGGAGATAATCAATGGAACAAAGATTTTGAGGAGTTGGAATCAAGAGAAACAAAAGGTTAACCTTGAACCTTTTGTTCATGCATTTACTCAGCAGGTATTTATTGAGTGCTTATTTTGTGCCAGGCACTCTGTGATTCAGTGGTGGGCAAGACATGGTTGAGTCCTTACCAGCTTCAAGGAGGAAACAATTATTGAAGAAGAGTGTTTGCTCCCCCCAAAGCTGCAGTATCTTGGTTGAGAGAGAGACTTTTTTTTTTTAAATTGATTTCAGAGAAGAAGGAAAAAAGAGAAACACCAATGATGAGATAGAATCATTGATAGAAACATCAATAATGAGAGAGATCATTGATTGGCTGCCTCCTACACACGCCCTAAAGGGGACCGAGCCCGCAACCCAGGCATGTGCCCTTGACCGGAATCAAACCAGGGATCCCTCAGTCTACAGGCCGACATTTTAGCCACTTGAGCCAAACCGGCTACGGCTTGGTTGGGAGAGATTTTATTAAAAATTTTTAAGATGTGGGAATTTTGACACCTTAACAAAAGTTTATTTTGTTATTCTTTTACACCCATATATACAATGAGCGGCCAGATTATTATGATCTCTGAATGCGTAATAATCTGGCCACTCAGTGTGTGTGTGTGTGTGTGTGTGTGTGTGTGTGTGTGTGTATGTGTATTAGAGGCCCAGTGCATGAATTTATGCATGTGTGAGGTCTGGCCAGCCTGGCCAGGGGAAGGGGAAAGAGGGGTTGGCCCGCCTACCTGCTGGTTGAACTCCTGGTTGAGGGGACAATTTGCATATTAGCCTTTTATTATACAGGATATACACTGAGTGGCCAGATTATTATGCATTCAGAGATCATAATAATCTGGCCACTCAGGGTATACTAAATTAATAAACAAAGAGGTGGTTTCACCAGAATACTTTGCAGTGGTACCCCTTGCTTGGGCTCCTTAGAACATTCAAGGATGGAGGTTGGACTGATACTATATTGAGTTTTAGGTAAAGTGTTGCAAACATAGATTTGAAAAATCTATGGCAAAGACTATGTCTGTTTCAGCTTTGGATTCCGCATTTCATATAGGAGGCACAGTGCCTGGCATGTAGCAAGTGCCAATATCTCTGGTTGGTTGGCTCCGTGATGGGAAATCAGATTGGGGGAAGGAAGCTCACAGGGAGGGGGTAAGTTGGGTAACATCAACGAGGAATGTGAGATTGGCAGTAAAAACCCTCCATAAATAAGCCAGGAGAGCCATGACATATTACAGACTGACTCCACATGTGCAGACTGTTTTAATAACCACCGCGGGGAGGAGCTGTGTTCAGGGGACCTGGCCCTGCCCTTGAGTTTGGGTGCCTGGGAGAGACTGCAGTCTTCTTTTGATTGTCTAATTCAGTGGTTCTCAACCTTCCTAATGCCGCAGCCCTTTAACACAGTCCCTCATGTGGTGGTGACCCCCAACCATGAAATTATTTTTGTGGCTACTTCATAACTGTAATTTTGCTACTGTTATGAATTGTAATGTAAATATCTGTGTTTTCCAATGCTCTACACAGATATTTATTAATTTTGTTACTGTTATGAGTTGTAATGTAAATATCTGTGTTTTCCAATGCTCTACACAGATATTTATTAATTTTGTTACTGTTATGAATTTTAATGTAAATATCTGTTTTCCGATGCTCTACACAGATATTTATTAATTTTGTAACTGTTATGAATCATAATGTAAATATCTGTGTTTTCCGATGCTCTACACAGATATTTACGATTCATAACAGTAGCAAAATCACAGTTAGGAAGTAGCCACGAAAATAATTATATGCTTGGGGGTCACCACCACATGAAGGACTGTATTAAATGGTCACGGCATTAGAAAAATTGAGAACCACAGGTCTAATTGGACTCTACTGACTTCCTCTTCACACAAGAATCCTCTATGCCTGCCCTCTTTCGAATCATAGTCTTGATTTCATTTTTGAGATTTTTGGCTTTTCAGTACAGTATTTGGGAGGCTGACTAGACATGTTGGCTTGCTGGGACAATCCTGACTATGCCTGTTTTCTAATGCTCCCTCCAATATCATGTATCCTGGTTTGGAAGGTCAATTAAATAGCCACTTTGCTAAGAAAGGAATTTGGTGGCATTTCTGTATCTTTAAAGAAAACCTTTGTAGCATCCAGACTACCTTGAGGAATTCACTTAATGTGGATGTAGTACCCATAAAATTACACAATACATAAGTGTCTGATTTCTTATAATAAGTAGAAAGAGAAAATGAGTGGTAGCTGAACAGAATCATATGTAGAAAGAAATAAGTTTGATTTCAACAAAATGAACTTTAATTGCTAGTACAACTAATGGCTGGCATCGCCATATGAGAAAGGGCATTTAAAGGTTATCCTGATGATGGGTGGTGTTTAGGGAACCTGGCATGCTTTGAGGAAGTCTTGGCATCATCGCTGGTTTTGATTTAGGGTTTCAGTGTTTCCACAGCAATGGTAATTGAATTCAGATGCATTTTCTTTTGTTCTCTAACTGGAAAGTAAAAGAAATAATTCTTTAGAACAGAGGATTTGTCAGAGATTTAAAGAAATGGCTGGATGGAAAGTTGTTACATTCTGATTGCTCCCCCTCAAATCTTTTGTTGAATTGTGTCTTTTGTTGAAATATTTTAATAAAATGAGGCATTCGTATAGGGACTTCGAGGGTATTAATAGAATCTATATTGGGGTTTTTCTCTTAATTAATAGAGTTAAGTTGGTTTCGATAGTTCATTTATAAGGACTTGAAGAAACAAACTAGTATTTTGTCATACAGATGTATGGTAAAGCTTTAGGTATTCAGGTAATGCTTGACAGTAATTGCAGTGTAAGAGCGGAGAGATTAAAATCATGCTTATGACCAGTCTTTTCCACATTAATATTTTATGAGATAGTGATGCATTTGCCTTCAGGTCCCATTGTTTCTTGTTCCCTGCAGTTTAATCTTTCATAGGAAGGCAGATTTCTAGAGTAGAAGGACTGTTTTTATACAATCCTATAAAATTCCATTTGTTTTGGAATTAAATGTGGACTTTGCCACTGACTATGGGTTAAGTTCTTTCTCTGAGGCTCAACTTTCTAGCCTATAAAATGGGGGAAAACGATATCTATTGCTTAGAGTTTATTGACATGTTTATTCATTCCAGAATGTGGGATAAATATTAAGCATGTTACACAAAGTTTAGTGTTCTCCCAGGCTTAGGACTCACTACCAGATACTGAGGATAGAGAGACATGTGTTGTTATTGGAAGGGTGAAAGTCAAAATAGTGAACCATCTTCTGGCCAATCAGAATGGATTCTGACTGTAAACATCTGGATGGTCATCATGGTTCTCACTGGATACCAGCCTGTATTGTCAGTATCAGCAAATCTGTTTGACCTGGGATGATTTGCAAGGAAGCCCACTGTGCTTCCTCGTATAAATCAACGCCTTCTCCTCTGAGGTGATCAGGAAGGGACACCCTCTTCGTATGATGGTGTGAGCCTAGCCTTCTGCCTGGATTCCTGTCTCAGAGGTTCCCATTTTCTTTGGGGACCTTGCTAATCATCGCTGCCAGCAGTGTGGCAGCTCTTTGGGAACCGTGCTTTCCCATTTTCTATTCCATCCCTAATCTGGAAACAAGTCCTTAGTTCCTTATAGCAGATAGAAGAGGAGCTCATGACATTTCACAAAACCTTGAGAGTCGCATAAAATTGGTTACTGGATACATTGGCCTAGACCAGGGGTCGGCAAACTCATTAGTCAACAGAGCCGCAGTTTGCCGACCACTGGCCTAGACGCATTCTCAATGGATCCTGTACAAGGCTGCCTCTCTGGCCTGACCCCCAACCCCCAACCCAGAAATGACTGTCAGCCCATCTAGACATAGAGCCCAGGCCTCAAAGAGACTGGGGCCTGGAAGACGGAGGATTCCCTTCTTCCTCTGCCAAGTCTTTCCTTGCTAGTCCTCATTACTTACCTCAGGCTCTGCTCTTCCCAGGATAACGGACACTGGGCACTTCGTCTCTCACAGGGCAGGCCCTAACTCCTTCCACAGGGATGGATGGCAATAGGCACAGTGATCAGAAGCCCCCGTGCAATCCTGGGAGGTTTCTTTCCCATGGCAGGGTGAGTCGGTGGAACCATATTTGGCATATACTGGTGTAGTTAGAAGTCTTTAAGTAACTGGGTTGTGATCACCTCAGACCTGCTAGTTTGTCTGCCATTAAAAAGACAAGAGATAACAAGGGTTGGCGAGGATGTGGAAAGAAGGGACCCTGGTGCATTGTTGGTGAGAATGTAAATTAGTACACCCACTATGGAAAAGAGTACGGAGGTTTCTAAAAAAAATTAAAAGTAGACCTACCATACGATCCAGTGATTGTGCTGTGGGAACATATCCAAAGGAAGTGAAACCATTATTTCGTAGCTGTGCTCTCCTATTCATTGAAGCATTATTTTTACAACTGCCATGCATGGAAGCAACCGAAGTGTCCCGTCAACAGCTGAATGGATAAAGGAACTGCATATATACAATGGACTATTACTCAGCAGTGCTGATTGGTAGCCTCTATGACATAAGAGATGTAGACATAGTTATATCATATAATTTAAAAAAAATATATATATATTTTATTGATTATTTACAGAGAGGAAGGGAGAGGGACAGAAAGCCAGAAACATCGATGAGAGAGAGACATCGATCAGCTGCCTCTTGCACGCCCCACACTGGAGATGTGCCCACAACCAAGGTACATGCCCCCAACCGGAATCGAACCTGGGACCCCTCAGTCCACAGGCCAACGCTCCATCCACTGAGCCAAACCAGTCTCGGCATAAATCTTTTTTTAAATCATGTGTATAAAAGGCTTAATTATCTGACAGAAAATGGCCCCTCTTGCTATCTAGCCTTTTTCCTTCGAGTCTAAACCTTCCGAGAGGCCTGTAACCCAGTGTTTGTCCACAGCTTCATGTGTCTTGATTCTCCAACAGCGAAGCTCCCTGCTCCAGTGCCTGTGTCACATGCATCATTTCTGTGTTACATGCATCATTTCTGTTCTACACCTACCACCACCTCCTGTGTTTGCAGGAAGTGTTGAAGGATTGGCGGTTCATTTGACTTGCTCTCAGTTACTAATTTTTCAAATGAGAGACGATTTTCCCCCATTTTCTATTTTCCTTAAAACTTCATCGACTATCAGTTTACATTGTATGATACTGGTGAAGTCAATGACATTTTAATTATATCTTGTCATATTTGTTAAATTTGGATTAAGAAGGTGTTTGAGAAATTATATAATCCAATACAGATTCTTACAGTGAAATCTAAAAATCTGCTACTTCTGATGATTGGAAACAGAACCATCACAGGACAGGGGTGAAACCCTCTGGGTAAATTTCTGGCCAATCCCATTAACCATTGCAGAGCAGAAAAACAAAGAGTGATTTCTATATATCTAAATACCCATTCACACTTTGGGGGCAATGAGTCCTTTTTGGAAATAGCTATCAAGGGTTCTATCATTTTGAAATCCATTAGCTGGCTGTGAATTTGCCTCCTTTGTATTTGTACATAAGAAGCAAACCTTTTAAATTTCTTAAAAAGATAGTTGGAGCCCTGGCTGGGTTGCTCAGTTGGTTGGAGTATTGTCCTATACACCAAAAGGTTAAGGTTAAGGTATATGCTGGCCCTGGCACATACCTAGGTTGTGGTTTCCATTCCTGATCAAGGGGTATTCAGGGGCAACCAATTGATGTTTCTCCCTCTCCCTGCCTCTTACCTTTCTCTCTAAAAAGTCATAAAAACATATCCTCGGGTGAGGATTTTTTAAAAAGGTAGTCTTGGAAACAGCTTTTGAGACTGGTTTCTTGGAATCCCCCTCTGCTTGCCCCTTTTCTTTTTTTTTTTTTTTCAGAATTGTATGTTGTTCCCTACAGAGCTGTGCTGATTATATTGTGTATTTACTTGGAGACACACACCTATTGCTGTGCATAATCACTGTCCATTGTGATCCCCAAATGAAAGGTTGGTGTAGGTTCTGAAACTGAGATAATTTTATCTCAGCTTTTCAGAACACGCTGTGAACACAGTTTAGTTCACTCAGACAATGGTGGGATGAAACTCTTGTTTTAGCGGCCATTAGATATTTCATGGGAACTGACTGCGCAGAATATATGATAAAGATGGCTTGGCAGCTGACAGAATTTGAAATCACATTTATATCACTAACCGAGATGAAGTAAGTTTTTGGCCAAAGTGATTAGTAGCCTGAATTCTGTGACTGAGGGATTGATCTCTTGGTAGATCTTTATGAAATAACACCACAGGCAGGGAAATCATACACATTGCATTTATTTTGTAAACCTCTCCACAGGGGGAGTATGGTCCTGTTCTGTACAACTAACAAAAACTGCATTTACCCTTTGTCATGCCCTTAACTGTAGCTGTAGCTTGTCCTGAAAGACTTTCTCAGTTTCCAGAAACAATGGGCAGGCACCACAGAGAGAGAGGCTTTCTTTCTTTGCATCCACGTTTCTATTAATGCCATGACTGTTTTATGGAGCCCTTCTGGTCACATCAACAGTTTGTTCTAAGCTATCTATCTTAACTTCTAGCTTCGTCTGCAAAATTTGTGTGGTTAGCCTGAGACATGTGCAGATAAATTGCCTGGGGTTCAGCTTCCTCAGACTGGGAACTAAATATGCTGCAGTGGCTGAGCTGATGGATGCAGCTTTTCAGCAATATTGATGTCGCTACAGTCGGATATAAATCTTTGCATGCCTTGGTGTGCATTTTCATATTCATGTGCAGTTCTTGACCACTGGTTTCCAAATGGCTTCATCTCTCAGAAAGCTCTGTTTTAAGTAGAAAGACAAAGAAAATTGTTCTTCCTCACTCGCTCACTCACAACAATACAAATGGTGAGCGTAGTCTTTTTGCCAGACATAAACAGCGGCAACTCCCAGTTCACACACTGATTACATCCCATGGCTTGTTGTAAAGGCAGTTAGTGGTTTTGAACTTGGAATGTATTTCCTAATGGGAGACACCAATTCAACTTTTATTGAAGTTGAAACTTCTTTAACCCATAACGTTGAGCCTATTGAAACTATTGAAACTTCTTTAACCCATAACATTCCAATAGCATCGTTTTCTTTGGGCCTTAAAGCCTGACCTTCCCCCATGTTTCCCTGTGGAAAGATGTTCTTGGTTCTGCTTTGGTATCTTAAGGAACATACACATTTTATTCTTAACATCTGTAGACAGCCTCCTATTTCTACCTGTGTATTCTGGGGCACATTTCAGGCGTTGTTCTTAGAAGCAGTGGAGACTGGCTGAATGATTTAAGCAGATAAGTAACTTCTGAGAAAATTCTGGGTAGTTCCTGAACTGCTCAAAGTTGGAAAAAGGACAAGAGCAAATAGAGACTAAACAGGTTCATAGTCAAGGTCATCTGATATGATGAGTTCTTTGCAGGGTGGACCTAATCATTGAACACTGGGCCATGCTGATCCGCCTTGACCACACTGTTAGCTACCAGACACTTGCCACCAACTCTGTCACCTTAGCCTTTACTGCCTCTGGGCACCGGCTGTTGTTACCATTGCTCTCAGCCTTGATAATGCCCTTCTGCCTTTGCCTCTTTGAGTCTCCACTGTAGGTGTAGGGTTGGCCAAGGCTAAGTCATGTGTTCATGCCTTAGCTGCAGGGAGTTCTGGGAAGGTGAGTATCCAGCCATATTCCCTCTCTGTCTAAAGGTGTGACTTTCGTCAGTACTCATGTGATGAGGAATTCCCAGATACTGTACTCTCCATCCTACCCCCCTCTAGAAGGACAAATCTTCACTATCAGACACTATAGTGGGGTTCTGGTAGAAGGGGAGGAGCCAGCATGTTTATCCATCTGAAGCTGCAGTCAATGAAGTCAGTGATAATGATGATGGCTCACTTTTCCCGTGCACTGGTGGTGTTCAGGGACCTCTTCACCATGTGTTACTAGGGCCAGGGGGGGTGACTTGATGATTTAGGCATATTTGACCTCTCACAGTATGTTTCTTACTACTTCAAGATAAAATTAATTGAATTGAATATTAGTGATTTGATTGGGAGGAGCAGATTAAGGTTTATCTGTTTCCTTAGCCTAGCTAATAAAAGAGTAATATGCAAATTAACCATCACTACGTGACAAAAATGGCGGTGCCCATAGCCACAAGATGGCGGCACCCAGTCCTCTCAGCCCTGCTGGAGTCCCCTAGTCTCAGGGAGGGCTGCTGCTGAGAGCCTGCAGAGTAAGCGGCCTGGAGGAATGCTGCCCAGAGGCCTTCCTGACCCTTTATATAAACAAAAACAAATTCACTCCCCACGGCCCAGTCTCCTCCCAGCGGCGGCAGTGTGGGGTCTCAGCCTGGCAGGGGTGCGCATCCCCATGGCACAATCCCAGCAGCAGCAGCCTGGGGTCTCAAACACTGAATCACACCAGCCAGGCAGATATGGAGGAATCTTAAATGTTTCTTTTAAAAATATATATATTTTATTGATTTTTTACAGAAAGGAAGGGAAAGGGATATAGAGCTAGAAACATCTATGAGAGAGAAACATCAATCAGCCGCCCCCTGCACACTCCTCTCTGGGAATGTGCCCCCAACCAAGGTATATGCCCTTGACAGGAATCGAACCGGGGACCCTGAGTCTGTAGGCCAATGCTCCATCTACCTAGCCAAACCAGTTACAGCTGCCCAATATGTTAAAGAAAAATCCTATCTCATACTGAAGGAATATGCAGGGGAGGGCATTTGCGGGTGACCAGGTTGTCAGGGGAGGGCAGTTGGAGAAGATTGACTGGCAGGGGAGCAGTTAGGCATTGATCAGGCTGGTAGGGGAGTGGTTATGGGGTGATCAGGCTGGCAGGCAGAAGCAGTTAGGGGCAATTGGGCAGGCAGGTGAGCAGTTGGGAGCCAGCAGTCCTGGATTGTGAAAGTGATGTCTGACTGTTTGTTTAGGGCAGCAGGCCTAAACAGGCAGTTGGACATCCTCCGAGGGGTTCCAGATTGGAGAGGGTGCAGGTTGGACTGAGGGACGCCCCCCCCCCTCCCAGCACGAATTTTGTGCACCAGGCCCCTAGTCCTATATAATAAAAGCCTAATATGCTAAGTATCTGGTCATCCAGTCAATTGTTTAACCAATCAAAACATAATACAGTGGTACCTCGAGATACAAGTGCCCTAACATACGAGATTTTTGAGATACGAGCCGTAGAGCGAGCGATTTTTGCTTTGAAATACGAGCAACATTTGAGATACTAGTAATTGCGAGGATCGGCCGGCTGCACACGACTCACCAGTTTACTGCGACTCGAGCATCTCATAGTTTCCCATGCCTCAAGGTTACAGAACGAATTAAACTTGTATCTCGAGGTACCACTGTATGCTAATGATATGCTAAGGCTACTCAATTGCATGCTATGATGTGCACTAATCACCAGGGTCAGACACTCCTACCAGTAGGTTAGCTTGCTGCTGGGGCCCAGCCAATTGGAATTAAGTGAGATGGGCCGGACACACCCTTGAGCCCTCCTGTGGTCCCTCTCTGGCCCTGATCGTGCACCCATGGGGTCCTTTGGTCTGTTCTGTGCCCTCTCACAATCCGGGACTCCTCGAGGGATGTCAGAGAGCCGGTTTCAGCCTAATGGTGGAATGACCAGTTGCTATGATGTGCACGGACCACCAGGGGGCAGATGCTCAATGCAGGAGCTGCCTCCTGGTGGTTTGTGCACTCCCACAGGGGAGGGCCGTTGAATCAGAAGCTGGGCTCGCAGCTGGTGAGCTCAGTAGCTGTGGTGGGAACTTCTCCCACCTCTGCTGCAGTGCTAAGGATACCTGACTGCCAGCTGAGACCTGCTTCCTGGAGGGAGCAGGCCTAATCCATCAGTCAGATATCCCCCAAGGGCTTCCAGACTGTGAGAGGGTGCAGACCCAGCTGAGAGACCGAATTTTGTGCACCAGGCCTCTCATTTATAGTATAAAATGAAATTTTACATTGTTAGTCTTATACGGTTAAATGGTTTAATCAATTTCTACCCTTTAAAAATTTATTTTTTATTTGCAATAAGACATATATATATATAGCTTACAACTTCCTGCCTGCTTATTTGCATTATTCCCACTTCTCAGAGGCAACCACTTTGAATTCATTTAGCTCTTCTTACAATATTTACTTCCATATAGCTAATTAATATGTTTATGTTGATATTTCTTGATTTTTAAAAATATATTTTTTTATTGATTTCAGAGAAAAGGGAGGAAAGAGAGATAGAAATGTCAATGATGAGAGAGAATCATTAATCACATCCCCCACTGGGGATCAATCCCGCAACCTGGACATGTGCTCTTGACTGGAATCTAACTCAGGACCCTTCAGTTCACAGGTCAATGCTCTATTCACTGAGCCAAAAGAGATAGGGCTATATTTTCTTTATTTTTTTTTTCAATTTTAGACATTAAATATTGAATTCTAATTGAGGAAGATAAGAGGTCAGCTCTCTTTTATTCTCCCTCCATCAAATATCTATCATTTACATTCCAAGATAGTTATATCTCAATTTGTTTTCATTGTATTTTTCACAGCTGAGTTATGCATGTATTATGGCTTGATTTTCTTTCTTTTACAGCATATTAAAAATTTTCTTTTTTTAAACTCAAATTCTACTTATATACTACCTATTCATCCCCAAATTCTCAGATAAGATCAAATATATTGGCTTGTCTCTCAGTTCTTGTGTCTGTGTAACGTTTTCTCTGGAGCCTTCCACTTGCCTGCTCCATTCTGGACTGTTTACTCTTGAGGCCTCTGGCACAGCTGTTGGCCAGGAATTTGCCTTTACTCTCACCTGGGGACTTCTTGATTGACCTGCTTATGCTGTATAGCATCTCTCTTGTTTTCTTCTCTCTTTGGCGGAAGCACATTGCCCAGTTAGTTCTTGAGAAAGAGTATGTATGATGTAATTTTTCTTGAGTCTGGCATGTGCAAAAATATCATTTACTTTCTCCACACATATGATTGATATAAAATTAAAGTTGGAAATCATTTTCCCTGAGAGTTTTGGAGGCCTTGTTTCATTTTCTTCTGCTTCTAATTTTGTTATTGAATTGTTGGATGCTTTTCTGATTCTGGTTACTTTATATGTGGAGCGTATTTAGTTTTTTGTGTTTTTTTTAAATGTTCTGAGGTTTCATCATAATGAACTTGCACCTTCCTAAGGTTCTGTGTCCCTGTTGGCTTGCTTCTTCCTGACAGTTCTGTCTGTAGGCATTTAAGTTTTTCCTGTCCTTGCTTTGAAGACTCACTCATCTTTGGTCCATCTGCTTTCCATTTTCAACACCTCCACCCCAATTAATTTTCTCCTCTTTCATTGTCTTTCTTCTTGTGAGTTTATTATATCTCTGCCTCTTGCTTATTGTCATTTAGTGGAGGGAATGGAGTTAAGCACATGATTATAATCTACCACATCCAACTGAAAATCCCTAATAAATTTTTGAGATTTGGTCTTCCAATTTGGATACATGGTTGTCTGGTCCATTAACGAAGAGTTAATTAGGTTTCTCTAGGATGGATTCCATTTACTCTACTTTTTAGTTCCATTCAGAGATTGTTACTCTCACTGACAAAATGAGCTAGGTGGTACCCATTCTTAATTTGAGTATGTAATAGGAAAAAGGGTCAGTTATGTCTAAGGTATAAAGTCCAAGTCTGATCTCAAACCCGTTCACAAGAATAACATGCAGTTTCCTATAATATAAAGAACTGACTTTTATTGCCTGAAGTGTTCTATGACCATAAACACAGTTGGGTCCGTCTTTCTTAGATTTCCTACTAGTTTGACTTGAGTTGTGTTCAAGCTGGAAAAACATTTTTTTCTGAGAACCATTCTCTCCGGTGGTCCCGGTTGTACTCTGCGGGATGCTGAGTTTCCATGAGGCATCTCTAGATTCTATAGGAGAAAGTTGGACCGTGACATCCTTTTCCATTCCCAGGATAAAATCACTCGAGTAACTCCTGTAAAACACAGAAGGTTTTGTAATGTGCCGAAGGCTTCTGTTATTGAACACGTAAACACCACAGCAGAATCAGGACCAAAGATGATCTTTCAACTCTTTCCTTAAATTTTATTAATACCCCAATTTTAACAGTAGTGACTGATATATATATTTTTTTACAATTTTAATATATTATTTAGGTTTTTTCAAGAATTACTGTAAATTACTATAGGCCTCATTCAACCATTGTAAAACAAAGGGAAGCCAATTCAAATTTTAAAGATTTTGTGTCCTGCAGCGTTAGAATGAGTGTAGGGGAATCCAATCTGATTCCCAATCTAGAGTTTACAGACACTTAAAAAAATGATATTTATCTTCACATGATAGAATTAAAATGTCTTCTGTTTCAGACACCTCATCTTCTTTGTTGGTAAATCAAGACTGAGAGTCTGTAGAGGTTCTGAGAGGAAACATTTCTGTTTGAAGGTTCCTGTTTTCCTCTCCATAGTAGGAATGCCAGGCATCTGCCTTCCTGCTAACACTTGCTAGAGGTGTTGCTGCCTCTGGGCAACAAGGAGGAAGTACTTCTGTCCTTCACCCCAGAAATAGATACTCTTTCTCATTAGTGTAACTCAAAAGATCATCTTTTTAATGAGATGGGTGCATCCCTGGTGGTTTTCACAGGTTTAACTATCAGATTATGTATTGCAGAGCTTGAAGAAAAATAGCTCTGGTAAGGCAGGTAACGGGAATTTTACTGAAAGCTAGAATAGCAGCAACAACTTGTTTTGTTGTTTTTTTCTCTCTGCCAAACTTTCGAACACTTCTTCCTTTTATTTTTCATGTATTACTTTTGTTGATTCTTGAAGGGATTCACTTACCTTGTTTTAACATAGTTAACATGTACACATTTCCTACTGTACTTTAACTTCAAAAAATCACCACCAGGGGTGAAAAATTATTTGCCGGGAGAATTGGATGTGTCAGGATCTAGGTAAACCGTGCAGTCTACCTTGCATTCGGCAACTCTGCAGAGTTGATGAATGTGTTGGCTGTTGGAAGGAGAAAAATTGATTCTTTGCTGATTTTGGAAAGTTCTTCCTGTGTTTTTGGGAAGTGGAGCAAGGGAAAATAAAGAGAAGCAAGTAGACGTAATTTAAGGGAAATAAGGTAATGTATATTAAAGTGCCTTGTAAATAGCAAAAGATGTTAGTTGCTGTTATTGCAAGGGTTTAGCTTAAATGAGAAAAAAAATGTCTACAAAGATTCAATAAAGAAAACTGGGAAGGAGAGAAAAGAAATAACTTGGATTTAAAAAAGTTAAGAAACAAAGTAGGAAGGTCATAATGAGGGAGTTGTACCGTTTAGATGAGTATTTGTACTTACTATTTAAATGGTTATATTGAAACATTTTATTTTTTAACCAGAAGAAAAAATTCCATAAAAAATAATTGGGGGAAAGGGGTAGAGGAGTTCTTATAAGAAGAGGTGAGTATTGGGTGGAAACCACCAAGCATATGACTTTCTCAGCTCTAAATAAAGATGTGTATGTCAGGGGTTTATGTACTGTGTTTCCACTTAATTAGGTTTAATTTACATTTGTTGATGTCATCTGCGCCTTTCATTTTGTTCCCATTCACACCTTGCAAGGTAGGTATGATTAACCCATTGTACAGATGAGGCATGGGAGGCTAATCGACATGCCCACAGCCATTTACTTCCCCAGTGACAAAGCCCTCCCATCTTTAGGTTTTGGGTTTATTTCCATAGATGCTTCACGTCAGATTAATTGATCTGTTGTGTTTCTGGATATTCAGCTTATTGGATTTCTCTACAGGAAGTGCTTGTTAAATAACAGTGGTCGCTTACAAATAACACCTCTAGGCCTTGTTTTAGGCTTGGCTGTGCTTGTACAAATGACTTCAGATGAGTCCTACTTAAGGATTAGCATTTGAATTTTCTAAGAAGCAAGGAATGAACAAAAAAGACATTGCAACTGCCCAAGTATGGGTGCAGAGTCTGAGCACTATGCCCTTCAGATCTTATCTGAAGCTGGTATTTTATGTTTAGTTCTCTTACACTTTTTAATTTTATTTGGTTTCCATAGCTATCTTGAAGAAGGGAAAAGTTGATACTCTGGCAGCAATGAGACTTGACCCTTGAGGGCAAAGGAGAGGAGATAAACAGACTATGAAAAGCTGACAAAATATCTCCCAGAGCAAAGCAGTCAGAGGCTTTGAGCAAAAGAGCAAGCAGCCCTCTGTGCTGTGGAAGGATGTATTGCCTTTACAGGAGGTTTACTTGGTTACCAGAAGCATCCACATCAAGTCAATCTTATGCCCTATCCCTCTATTCCATTGATTTATCTTCAACTCAGATCCTGACTCTACTTGTCTTTAGGCCTGGATCTGTAACTTGGATTCACCTTTGACTCTCCAAAGAATACTTATATCTGTTCTTTCCTTGGTGCTTGAACATTGGCAATTTCTTCCTTTTGACTCTCAGAGAACTCCCCACCCAGCTCTCCTCCTGGTGGTAGAAGCCCAACTTCTGCCTAGTATGCACTGGGCCAGCTCCTTTTCCTCGGAGTTAGTATTCTCATGTTCCAAGGGAGCAAGATCATTGACAGTCATATTGATGATCCCGTGTCACCAAACAAAGGTTAATTATATTCGAGATTCTCTGAGAAGGCATTACCTTTAAAAAAAAAATGAATTCAGTATTGTTGAAAGTAAACACACTTTTTCAAATGACTTAGATGAGTAGTAGTCCTTCAACTATTATGAAAATCTTGATCCTTCTCAATATCTTACTCCTTGAACTTTCCAAGTAGCAAGATTATATAGTATAATAACTGCTGAGTGATTCAGAGAATTGTAAATGTTATAGAATATATTATTTTTGAAGAACATTACCAACATTTTTAGTAGCTTGCACAGCTTTCATATAAAAATGTTGCATTAGTCTTAGCTGGCTTGGCTCCGGGGATAGAGCATTGGCCTGTAGACTGAAGGGTCCTGAGTTTGATGCTGGTCAGGAGCACATGCCTGGGTTGTGGGCTTGATCCCCAGTGTGGGTGTGCAGGAGGCAGCCGATCAATGATTTTTCTCTCATCATTGATGTTTCTATCTCTCTCTCTCTCTTTCCCTTTCTCTCTGAAATCAATAAAAATATATTTTCAAAGATAAAAGGTCAATATTTTTTAAAATGTTGCATTAAATAAGGCCACTTTTTAACATTTTGTTTACAAGTTTGTTTTTTAGGTCAATAATAGCAAATACTTAAGTAGAGATATTATGATGTCATAACATACTTGGTAAGGCAGATAGTAGTGCAAGTGGTTATTGACATGAAATGTTTACTTGAGAAAATTCTTGGCATTTTTGCCCCACATCAGCATAATAAGAGTTTGTAGGAGAGGCCTAGTATTAATGTTTCTGTGGAGGATTAATGTCTTTCTTTGTAGAGCACTTGTTAATGAATATATTATGAATAGTATCATAAATATAGTAATTAAAAAGTTGCACACTAAACACTTTGTGGATTGGCATAAACATCCCTTTCGTCCCCTCGATAGCTTGCATTCAAGTGAGTAGTGCATTGTTCATCTTGGTCTCTTAGCATTCTTTTCTTTTCTTTTTTTTTTAAATATATTTTTAAAATATATTTTATTGATTTTTACAGAAAGGAAGAGAGAGGGATAGAGAGTTAGAAACATCGATGAGACATCGATCAGCCACCTCCTGCACACCTCCTACTGGGGATATGCCCCCAACTAAGATACATGCCCTTGACCGGAATCGAACCTGGGACCTTTCAGTCCGCAGGCCAACGCTCTATCCACTGAGCCAAACTGGTTTTGGCCTCTTAGCATTCTTAATCAAGCATAGAAAGAAAGATGGCTGTTTCAAAGAGTTTTTTCCTTCTCAAGATCTTGCTGATCAGATGGGCAGAAACCCTGGTTGTTTTGAGGACCGAGTTATTTTTTAACAGCTCAGAAAAAAATGTCACATAGTACATAGAACAATGACGACAATATGCCACTGTTCCTTTTGAAATTTTTATTATTAAAGTTATTTTCAGACAGTACCATAGTGTGCTGCTTGTGATGTGTAAAATGTATTCAGTGTGATCAGTGGTTCCTCAAAGCTTGTGTGTAATAAAAGAAGGGAAATGATGAATAACATAAATATATATTAGTACCAAACCATAGACCTGTGAACTTTCAGAATTTTCAAAGAAGCTGGTCTTGATTATCTTATTACTATGTATTGCCCCAGCAGGTTGAACCTGAGCAGGTTGCTGTGTGGAAGCAGCGTGTGAGAGGAGAGGCACCCTGCTGTTAGAGTAATGATGTCCTGTCCTTCACGCAGAAGGATAAGGAGGAGGCAGACAGATGTAAAGTGGGCAATTTCCATTTCCTTGTATGCTCCAAATGTTCTCACCTACCTGTTTTCTCATTTAAGAGGCTTTTTTTTTCATAATTTCGTTATTTCTGAATCCGCTTACTTAACACACAATATTTATTTATGAGATCGTAAAGATTTTCTTCTGTGAAGAGAGAGGAAAGGAAATGTAGTTGACTGTGATTTGCAGCTTGGCTTTGAGTCAATGAGGATGGGAAAGGAAGGAATAGAAAGACTATTTCTGTTCTCATTGTTTAATTGGTCTCTTTCTTAGTTGTGTGAACTCTTCACTTATGCCTTGGATTACTGATTGATCCCATATATATTGACTGCTTGTTACATGTCCTTGCCCTGGGAGTACAAAGGAGTGGCCCAGGCAGTAAGCACCAGATGGCTTTGAAACCTTCTCCTGGCAGGATTCAGTGATGATAAGGTGCTCATCTAGAATTCTAAAATGCTGCCATCTTCCAAAGATGGCCTGGAAATGTTCATGTTAACAGGATAGACAAACTGGAGCAGCCTCAACGTTTCGGAGGTCGCAGAGGCACTCCAGGGAACGTAGAAGCTATTTTCAAGGCGTTTTCCATTTCATTAGATTTTCTAATGAACCTTGCTGCTTTGAACATGATTGGAGTGCTTTCCAGAATCTCCACCCACTTCTGTATTTGCTGAGACTGGAGGTTCAAGAGTGGGCAGGCGACTGAAGTGGAAGACATTGCCACTGTCTTAAGAGGCATTACACTAGGAAATCTCAGGGGCAGATGCCTCTGCCAGCTCCATTCTCTCCTTCTTGCCTTTATATTCAAACTAGAGGCCCAGTGCACAAAATTTGTGCATGGGTAGGGTCCCTAGTGAGTGCTGGCTGCCAACTGCCAGCCGGGGCCTCCCTGACCCTGGTTGCCTACTGCCACTACTGGCCAGGGTGGGGCCGTGTTGGCCCCACCCCCTGCTCAAACTCCTGGTTGAGGGGACAATTTGCATATTAAACTCTTATTATATAGGATGTCTGACTTCATTTTCATTAGGTTGTCATCCAAAACCTAAGATCATTTTAAGAAGAGTGTTCTTCTAGAATCCAAGATGGCGGCATAGGTAAACACCTACACTGCTGACTCACACAACAATTTCAAAACTACAATTAAAAGACAGAACGGACATCATCCAGAACCACAGGAAAGCTGAGTGGAAATTCTACAACTAGAAGGAAAGAGAGGTGCTCACAGAGACCCAGAGGAACTGCAAAAAGCTGAGGTGCAGAAATGTGCTCGTGGAGAGAGCGGATGCAGGAGAACCTGGCTGGCTTTCTCTGGCAGGAGGGAGATGGAGACTCTCAATGGCATTGAACCCCTCACCGTACGACACTAAACCCCAGGTCTAGCCGAAACTCATACGTGGGGAGTTTGGACTGTGAAAAGGGAGAAGTGTACGGAAATTTAGGGGAGTCTCAAAAGATCAGAAGTCTGGTGTCGTGCATGGCACTGCGTGCAGAGGACCAACTACTGATTGTGCTGCTGGCTTTCACAAGAGGGCAGGAGACAGACCCTCCCAACTGCGTCACTTCTAACTCCACTAAACCCCAGTTTTGGGCGAAACCCTGGGGACCCAGACTCTTATGGTCCCAGAGCACAGGGGAGCTGGAGGGGCAGCAGTCTAGAGGCACTGCGAAAGAGTGCGCGCACGTGCACAGGGAGCGCTCCAGCGATTACCCAGTCATGTGAGACTCAGGTGCTGTGGAGGGCGGGGCCGACTGGAAGGCAAGGCGGTCTCTTAAGCCCTGAGACTCCACCCATCCCAAGCTCAACAGAGAGGCTTTTGTGGTTTTGCAAGTCTGGTATCCTAAGGCTGAATCCAACATAGAAGTTCTCCTGGCATAGTGAAAATGCCGAGACAAGGGAAGGGATCACAAACAAAAAAAATGGAGGAAAACAAATGAGTGGATATAGAGTTCAAAACCATGCTTACAAGGTTTTTCAAGAATATCCTAGAAAAGTTGGATAAATTTAGCGAGACCCAAGAAGAGATGAAAAAGAACCAACTAGAGATGGAAAAGATCCAACTAGAGATGAAAAAGGACCAACTAGAGATGGAAAAGGACCAACTAGAAATTAAACATACACTGACTGAAATAAAAAATATTATACAGAGACCTAACAGACTAGAGGAAGGCAAAAATCAAGTCAAAAATTTGAAATATAAAGAATCAGAAAACACTCAACTGGAAAAGCAAGAAGAGAAAAGAATCCAAAAATGTGAAGATAATGTAAGGAGCCTCTGGGACAGCTTCAAGCGTACCAACATCGGAATTGTGGGTTTGTCAGAGGAAGAGAGAGAGCAAGATACTGAAAACCTATTTAAAGAAATAATGACTGAAAACTTCCTACATCTGGTGAAAAAAATAGACTTACAAGTCCAGGAAGTACACAGAACCCCATATAAAAGGAATCCAAAGAGGACTATACCAAGACACATCATAATTAAAATACCAAGAGCAAAAGACAAAGAGAGAATATTAAAAGCAGCAAGAGCCAAGACCGGTTTGGCTCAGTGGATAGAGCGTCGGCCTGCGGACTGAGAGGTCCCAGGTTTGATTCTGGTCAAGGGCATGTACCTCGGTTGCAGGCACATCCCCAGTGGAGGGTGTCTAGGAGGCAGCTGATCAATGTCTCTCTCTCATCGATATTTCTAACTATCTCTCTCCCTTCCTCTGTGTAAAAAATCAATAAAATATTTAAAAAAAAAAGTAGCAAGAGAAAAACAGTTCATTACCTACAAGGGAGCACCCATACGACTGTCAGCTGATTTCTCAATAGACACGATGCAGGCCAGACGGGAGTGGCAAGAAATATTCAACGTGATGAATAGCAAGAACCTATCCAGGCAAGACTGGTTTGGCTCAGTGGATAGAGCGTCGGCCCGTGGACTGAAAGGTCCCAGGTTCAATTCCGGTCAGGGACATCTACCTTGGTTGTGAGCACATCCCCAGTAGGGGGCATGCAGGAGGCAGCTGATCAATGTATCTCTCTCATTGATGTTTCTAACTCTCTATCCCTCTCCCTTCCTCTCTGTAAAAAATCAATAAAAAATATATATTAAAAAAAAAAAAGAATACTCTATCCAGCAAAGCTATCACTCAGAATTGAAGGGCAGATAAAGAGCTTCCCAGATAAGAAAAGCTACAGGAGTTCATCAACTCCAAACCATTATTATATGAAATGCTGAAAGGTACTCTTTTAGAAGAGGAAGAAGAAAAAGGTAAAAGATAAATTATGAACAACAAATATATATCTATCAACAAGTGAATCTAAAAATTAAGTGAATTAAACATGTGATCAACAATAAACTGGTGAATATAATAGAATCAGGAGCACAGAAAGGGAGTGGACTGATAAATCTCAGGGGGAAAGGGGTAAGGGGTGTACAGGAAGAGACTGGATAAAAATCATACACCTATGGATGAGGTCAACGGGAGGGAGTATAGGGTAGAGGGAAGGGTGGGAGCTGGGTGGAGGGAAGCTATGGAGGGGGAAAAAGAGAAACAAATGTAATAATCTGAATAATAAAGATTTAATTAGAAAGAAGAAAAAAAAAAGAGAGAGAGTTCTTCTGAATCTTTTGATACTATTAAGTTCTACCGGGTGTGCTTACTTTACAAATACCCCTTTCTACCTTGACATGTACTAGCAAATACAGTATTTATTTTCATTAAAATGGGGTTGAACTACTTTAATTTTGTCAGAAACCAAGGTTTTTAATATCTGTGTCTCCAAACCATTTACATGTCAGCTCATTTCAGCAAAATCTTGCCAGCCATTTTATTGACAATATTGACGTCATTTGGTATATTTATTCCAACATCCCAGTGTCATTGCCTACAGACTTACTATAACCACATTTGTCTTTATTCCTCTAACTCTAATATTATTCTAACATCAAAGGTTGTAGATTCCATTTCCTTTTCAGGGCCAGCCCTATCCACCTCTATTGGGATCTTATTCCATCCTTACTTCCTCCCTCTTATACTCTCAACCTTCTCTCCCTACCGATTCCTTCAGCTTCTCAATGTGGACTTCCAGCAGCACGTGTCTCTTCCAGCAACCATCCGTTCTCCTTCTACTCTTCTGCTGGCTCTGTGATCTCTGCTTTCACCCTTCCGCTGAAACCTCTCTCAGTCAAGGTGGCCAGTGATTGCCTGACTATCAAGTCCAAAGGTATATTTTTCATCTTTCCTCTCTATTCGTCTCATTGTATTCCATGGTACTTCTCTGCCTTTCTCCCTTTGTCTTCTTCACAAGACTTCCTCTGCCCATTCTGCCATTGTTCCCGTTCTCTAAGGTTCTGCTTTTAGCTCTGATCTTCTAATCTTCTCCTTCTATCCAAGTTCCTTCAGTGGTATCACCCACTAACATAATTTCTGCTACTTTCTGTGTACTGATCACTTACATGCCTTTATGTTTTGCTTAGGTTTCTTCTCCAAGCTTTATACTCAAGGATATCTGTGGGCATCCCTACCTGAATCTTCTACACCTCAATTTTTAATGCCCCAAACTAAACCCCTTATCTTCCTTATTCAACTTGTTCATTCTCCTGCATTTTCTATCTCAGTTTTCACTTCTGTCCACTCACATATAGTCATTTTTTCCAAGTTGTTTTGCTTTGGCATCTGAATGTTTCCCCAGTCCTAATTCTTTCTCTCCTTTTCCCTTTCCTACGTACTTCCACCACCCTAATCCCCTCTGCCTCTCCTGTCTAACAATTAAACTGGCCTACTCGGTCTCCCTGCCTCCACTCTGCCCTCTTTGGATCCATCCAGAGCCAGTAAGGCATCTGAAATGCAGACCTAACCCATCAGTGGGTGTCTGTAACCAGGATAAAGTCAGAGTTCCTGGATATGTGAGTAAGGTTATGATCTGGCTTTAGGCTTCTTTCTTTGTTTCACTCCCCACACTGAATTACACCATGCAGTTTCTTACCTGTTTTCCCCCTTGTCTGTGCCCCATTACCAGCTTGGCTAAGTCCTACCCAGCCTGAGGACATGCCAGGCATCCCTGTTTGTTGGAAGCCTTCCCTGACCTCTCCATCTCTGGGCTGGGTGCCCGGCTTGGCGTGAACCTCAGTCACTGCCCTCATCCCACTGTCCATCACGTGCATTGTGTGTATCTCTAGGCCCCACTAGACTTCACTTTCCTTGATGACAGAGCCTGTGTCTTATTCCTCTTTATAGCTCCAGTGTCTAGCACAGTGCTTGGCGTATAGTAGGGATTCAACGTGTGGTTTTGAAAGGAGAAATTAATAATGACAGTAAATCAGTTTCATGTTTACAAAAGTGGGCAAAAGTAATCTATGCATGAGCTTCTGGGGTGTGCTGATGCTGTTCTGGGTTTGACCCGGTGTGTTCAGTTTAGGAAAATCCATTGTGGTATGTGTACTTTTCTGTATCAATGTTAGATTTCAATAAAAAGTTTTTCTAAGAATCAGTTTGACGGCTTATCTACCCAGTACAGAAAATTTCCTTTTTCCTTTCAAGCTTTTAGAGTTTTCACAGGATATTCATTCAGATGTCATAGCAAAGAGCCGGGCTACTGCTGTTCCTTTTCGTTAAGGAAGAGTGAGATGAAAAGGCACAGGAAACACGCGTGGGATTGCCTGGTCTTCCAGAGAGGGCCAGCGGGCCCGCCCTGCTGGCGAGACATGCAGTGGCCTGCGCTTCTGTCACACTTATTGCAGGGGCCACATGCTAATCGTCAGCGAGCTCTGCGCCTGCCTGCAGGGACAGGGAACCGCCTCGGATGTGACCATGAATAATTCATAAATGTAGTTATCTGGAAATTTGTGGTCATCATTAGCATTTTAATGAAAAAAAAATGCAGACATCATTCTCAATCTCTGTTTTGTTTCTACTTTTTTCTCCTCCCCCACCACAGCAAACCTCTCAGTCTTCCTAAGTAGTGGAGACTCCCGAGGCCCCTGCAATGTGCTGACTTGGTCGCTATGGGCAGACGGTACCCGGAGGCTCACTGTCATCCAGGCAGCTCATGTATGTATGGGATCTCCCTCTCTCTCCCTCTCTCTCTCTCTCTCTCTCTCTCTCTCTCTCATTTCCATTGTAGAATAGGACAGGGTGCTGAACTGGTAAAGGTTTATATTTAATTGACAGTATTTAGGAATGCAAGAGAGTGAATCGCTGTAGGGTAAATGTTTAATATTGAATGATGAGAAATTAGAATTTTTTATAATTTATTGGCCCTATAAAACCAGGAGTGTGTATCAGTAATCTTCCTTTCGATGCATCCAGTCATATAGAAGGTTTTGTGTATGTGTGTGGTGGTGTGTTTTTTTTTTTAAGCTTTTCTTTTTCAACACAATATATACCCTTTGGACCAATAGCAATGCCATAAATTAAAAACATGTCCCAGTGACTCTTTGAATTCCTTGAAATAAAAAAATTCATGGATTCAGAAGAGAAGTCCTCTGGGGATGTCATTGCTGAACACGTGTCAGGGAGAGCGGCCCCACTCTTATTTCTTAACATTCTCCAAAGAAGAAATGCCTGACTACTTCAGTGATGACTTTCAATGCCTCCCAACACTTAGGTTTTTCCGATCATCGTCTTTGGGGAATGGCTACCATTGTGCCCTTTTCTGTCTGTCACTATCCCTGATTCACTTAGGAGAGAAACGATTATTGCCCATGTAATGTTCCTTCTTATTTCTATAAAGGCGAGTTTGTCTCAAATGTATTTTTTTGCTCCTTTTAGTCTTTCAGCTAGCTGTTCAGATATTTCTTTGTTTTTGTTGCTGCCCTTTGAATTTCTGGAATGTTAGCTTCAGATCAGGGTTGTGTTTGGGTGTGTAATTCCCCAGGATGCTTTTGCTTCCATGCCCCGTGCAGTGTTATGCTTGTCCATATCCACCTTTAAGTCCCTTTTCCTTGTACAGTTCACTTTTTTCTTCATAGAAAAGTCAGAACCCCCTTCGAAGCCATACCCAGACAACTGGGAGCAGCAGTGGAGGATTCAGACCGAGCAGCAGGGTCAAAGCCACGGGAGTGGGAGAGACAGCTTTTCACATGGACCTTAGGGTCCTCCAAGGCCATTACTGAGTTACTGTAAAGTGAACAGTTTTGATAGTGAACATCATCACAAAAAGTTCACCCTGTATACTGTATTCCGGAGGTTGGCCAACTGTGGCTCATGGTCAAATTCAGCCAGGCCCATTTTTTTGTAGGAGCTAACAATGGCTTCTGTGGTTACATTTCACATCTATTTATATAAAGAGCCAGGTTGTAACATCCAAAACAACCGAAGGCTCGACCGAACGCCAGGCTGTGCGCACAGCAGGCGAGCGGGCTGAATTGCTGACCTCTCGGGGAGAGTGTGGCGGGGCTGATCCGCAGCGGCAGCCAAGCCTCTCCCTCTCTCTCTCCCAGAAGTCAGCAGTTCAGCCCACTTGCCAGTAGCATGGGGTGGCTGCTGATCAGCTCCACCTCTATGATCAGGCTCAAAGATAGGCCCGGAGATGCTGACTGGCATAGAAACTAACCATTCAGAACCAAATCTGGGTGAATTGTGATGAGCCAATGGCTGCCTAGGAGGCAGAGCTTTTGACACTGACTGGAATAGAAACGAACCAGTCAGAACCAAATCTGGGTGAACTGCGAGGAGCCAATGGCTGCCTAGGAGGCGGAGCCTTTGATGCTGACTGGCATAAAAACCAACCAATCAGAACCTAATCTAGGTGAAGGCAGAACCTAAGGTGGGGGCTGAGGAGGGGTTTTAAGGGCAGCAGCTGTTTGGTGTAAGGTGTAAGAAAGTGATTTAAATTTTTAATGACTGGTTTGGCAGTATAGTGCATATGGCTAGCTATCAGTTCAGATATAAGGATTAAGTGTTTTTGTCTGCCAAGAGCATCTCCTCCTGCTGAAAAAGGTTCCCCCACCCTTCATTTAAGCAATCCTATCCTATATACTCTATCTATACTAATAAAAGGCTAATATGCTAATTAGACCAGGTTGACTGCCCATCTTCTGGACATCCAACTTCCTTCTAGAACAAAGCCATGGTAATGGAGCCCGAGGCAGAGGCAGTTAGGGGTGAGATCAGGCCGGCAGGGGAGGGCAGTTAGGGGCAATCAGGTAGGCAGGCAGAGGTAGTTAGGGGCGATCAGGTAGGCAGAGAGGTTAGAGGTGATCAAGCAGGCAGGGGGCAGAGGGGAAGATAGGGCAATCAGGCTGGCAGCGGGGCAAGGTAGGGGAGATCAGGCCGGCAGGCAGAGGGGTTAAGGGTGATCAGGCAGGCAGGCAGGCAGGCAAGTGGTTAGGAGCCAGTCGTCTCAGATTGCGAGAGGGATGTCCGACTGCTGGTTTAGGCCCAATCCCTCTGGGAATGACTAGTTTCTATGACACACACTGACCACCAGGGGGCAGAAGCTCATTGCGGTCAGTGCGCTCCCATAGCAGGAGCACAGCTCAGCCTATGTAATGTTCCTTCTTACTTCCATGGTAGAATATGGCAGGGTACTGAACTGGGGAAGGATTATGTTTAACTGACAGTATTTAGAAGCTGGGCTTGCCAGCCAGAGCCTCTCCTGCCTCCGTGGCAGCACACCGGAAATGCCCATCAACGGAGCTGCACCCAGCCCCAGCTGGGGCTCCTCCCCAGCTGCCTGCTGCTTTGGCACTGCTACATCCCTCGGGCCGAAACCCGGCAGTCTGACATCCCCCAAGGGATCCCTAGGGACCCCAGATTATGAGAGGGCACAGGCCAGGCTGAGGGATCCCACCCATGCACAAATCCATGCACCAGGCCTCCAGTGGTTATATAAATCTCCACATAATCTCTGTTTTGCTTCTTGTCTCTAAGAACTTAATGCAGTGGTCGGCAAACTGCGGCTTGCAAGCTACATGTGGCTCATGAGTCGAGGTTTGCTGCTCTGTTGACTAATGAGTTTGCCGACCATTGACCTAGACTCTTGATGCCAGTAATTACAAGCTGTTGTTGTTCCTTATGATTAAGCCCCTATCCCAGTGGTCAGCACACTCATTAGTCAACAAAGCGGCAAACCGTGGCTTGCAAGCTGCATGCGGCTCCTGAGCTGCAGTTTGCCGACCACTGACCTTAAGTAGCTACCATTTGTCCTATTAAAAAAATGTTGCCTAAACCTGATGCAGAAGAAAGTTGGAAACCACGTGCTGTTATTGAACCCTATGAACGTGTTATTATTCAGCCTACTAAAATGCTTATTTCATTTGTTTGGATCTAATACATGTCAAGGAAATTCTTCTTTCAAATGGTTAGAATTCCAGCGTTTGTTCTCTTGGGAAGTTAAATTTACTTAGAAAGTCGCAAATGTAAATGTACTCCTTTTTCATTGTCCTGGGGAATGATCCCCTGCACACCCTCCCTGCCCTCATCCCACCCCTTGGGAGTTTTCTAGGGGCTCCGAGCTGCAAAGGCTTTGCTGTCAGGTAGCTGAAAGGCAGCTCTTCTTTTACACATTAATCTTTACCCAGAGTTCTCGAGGAAAAAACTGTCTTCTTATCTTACCTTCCTGGGTGCAGGGACTTGCTGGCATCCTCAGAGGCCTCTGCTGGGCATGCCACTTGTGCTTTCTGCTGGTGGGAAGGAGAGTGAGTGGCTGCCTTTCCCATAGGGCACACAGTCCATCGGTCTGCAGTCTGTCTGCATGACACGATGCTTGAAACGTCCTTCCCTGCAGCTGGAATGTGGTTCTCACCCTTGCATGCTTTCCGTCCCTTCATTCCAGTATTGTTGATCCCTTAGTCCAATGCATTAAAACCATCCTTTATTTTATGTGGCTTCTTTTATGTTCTCACCGCTCCCCTTTGTACCTCCTTTCTCCGGATTATTAGATGAAATTTGCTTGTTGAAGCCTCCCGCTGACCCTCTTCAGTGGCCACTCTTTGTGGAAACATTAACCTCCACTGCTCTGTCTCCTGTCATGGAAAACAATAAATCTAAGGTGGCATGGTGCCTCTGGGCCAGCCCTGGAGCTGAACAGGGCCACATTGTTCCCAGGGAAGGGAAACTATTTCGGGGGAAAGTAATTCTCTGGAGTTTATAGTTTTGTTACTAAGTGTGGACAGGAGCTGCTGTTCTCTTGAGTTGTTTTTTTGAGGCTCACATGGCAACTGGGAGTTTAGACTTTCCCTCCTGTTTTTGGGATCCCGGCTTTGCCTTTCAAGGACAGGATGCTGCTTTGAGGACAGGATGCTGTTCTCTCATGAGTTTTGGATTGGCATCCACTGAGCACCAAAATCAGAAGCCAAGAGCCAGAGCCTCACTTCTCCTAACTCTTCAGCAGATATCCGTGCTTGTGTTAAGACTAGAGTTCATTGGTCCTGGGGATTGATAAGGAGGTTGCATCCTTAATTATTTCTACCTGCATCTCTCCGTTCCTGTGCCTGACTGCAGCCACTGCACGAACACTGGCGTCAAGATCTGGACTGTTGCAACAGCCTCCTGACTGCTGGCCTGCTGTCTCCCTCCCTGCAGACTTGACTCATTCATAAAAGCCAGATGAATCCAAGTCCTGAAGCACTTATAGCTGAGCTCTGAGCATGCCCTTTTCCTGCCAAGAGTATTTAGAATATCCTCACTAGTCCAGAAGGGTATTCCCCACACTTCCTTTTGCTACTCCTGTCGTACCCAGAGCTCATGGTTAACAATCGTGCTTGCTGTTGTTAGGGGAGATGCCTGAGGCTAGCCCACGGAGGCGCTCCTGCTGAGCCACACCTGTGCCTCCGGTCAGTGTGCCATTGCTCCGTCTTCAGACACCCGCTGGAACCCTGCTCCAGCGTCCGGGTGCAGCAGAGCGGCCCTCTTTCCGGGAAGCCCCACTGGTTTCCCCTCGCCGGCAGCACGTGCTCCTGTTCGTCTTACATCTCCCTCCTGGAGCCTGTACCCCCAGTTGCTCTTGATGTATACTCGGCCGAACTTCGACACTAGACATTTTCATTTCGCTTCTCCCCTCTGTGTGCGAGGATAGTGCTCATTTACTTGCGGAATCACCTGGGGTGTGGGGGAAGGCCTGGGGAAGCGTTTTCCAGAGCACGAGCGGAGCCTGTGCAGCCAGGCCGGGGAGGCAGGGGCAGGGCTCCGGGCAGCCCGGGGGCCGGGCCTGTGCTGCTCCACCCGCCCCGGCTCTCCTGCCTTCCCTCCCTCTCACTCACAGGGGCGTGTTTCCTCCCTTTCTGCACTTCAGAAGTTGCCATTTGAAAAGTTGAGGCGATGCCCTAATCTGTTTGGCTCAGTGGATAGAGTGTCGGCCTGTGGACTCAAGAGTCCCAAGTTCGATTCTGGTCAAGGGCATGTACCTTGGTTGCGGGCACATCTCCAGTAGGGGGTGTGCTGATGGATGTTTCTAACTCTCCCTCCCTCTCCCTTCCTCTCTGTAAAAAGTCAATAAAAAATATTTAAAAAAAGAAAAAAGAAAAGTTGAAGTGACAATAGGCACTTAGGGTTCCTTCCTATGGCTGTACCTCCTTGCCTTCCCCACTCTCACTGATGAAAGGCGTTGGTTTGCTTTGTGCTTCTTCTTCATGCCACACATTGATTGCGTCCTGATTTTACGAGAAGTTTTTCACTTCCAACTGGATAAACTTTGAAAGGTTCATCTTATTCTCTCCATCTCACAGATGAGAAAGAGAGGCTTGAACAACAAAGTAGCTGGTCACTGCAGTGTTGCGTGTGAGCACAGGTGTGTCTGCTCCCCGGGTCTGTGCTTTTTCCCATCGAGCTTTCTCCTGACTGGCTGAGACCCAGGCGATCGATTATTGAGGTGCTGTCTTTTTACCTGTTCTCGCTAACACAGTGTTTGTAATATGGGTCATAAAGGCCTAAAAGTTACAGCAGCAAAGGACGCTGACAGCTGTCTCATGCCTTTAAACCTGGTAGCCACCAATAATACAAAGACCCTAGAAGAGCACTTTGTATAGAAAGAGTAAAAGTAATTAATATGGAAATAGTAACATCCTGCAAGCAGTATATGTGTGATATAGAAAAAATTTTAAAATGAAGTTCTCACAACCCTACACACCGAGAGAGAACTGCTTTTAACATTTTGTTGAATGCTTTTCTATATTTCACATACTCTCTCTCACTATATTTCCTCTGTTTACTTGCAGAAATGGGACGAGGTCATGCATTGTGTTTACTCAGTGTCGGACATATTTCTTTAGACCAGTACATTGAGTTTCATAGCAGCTCACAGCCACAGCCTGTGGTAGAATTATTATTTCGATGATGTTCCAGAGAAAGGCAGTAAAGCCAGGGGGATGCGGGACAGCTGATTCACCTTGGTACGAGGAAGAACAATTGTGGTTAAAAAAAAGCTGCGGTTAAATCCACTCTGTGGATTTTCACCTCCCATTCATTGTCTCACCTCCCAGGTGGAAGAGCACTGGCCCTGAGATCAGGCGGGACTGGAGCCTGGGCAGAATTGGAGTTTGCAGCGGGTGTGTGGTGGGAGCTCTGTGCGCAGCCAGGGTTTGAGGAAACATTTGGAATTTGCGTTAAGACCAAGAGCCTGAGAGCAGTGCTCAAGGTCATTACCAGCCAGTGGGACCCACTGCCCAGAACAGCCAGGATATGCTGTATCTCAGAAGAGGGGCTTTCTGCTCCGGTTTTAATTGGTTTTCCTGGTGCAGGCGGAAGTCCTGCAGGACGGCAGACGTGGGCGATCGCAGCAGAAGCACCCCTGGGGGAGGCTCACGGTTTCAGTAATAAAATTCCATGAATGAACAGAGGATACAGGGTTGGGCAAGGCCAAAGGCAATACGATTTTTTAAATAACGTTGATTAGATTTTTACTCTATCCCAAGGAAATAAGATCCATTTGTTTTAGAAAATGTGCAGACACCAAAAGCATAGGAAGGGAAAAAAGATCCTTCACATTTTGCATGTGTCTTTATAGTCTGTGTGTATGTGTGCACGTATTTATACATTTAGATTAAGCCTTATTGCAATCATACTGTACATCTCATTTTAGGACCTGCTTTTTTGTAGCTAGCTTAATTCATCATGGAAGTTTCTGATATTATTAACCGTTCTATTAGTGTGTGATATTTTATGATTTTATACTTTACTACATTGCATGGATAGATCATAATTAACAATCACCCATTGTTGAACATTAAGGTTATTTCCAGTCTCTATTGTCCTTCTAGCGTAGTCATCACTCATTACTTTTTTCTCCTTAAAAAGTGTCTAGCCCTGCCGAAACCGGTTTGGCTCAGTGGATAGAGCGTCGGCCTAGGGACTGAAAGGTCCCGGGTTCGATTCCCGTCAAGGGCATGTATCCTGGTTGCAGGTACACCCCCAGTAGGGGGCATGCAGGAGGCAGCTGATCGATGTCTCTCTCTCATCAATGTCTCTAACTCTATCCCTCTCCCTTCCTCTCTGTAAAAAAATAAATAAAATATATTAAAAAAAAAAAGTGTCTAGCCCTAACCGGTATAGCTCAGTGGATAGAGCGCCAGCGGCCTGTGGACTGAAAGGTCCCAGGTTCAATTCCAGTCAAGGGCATGTACGGAGGCAGCTGATTGATGTCTGTCTATCATCGATGTTTCTGACTCTCTATTCCTCTCCCTTCCTCTCTGCAAAAAATTAATAAAAGGTATTTTTTTTAAAAAAGTGTCTAGAAGTGAAATGGCTAAGTTAAAGGGCTAGCTTGCACATTTTAAAAGGCGAAAGATTTATACGATCTGAAGAGAAACCAGAGTATTTCTTGCACATTTTAAAGATATTGCTACACACATCCAGACTGCCCTCGGGAGAAGTTTTATCTGTCTTCATTCTATCATCCTGTATGAGGACTGCCCATTTCCTCCTACTGAGGCCCAGGCATTTATTTATCATGATTTTGACTTTTTCTTCACATTTAAAAAATTGTTAGTTACATCTTACTCAGTCTTTTCATGTATTTAAAACAGGCAAAGTCCTTCTTGGTTGTTTTGGCTTACCATATTGGCTAGAAATTTTACATCACCGTCTGATTATAGGATTTTAAGATCTTTGAATCACCAGCTTATAATCCCTGAGTTCTGCATAACTTTAAAAATAGATAAGTGTTAACTAACGTTAAGTCAGTGTATGATGGCTGTTCTACACATTCTTCTGTTGGGACTTGTACCTGAGTGACCAGTTTCACAGTACAGTGAGTTCGGTCTCACAGTGGCCATCTGGTCACTCACAGAATACACTTTCTGTGCCTGTCTCAGACTCAGTAAGTGAGGTTCTAGAATTTTACAAAGCATATGAACCTGAGCTGTGAGATTGGTTATCTCTTGCTTGTCTAGTGCCATTTTTTTTTTTTTTTAGGCAGTCATAACTATAGAGCTTCTTTTCATGTCTAGTAAATAAGGTTATATCTTGGTATTAACAGTACTAAAAAAGGTTATTTCTCTGTCTCATGAGAAGAATTAAAAGTCCCACAGCTCAAGTTAAAAATCCCTTCTTTGTAAATTTTTGTGTGTTTTTTAACCCCCTCTATAATCTTCCTTCTTTAAGGTTGAGATAAGAACTTTTATGTTGCTGGAATGAAAATGTCTCCCCTTCACATGGTGGTTCTGGGTCTAGCACTTTCCCTGCGGCAACAAAAGAGCACAGGATGGGATGTTCTATGTTGTCCTCAGGAATCAATACCTGGGAAAGAAGCCCAGGTGGTATCTGCTTTGTTGCAGAATGAGAATCGGAAACATGGCAGAGGAGTCCTCGGAGAGAACTAAATGTCGTTTATTTTCCTCTCCTATAGACTAGCCTTCTTGTTGCAAAGAACCCTGTTAGTGGTGTGTTGAGTATCTGGAAACCTCATGCCCAGCATTTGTGGACATTTTCCTTATACTCCCCATGAAAGGGATTTGCAAGGGTCCCTTCTGTGTATGTGGACAAACTCTCACTCAGATTGAGGTGAGAAGAATGTGTTGTCCTACGGGGTTGGCCAGGGAATAGCAGGAAGGAAGTGCCCCTGACAGACTTTGGAAGTTTAAGACCTATCTCCTGAGAGCAGTCCTCAGGAAGGAAAGAAGAGAAATATGCAGCTTTATGGGGCAATTTGGAAACCAAAGCCGGGGGGAGTTATTTTTCAGATTTCCTAGACACTTCGCTTGTTTGTGCAAACCTGGAATTGTTCTGGGTGGAAGTGAGCGCCAGTGACCTGAATGAAGACCACAAAGAGCCTTGCAAAATGAAATCAGAGAATTCTGAAAGGAATGACTTGGCATATTTCAGAGTCGGGAGATAGGCCAGGCTGTTGTTAGCCTCTGAGCATGCTCGACCTTTCTTTTATGAGTGTGTGTGTGTGTGTGTGTGTGTATTTGGATAGATAGGTCGGTCCATGGGTAAAAAGAGTATATATATAATAGCAAGCACGTACTATGAATATTCTCTAGAGAATGCTTTATTAAAAGTACATCTTTTTAGTCATTCTCTCCCTTTCAGTTCTGTGGGAAATCCATGGGATTACATTTGTTTCCTCCTTTGAATATGTTCTTAGGAGTGTCCAATTATGGGAAAACTGATTCCCATCTCCCAGGCTACAAGAAATTCCCCAAAGAGCTTAAGTAATATATTGCTTATTTGCAGCTTGATACAGGTGAATCCAGCATGACTTGGCTAGATCATGCATACCTGGTGCTGTCCTCTCCTGTGATTGGGGCTTGGATAGGTGTGAAGAGAATTTCCTATTGTTTTGAACATCAGGAGATAGAAAGTCTTTGGTTTTAAAATCACTGTTCCTCACACAGAAACCAAGCTTAAGAGAGCTTTCCCTTTTTCTGGTTGAGGGTCAGGGTGGTGTTAAGACTGAAGGGTGATCAGGGCCAATCAGTAGTTCAATTGAAGCTGCATCTCCGGTACTCATAATGCTATGCTGGCTTCTGGAGAATTGGAGAGTTACAGATTGTCTTCACAAAGAGTTTATGTTTTCAAGGTAGTAGCAATATGATCAGAATGAAGTTATGTGGTGTAGCATTTAGAGGCAGGGAAGGCCAATAAAGATATGTGTTACTGGTGAGGTTCAAGGGAAACAACAAATGTAGAGAGCATCTTCTTCCAATGGGACACAAAGGGCTAATAATAGGTGTGGTTCAGATTATGGAGTCGGAAGGTCAGCTGTGGAATTGCAGGTGCTGTGGGTGGTGTTTGAAGGGAACATGAAATGGGATATTATGAAAGGACCTAATGAAGTATGATCACTCAGGAAGGGTCTAGGGCAGTGGTTCTCAACCTTCCTAGTGCCACGACCCTTTAATACAGTTCCCCATGTTGTGGTGACCTCCAACCATAAAATTATTTTTGTTGCTACTTCCTAACAGTAATTTTGCTACTGTTGTGAATCGTAATGTAAATATCTGTGTTTTCTGATGGTCTTAGGCGACCCCTGAGGTGGGGTCGATGGACCCCTACAGGTTGAGAACTGCTGGTCTAGGGAGAGCATATCCTGGTGAGAACAAAGAGCAAGTTCATGATAGACTTTATATATTATCATTAACTAGAGGCCTGTTGCATGAAATTCATGCATCGGGGGAGGGATGGGGAGGGAGTCCCTCAGCCTGGCCTGCACCCCTTTAATCTGGGACCCCTTAGGGGATGTCCGACTTCTGGCAGTCGGACATGCCTCTCACGATATGAGACTGCTGGCTCCTAATAGTTCACCTGCTTGCCTGCCTGATCACCACTAACCCCTCTGCCTGATTGTCCCTACTAACTCTGCCTGCCTGATCACCCCTAACCCCTCTGCCTGATTGCCCCTACCAACTCTGCCTGCCTGATCACCCCTAACTGCCTCGGCCTCGGCCCTGCACTTGGGACCCAGGATTCCCTCCCTCTGGCTGGCCGCGGGCATCCCAGGTAGCTTCTCCCTCTCTTGGGCCGTAGCTGCAGCCACTGGCACCCAAGACCACAGGGCGAGTGGCTTCTCCCTCTCCCGGCCGCAGCTGCAGTTGCTGGTGCCCAGGACCATGGGGTGGGCGGCTTCTCCTGGGCCCAGCTTTGTCAGGAAGGACGTCTGGAAGATGTCTGGTCTAATTAGCATTCTGCCCTTTTATTAGTATAGATTACTAGAGGCCCAGTGCACAAAATTTGTTCACTTGCTGGGAGGAGGGTCCTTCAGCCCAGCCTGTGCCCTCTCGCAGTCTGGGAGTCCTTGGGGGATGTCTGACTGACAGCTTAGGCCCGCTTCCCAAGGGAGCAGACCTAAGCCGTCAGTTGGAAATCCTTAGCATTGCCACAGAGGTGGGAGAGGCTTCTGCCACTGTGGCTGCGCTCACCAGCCATGAGTCCGGCTTCTGGCTGAGCAGCAATTCCCCTGTGGGAGTGCACTGACCACCAGGGGGCAGCTCCTGCATTAAGCATCTGCCCCTGGTGGTCAGTGTGTATCATAGCAACCCATTGTTCCACTGTTTGGTTTATTTGCATATTAGCTTTTTATTATGTAGGATGACTAACACATGGGTACTGTTTGAGCATTTTATATGTATTTTTTATGTGTGTGTGTTTTTTTTAAGTGACTTCAAAGAGAGGAAGGGAGAGGGAGAGAGAGAAAGAAACATTAGTGACGAGAAACATGGATTGGCTGCCTCCTGCATGCCCCTTATTGGGGATTGAGCCCACAACCCAGGCATGTGCCCTGACCAGAATCCAACTGTGACCTCCTGGTTCATAGATCAACACTCAACCACTGGGCCACTGTGTATTTTTAAATCCTCCCAACAGCTCTCTGTGACACAGATGCTGTGATCACTCAAGTAACAGATGAGGACACTAAGGCATAGAGGAGATAAGTAATTTATTTAAGGCTACATCATAGGTGGTATAGTTGGAATTTGAAACCAGATTATCTGGCTCCACAGTCTGTGCTCCTAACTACTGTGCTGCCTGCTTTGATAAATGTGAGAAAAGTAGGAAGAGGTTACAAGCAAGAGAAGCTGTTGGGGAGAAAGAAAATTCTGAGATTGGGATTGTGGGGATAAGGAGTAGGTTTAGTTCCTGGGGATGCAGGGTCCACTTGGTGACCACACCAGGAGTTAGTGATACAGAGGGACATTAGAGCCTGTCCTGGAAGTAGGAATATAAAGCTAACAGTCTAGAGGCCCTGCTGTGTACTGGGCACTGGGGAGAGAGCAATGAGTAAGGCAGGTAAGATTGCTGCTCCATGGAACTTGTAGTGATGGTGACAGACAATAGGAAAGCCACTCAAAAGAGAAGATAATTGTGGGTTGTGGTACATGCTGTGGAGGAGCCAGGAGAATGGTGGGTGTTCCTGGGCAGGGCCCATATGACATAGGGGGACATAAGGAAGATCATCTTGAAGAAGTGATGTTTGGTCTGTGGTCTGAAGCATGGCAGAAGCATGGGGAGAACTGAGGAAAGCTCATTCCCATCGTAGGAATAGGACATTCAGGGAATGGAAATGAAATGAAAGTGGCCTCAGCATAGTGGGTGTGGCGGGCTTGCTGGGAGGTGAGGTTGAAGAGGAGGCGGGGCTCAATCAGACTTGAGGGCCTTGGTGAGAAGTTTCTCTTGTTTTCTAAGAGCAGTGGGAACTTAACATTAAGTAGGTGGGTGGCAGGATCCTGTGGGAGATCCAGGGTGCTAAATTGGCTTAGGCTGGGGCAGGAAGGTGAATAAAAGCAGAGGGAAAACAGATGGGAAAGTACCCTTAGGGTGCTTCTCTCCCAAACGGTACATTGGAAGATGGCATCGCAGCTGACAGGGCCTTTCTGCCTGGGGAACGGTGACCCGCACCTTGGGTAGAGCTTCTTTGTGTGCAGGTTGTGACCAGAATTCACACCCACCTTTTAACCATTTGACTGCCAGTTTATACCTGTTTATATATATACACAGATGGAGCAAAAGTAAGTTAACAGTGTCATGTAGAAAAAAATCTACACTAATAAAAGAGAAACATGCAAATTGACCATACCTTTACGACACCCACCGGCCAATCAGGAGTGAGTGTGCAAATTAACCCACCAAAGATGGAAGGTTAATTTGCATGTGCAGGCACCCAGCAGCTGGAAGCGGGGCAGGCTTCCAGACTGCCCCAGCAGCTCTGGGTCTCTGGGCAGCATGGGAAGGCAGAAAGGCAGCTCCAGGCCAGAATGAAGGCGGAGCCAGCAGCCAGGGGAAGGAAGGCCCATTCTTGCACGAATCATCATGCATCGGGGCCTCGAGTATAATAAATAATAACATAAGAATAAAATCTGTGTTTCGTATACTCACAACTGTAAATCTATTTTTATCCCATCCTCTGTATTTGCATTCGAGCATGTGACCCTAGAGATTAAATAGCTTTTGTTTGTTTTTATAGGCATTGGGAGTTTTTAAAATGTTACTGTATATGTAATAGATACTTTTGATATGAAGAGCAGAAAACACTGGGAAATACTTTAATTATCTTCTCTGTTTACTGGATGACTTATTCCTAAGTTGGAGGCACAATTAATTGCCCACTCAGTACCCTTGTCTTGCTCTGTTTTTGCTCTGATTTAATTCAGGATGGCACAGTGACCAGCCACAGATAGTAGACTATGATGGTGTAAGCCGACGTACCAGACCTGGCCCCTGACTTCCTAGCATTCCACTAGCTAGTGTGGCCATGTGACCTCGTTCTGGCCGGCGAGACCTAAGGGTAAGGCCACAGGGATGGAGGTGGGATTTCTGGGAAAGTATTTATTGTCCTGATAAAACCTGACAAATGAGCCTGTCACTGCCCTTGGTTGCTTTCTTCTGCTTTCTGCCTTGAATGCTGATAAGATTCCCGAATGCACAGCAGTCCTCTTGTCACCCTGAGGTGACGAGCCTGAAGGACAAGCTGAGAGCATCATGGAGAGATACCTGCTCGTACACTGTGCCTGCTTAATGGACACCAGCACCCCGGCCTTCTAACTGCTTTCTGTTGTTAGTTAGGTGTCTGATACAAGGCTGAATACAGTGCTAACTGATGTGAATGAGGAAATACAGATGTAATTAGCTTTTTCCTGTGTGCTGCGATAGCTTCATAAATGTTCCTAGATGTTCAATGCGACCTTTCGCCTGTGTGTAAACAGTCTCAGAAAACAGAGTTCTAACTCATGATCAAAGTTGCTCACAGTTAAAAGTGATGAGTTGTGGACCTAGAAATGCAATTTTCCCAATAAATAGACTTGTCTGCGTGAACCTGCTTTAGCACGTACCGTAGAGCGTATTTCATGGCCGGTGTCTTCCTTATGGCCTTTTTTATGATAGTCTTAGTCAATATTCTGGTGGACTACATTGTGTATATTTATGACTTTATAGGAAGCTATAGCAATACTAGGGGTAATAGCGTAAATAGTCTGATTTCTTAAAAATGTGAAGCTCCAACAGGCTTTATTGTACTTTAGGGTAAGGGTATTATTACATTTTCTGCTGCTTCTAGAACTTTTTATGACTAAGTTCCACCCTGGCGATTTCAAGAAATTTTGGGGACTGGTTTTGTACTTTTATGGAAAACTATTTATCCTGTAATTCTCAATTGCTGAGAAGAGGGGTAGGGGGAATTAGTTTGTATTTTCTTTTTTTATTGTCTTGGATTTAGTGCAAACACTTAGTGCATTGTTTTCCACAGGAGGGGTAGATATGGCTCTGTAGTATGCATCACAGAGATAATATAAGGTATAAAATGAAAATTGGCCCTAGCTGGTTTGGCTCAATGGATAAAGTGTTGGCCTGTAAACTGAAGGCTCCCAGATTCAATTCTAGTCAAGGGCACATGCCCAGGTTACTCGATCCCCAGTAGGGGACATGCAGGAGGCAGCCAATGTTTCTGTCTCTCTCCCCCACCTCTCCCTTCCTCTCTGAAATCAATAAAAATATATTTTAAAGTGAAAGAAAGAAAATTGTCTTCTAAGCTGTTAGGAAAATAGGGACTATAAGTCATAGGGTCAACAAATTGTAAAGACAAAGGGATTTTAGACATCATCTAGTAAAAATCCTACTTTTTTCATAACCTCAGAACTTGAAACCTAAAATAAATTGTCATTTATTTAAAAAAATAAAAATACATATGACTACTCTGTGCATCTTGAAAGACTGTTCCATAGGAATGAGGAAACATTGTGCAGCCTTCAGGACCTAATATGCCATCTGTTGTGATGCCTCGTTTTACAAATAAGAACTGAAGCCCTGAGAGGAGAAAGGCTATTTCTTTGAGTTGGAGCAGGAAGTGGCTATTGGGCAGGTAGGGACAGGACCACCAAACCTGCTAGATGTGTTTACAACTCCGGTGCTGTCTGCTGGAATTCTTGGTGGCAGTGCCTTAGGTGGGATTGGTGTTTTTATCTTTGAGAGCTGGTGAGTATTTTGTTTTTTAAGTTCTTTATTGTTTAGTTTATTACATAAGTCTCCTTTTTCCCCCATTGTCCTCTCCACAGCCGTCCTCAACCCACAGCACATGACTCCCCCTCTGCATTCATTGTTTATGCTCATATGCATGCATACAAGTCCTTTGGTTGATCTTTTACCCCCTCACACTCGACCTTCCCTCATAGCTTGGACAGTCTGTTTGACACTTCTGTGACTCTGGTTCTGTTTTTGTTCATCAGTTGGTTATTCATTAAATTCCACAAATGAACTTCATGTGATATTTATCTTTCTCTGACTGGCTTCTTTTGCTTAGCATAGTGCTCTCCAATTCCACCCAGGCTGTTGCAAATGGTAAGAATTCCTTCTTTTTTTAATAGCAGCGTAGTATTCCATTGTATAGATGTACCATAGTTTTCTAATCCATTCATCTGCTGATGGGCACTAGGCTGTTTCCAGATCTTAGCTATGGTAAATTGTGCTGCTATGAACATAGGGATACATATATCCTTTTTGACTGGTGTTGCTGTTTTCTTGGGGATATATTCCTAGAAGTGGGATTACTGAGTCAAATGGGAGTTCCATTTTGAATTTTTTCAGGAAATGCCATACTGTTTCCTCAGTGGCTGCACCACCAGCAGCAGTGCAAGATGAGGGTTTGACAGACACTGACAGGAGGCAGGGCATCCAGGCAGAGCAGATGATAGAAGCACGCAAGTGGAAACTTTTAGTGGGGTCAGTAAAGAGGATGCAACCAACCCAGGGTAGTGCCCTTTGAAATCAGGGGATAGAGGAAGGGCTTATATCCATAGAAATCAAGGGGCACGTTGGAGCTAGTTCAGGGCAGTTTGGGCCAGTGAAAATGCAGAGACTATCAATGGAGAATCTATAAATGGAGTTAGAATTTCATTTGGTAGCTAGTGGGGAGCACTTGATGATGATAATGTTCATGATGTTGACAACTATGGTAGCTAACACATCGCACTGATTGTGTGCCACCACCATTCTTAGTGCTTCACATGCCCTCACCTGTTAAACTCCCACAAGCCTTCAATGTTGATACTCTATCTTCAGTTCATAGTTGAGGAAACTGAGGCACAGAGAGGTTGGGTGATTTATAGAGATACTCATAGGCAATGATGGAGACCATTCAAACCCAGGTGGTCTGGCCCTAGAGTCCCCTTTTTGATGATCTGTATTGTGGGTATGGTGCTGATAAAAATGGCAGATACTCTTGGGAAGATGAGTTGGGGGATTCTCTTGGGAAGATGAATTGGTGGGAGTGTGCAGGAGAACAGGGGTGAAGGCAGATGGGCATCAGGAGGTGGATTGCAGGCCTCCAGGAAAGTTCATAAAAACTTTACTTAGGTGATGACTGTGGCAATAGAGGGAGGATAATACAGATGCCAGCAACTTCTGAGCATGAATTAGTGGTGCCAGGTCCCCGGTTGGATGTGGGGGCTGGGACATCACTTGGCTGTCTGCCTAACTGGATTAGGGAAGTTGAAAGGAAGATATGGTGGGAGCATGATGGTTTATTTTTACCAAGTTCTCTTTTCTCATGGTGATCAACTAGTGCAGTGGTTCTTAACCTGGGAAAACTATCGAGAGAGAAATCCATGGATGTGTTTCCTAACAAACATCTGAATTTGTGGACCCTCCCCCACTCATCTGTCTTAGCAGGTCATTGAGTCCACAGTAGATCTGAACAGTGTTTCTAGATAGTTTGTGACCTTAAAGGCACTTGTCCTCTTTCCAGTTTAAGAATATTGGGTGTGAGAACAGAAGTGATGGGTGTGGTCCTGCATTTGGGGGCACCTTTGTTTCAGCTTCCCAGCCAGTGATTCTTGCCTTCCGCTTTCCTGTCTGCCCTTCCGTTTCGGCTTGGAGAGCTGATCATGGCTAGAGATAGAGGCCATTGGTTCTCTTTCTGAATGGCCGTTCTGTGTTGGGGGCACGCCCTGTTCCTGGCGGCGGCCTCAGCCTGCTGGGCAGCCTGATGACATTTTTCTCCCCACTGCTGCCTTTCTGAAAAGTGTGCTCCTGGTGGGGACTGTCTTCGCTGAGACCTGTCTGCAGGACCAGCTGAGGGCCGAGGTCCAGCAGGTTATTCCAAGATCATAGTTGATACTCTTGTGGGGAGAAAAAATCCCGAAGTTGATGAGAGAACATGGGATTTCAATTTGGGTGTGTGTTTTCCTCCCATTCCTGCAGTCTGGGACTTTTTTTCCCCCTCTCCTTCTTTCCCTCCTTTCATTCTTCCCTCCTTCCCTCAATCATTTCTCCTCCCCCTTTCCCTTTTTATTAAAATCAGAACAGTTATTTGTACAGGGTCAGTAAATGGGACTGCACCTATTTTTGTCTTTGATTATGGTTTTACATCTTTTTAAATGTTGTGTTTTTTTTTAATTGATTTCAGAGAGAGGAAAGGAGAGGGGGAAAATATCAATAATGAGAGAGAATCATTGATCAGCTGCTTCCTGCATGCTCCGCACTCTGGGGGTCGAGCCCATAACCTGGGCATGTTCCAAGACCCAGAGTCAAACTGTGACCTCCTGGTCCATGGTTTGACACTCAACCACTGAGCCACACCAGCTGGGCATATGGTTTCTCCTCTTGCTTTTGGGGGGAAAGGTAGCACTAGGGAGTCACTTAAAAATTGGTTGCCTATGGATTATACAGCCATGTACTATTCTGGGCACAGCTATCCAGCAAAGATGAGGGGAATTTGAGGACTTGGCTTGCTCTGTCCTTAAGCTCCTTAAAAAACACTGCAAAGACAATATGCCTGCGTGGATTGCCATTCTGGTTCAGCCACTGGCAGAATGTCCATGCACATGTTCTCCAATCTCTCATCTCCGGTTGAAGGTTGGTCATATTTACTGGAAGGGGTGTCATGATGAACACATGGAACAACACATCTAAAAGGATACTGACCATGTCTCTCAGCTCCCTGTTTTTATGATAAAAATTTCTGGGGATTGTACCTTAGAATGATCTCAGAAATTCTAGAGGGAGAAGGGAGAATATGTGATAAACTGATTTATGCATGTTTATTCCATTTCTGCTGAGTAGCAATATGAGGTAAATATTTTTACAGTTACGAGATGAGAGAACAGAAGTTCAGAGAGGTTGAAAACATGAGTTTCACCACCTGCTCGATGTATGGCCTCGGGCAATTATTTAGTCTCTCGCTGCCTGTTACCTCATCTCTAAAGTGGGATATGGTAGTTCCCTCCTCACTGGATGGTTATAAGGATTGGAATGGTTAATATGTATAAAGTCTTAGGACAATGCCTGGTGAATAGTAATGTGATGTGAGTATTAGACATTATTATCATTAAGAAAATTGCTAAGTGTCTTTTAAGCCCCTCTAAGGTGAAATTAGGATGGATGCATATACATAAGGTGTTGAAATGGGATTTAACTGTCATTGTTGAAACACAGAGTGGGTTTGGTTTTCATGGCGAGAGGTTGGGGAACTGAGGTTAAAAGCATTAGGAAAAGTCCAAGGGGAAGAGAGAAGAAAGGATTTCAAGAATGCGGGGAGAAAAGGAGATCCAGAGATCATTGGGGGACTGTGCAGAAGGAAAGCTCTGTGTTGCTTTTGGGATGTGGCTGAAGAGAAGCCATTTATGACTGCTTGGTTCTGGATGCAGGAGATGAGGGAGCGATGAATGGTAAATGGGATCTTTGGAGTCTCTGTTTCACCAATTCTGGAAGAAGCACTAGCACAGAACTGACACTAAGGATTCTGGGATGAGGAGACCAGGTTTGGAGCCTGGGATGCTGCTTCTGAGCTGCCTGATGTGTTGCAAGTTTCCTCACCTCCCTATAGCTCTGTGTCCTTCGGGGTAGAATGAGGAGCATGATGGTGCCTACCTCCAGGACTTGTGGGGCTGAGAGAGGTTGTGCACACTGTTCGCGATTAGCTCACAGGAAGCCCTCAACAACTGTTACTTACTCAGTGTTACCGAAGGCTTACTGTTATCCCCTGGGCTTGGTTAGAAATTCCGCTCTGCAGGCAAGCCATACGTAATGATGTTTCAGAGCAATGCCCTTTCTGGATGGATCCCAGCCAAGACCATAAAAGATCCCAGGCTCCTATCCCTGTCTCAGCCAAGAGGCTGGCCTGGACTCTTGAGTTGCTTTTGAGGTATACTTTTGTTTCCCTCTCTTTCCTTCCCCTCTCTCCCAAATTGTCTTGGAGCTTAAAAGAGAACAGAAACGGATATAGTTTCTGTTCTATTGGTTTCAAAACATCTGAACCCTCATTTCCATTTCTTCAGATTTTAAAAAATACGTATTTTTAAATAAATTTCAGAGAGGAAGGGAAAGAGAGAGAGAGACATATCAGTGACGAGAGAGAATCATTGATAGGCTGCCTCCTGCACGCCCCACACTAGGGATTAAGCCCACAACCTGGGCATATGCCCTGACCGGAAATCGAACTGTGACCTCCTGGCTTAACCACTGAGCCATGCTGGCCAGGCCATTCCTTCAATTTTTAATTCTTAATACTGCACAAAAGACTCTTATATCAAGCAATGAAACGGGATTCTATTATAAACTAACAATTTTGCACTTACAGTCTTTGTTATACAGAGATTTTTCTTACCTCATTTGTTCTCACTACTAAGAGGATTGAGCAGTGAATGGCAAACTCATTAATCAATAGAGCCGCAAACCACAGCTCCAGAGTGGCATGTGGCTCACGAGCCGCAGTTTGCTGACCACTGGGATAGAGGAATGCATAATGGGCTTCTCTACGAAAAATTAACGTGACAAAATTACAATTGAGAAGTCAAGTCCCATGTGTCCTGACTTCATTCCAGGGCTCCTCCCCCAGGGCCCTGATCCCCCTCAGCCTTGCTTCTTGCTTCTGTTAATAAGGCCTGGCAGGGGGTCCCATGCTGTTTCCGAGGCAACTGCCCTTGGAACAGCTTCTCTCTTTAATGTAGGCATCACCAAATGACCTGTGTCAGCTCTGTGGGCAAACTCAAGATCCTGCCTTCAGAAACGCGTGCATCCTCTTCAGATGAAATCATTTTCCTTGGCCAATTTAACAAGATCCTCGCTCTCGTTCGTTTCCTTTAATTATCTTGTTAAAAAAAGAACTGGGGAAGACCATCTGCTTTGTGAGGCCGCTCATCTCCTGTGTTTTCCCTAATAGATATCTGAGGGCCCCGTTAAACAAATTAAGGCTTCATCTCATTCTTGTTTAGGGTTGTTCTGTTTGGTGCTTTTGCCTCACTGCCATCGGCTTTTCTTGGTTGTGTATTTGGGATGTCTTGGAGTGTAGATTTTATGAAAAGGTGTTATCTTCGTTCCAGAAATTGCAGGCACTGTGAGCCATTTTCCATGTAGTGCCAAACTGTCACAACCGGGTTCTTTGCTTTTTTAATATCTTCCTCTCACCATGAGAGGTCCTATTCTCTGAGCTACAGAGTAAAAATCTATCAAATATAACAGGGAAAGTAGATGGCGGTGGTTGCTGCCTTCCTATTCACAAACTCTAAATCTAATCTTCCCTAGCAAAACTCAGCTTTATCACTTCTTACACCAGAGCCTTCATTTATGAATAGGAGACATACACAGTGAGGATAGGGCAGGGTGGGGATGCTATTCTTCCTTTCTTTATTTTAAAAACTATATGGTATGTACATTTATAACTTCATGTACAAACTTTATTTCTATCAAATTGAAAATAACTCTTGCTCTGAATATGAAAATGCTTCATACTCAGTATAAAAAATTTGCATAAATCATCAACATATAAAACATTAGAAGGCATTTTTCTAAATCCTGCCACCCAGAGATTACCGCTGTTAACATTTTGATTAACTTTTCTGTTTATTCCATTATGAACTATTTATTAAACATCTGTGATGGCCTGACTGGCATGGCTCTGTGGTTGAGCATCGACCTATGAACCAGGAGGTCACAGTTCGATTCCAGTCAGGGCACATGCTGAGGTTGTGGCCTCAGTCCCCAGTAAGGGGCGTGTAGAAGGCAGCTGGTCAGTGATTCTCTCTCATCATGTTTCTATCTCTCCCTCTCCCTCTCCCTTCCTCTCTGAAATCAATAAAACTATATTTAAAACAAACAAAAAAGCAAACCAAAAATAAGTCCGCTATGTGCAGGCACTGGAAATCTATAATAATAAAAGCGTAATATGCTAATTAGACCAGGCAGCCGAATGACCTTCCAGAAGTCCTTCCAGATGACCTTCTGGACAAAGCCGCAGCCCTTGCACGAATTTTGTGCATCGGACTTCTAATATATTCATAAATGAAACAGACATAGTCCCTGCCCTCATGGGAATTTTCTAAATGGGGAGTCAGAGATATTAAGTAGATTATATAAATTAATTTAACACAGATACACCTGGACTTACGATGAGGTTATGTCTCGATAAACCCAGAGTATTTGAAAATGTAGTAAGTCAACAATGCATTTAATACACCTAACCTACCGCACATCATAGCTTAGCCTAGCCTACTTTAAACATGCTCAGAACACTTATTAGCCTATAGTTGGGCAAAATTATCTAACACACAGTCTATTTGATACCGAAGCATTGAATATCTTATGTAGTTGATTATACGTACCACTTTCTATACCACTGTAAAATAAAAACGTAAGTTGAACTCTCATAAGTTGGGAACCATCTGTATATTCTAATTCAGATGTATGCTTTCCTCTCGTATCTTGTATAATTTTTAAAATTGACTTTACTTTCTTTTGAAATAATATATTATAATTTAAATTATTTAAGGACCTGTCTTTTTGTCATGTTTTCATTGTAAGAATATCAATCTGTTCATTATCCTTTTTTAAAATTATATAGAATTTAATCTTATTAGTATTTTATACTTTCATACCACTTAATACCATAAAATTTTTCTTAAATTTATGAAAGAATAACACTATACATGCTGTCTTTATTCCAACTTTTTATTATGACAAGTTTTCAAACATACTGAAAAGTTGAAAGCATTGTATATGGAATTCTAATATGCTCATATTTTTCATAGGTTTTTTATTCAATAATATTTAAGAGAGAGCCTTCTACATAACTACATATAGAAACAATCTCACTTTTAAATGATGAATTCCATTTCACTGTACAGATATATTTTATTGAATCTATTTCTTATTGTTGGGCATTTTACTTATTTCTGACTTTGCTCTTAGTAAAAATAATGTTGCTTATTATGTCCTTAATGAAAAATTCCTAAAATGGCTATCATGAGGTGTTCTAATGTGCAAAGTGTACATGGTTGTAGGTTATGAATGAACAACAGTATAGATGAAGATGCAGCCTCATTTGAGGAAGACAGCCCCAGGTAATTGGGGAGGGCATGCATCTTCCACAGACAGCAGATGTGGGTTAGCAGAGGTGAAGGGGTTGTGGGAAGAATGAAATAGGTAAAGGGGTCAATGTATGGCGACAGATGGAAACTCAATGTTTGGTGGTGAGCATGCTACAGTGCATATGGATAGCCTATATAATAAAGAGCTAATATGCAAATGGTCATCATGCCCTCATGCTGTCACACCATAACGGTTCAGACACTCAACACGGGAGAGAGGAATGGAGACCAACCAGGTAGAAATGAGCTCACAAGAAAAAAATGGGGACTAGCCAGGCTGCAGCCTGAAAGAGGGACAAGCCTGCCCCGAGGTCCCGGGTGCCAGTGGCTGCACCTGTGCCTGTGCCTGTGGCCTGGGAGAGGGACAAGCTGCACACCCCGCGGTCCTGGGCGCCAGCTGCTGTGCCTTTGCCTGTGGCCCGGGAGAGGAACAAGCCGCCCGTCCCATGGTCCCTGCGGTCCTGGGCATCAGTGACTGTGCCTTTGCCTGTGGCCCAAGAGAGGGACAAGCTGACCACCCTGCTGTCCCAAACACCTATGGCTGCGGCTGGGTGAAGCTGCCCACCCACAGTTCACTGTAGCTGCAGCCGGCCCAGGCAAAGCCAGCCCAAGTCCTGGGTGCCGGAAGCCCAGTTCCAGGGTGCCTGTGACCAGCCAGAGGAGAGAATTCTGGGTCCCGGGTGCAGGGCGAGGTAGAGGCAGTTAGGGGTGATCAGGCCAGCAGGGGAGCAGTTACGGGGCAATCAGGCTGGTAGGGAAGTAGTTAGGGGAGATCAAGCAGGTAGGAGAGCGGTTAGGATCCAGCAGTCCTGGATTGTGAAAGGCAGTTGGACATCCCCTGAGGGGTTCTTGATTGGAGAGGGTGCAGGCCTAGCTGAGGGACCCCCCCCCTCCGTGCACAAATTTCGTGTACTGGGCCTCTAGTTGAATTATAATGTTGTATACCTAAATTTATATAATGTTATTAATTAATGTTACCTCAATTTAAAAAAATTGAAATTTAACATGAAGAAAAAGAATTTGCTTCCCTATAGTGGGATTCTCACATAGCACCACTCTTCCCTGCACTGATTCAGGTTTAATCTGAGTGGCTCTTCTTTTATAACATTTCAGTTGTTGTCGGTATAATTACAGTATCATTTACCTATTGCCACAATAGTGCTGCATAAGGTACCACCCCCACATTTAGTGGCTATTAGTATCTGCAGGATGGCTGAGTAATTCTTACAATCTCTCAGTGATTCTTACCCATGTGCTTGCAGTCAGCTACAGGCCTAGGGTGCAGGTCTTTGCAGCGCTTTCACATGTGTTTGATGGTCAGCTGGCTTAGTCAGGCTGGTCTAAGATGGCCTTGTCCAAGAGGACTCAGGTGTCCTATCCAAGTCTCCAACGTCCTTCCAGCACCCCAGCCTGGGCGTGGCTTAGAGGTCATAAGTAGCACAGATCTTTTCTTTCTCCGGGGGCTGGAAATGGCCCATGCTTTTCAAGCTTCTGTGTCATCTCATTTGCTAACCTATTGACCAAAAGTCACACAGCTAGTCTGAGCCAGTGGGAAGAGTTTGCAGTTACCGAGCAGGGTGCGAGGACACAGAGAAGATGTTGAATAAGGCCATTAATGCAGGCCACCCTCCATTGCTACCCAGCAGCATATTTTAAGCTAGCATTTCTTAAAAGCATTAAACATTGCTGTTATTTCAAAAATGCAGCTGTTTTGCCTTTGAAATATGAAAAGTGAGGACCAAGCTTTCGCTTCACTTAAAAAATGTCTTGTTAAGAGTGATAAAGGCAACTCATGCATGGAAAAACTCACTTTTATTGTTCTATCTTGAAAACATTTCTGTCCCAGTTGGTGTTTTTCTCTGGGTTTCATTTCTGGATACAGGGTTTTTCCTTCTATGCATCTTTTTCTTTGTTTGATAGTGTTTTAGGAATTGATTTTGAAATCTGGCATTGAGAACAATGAATCAAGAAAGATGAAGAGCCGAAACCGGTTTGGCTCAGTGGATGGAGTGTTGGCCTGTGGACTGAAAGGTCCCAGGTTCGATTCCGGTCAAGGGCATGTATCCTGGTTGCAGGCACATCCCCAGTAGGGGGCGTGCAGAAGGCAGCTGATCGATGTCTCTCTCTCATCGATGTTTCTAACTCTCTATCCTTCTCCCTTCCTCTCTGTGAAAAATCAATAAAATATATTAAAGAAAGAAAGAAAGATGAAGAGCCAAAACCGGTTTGGCTCAGTGGATAGAGCATTGGCCTGCGAACTGAAAGGTCCCAGGTTCGATTCCATTCAAGGGCATGTATCTTGGTTGCGAGCACATTCCCAGTGGGGGGCGTGTAGGAGGTGGCTGATAGGTGTCTCTCACTGGTGTTTCTAGCTCTCTATCCTTCTCCCTTCCTCTCTGTAAGAAATCAATAAAATATATAAAAAAGAAAGAAAGATGAAGACCTAGATAACTATATATAGGGTCAGATGGGATACTAAACTTATCCAGGTGATGACTTTGTATGGTATCTCTCTGAATGCATAATAATCTGGCCAGTCAATATATATATATATATTAGAGGCCAGGTGTATGAATTTGTACATGGATGGGATCTGGCCAGCCTGGCCATGGGTGGTTGGCCGGCCTGCCTGCTGGTCAAACTCCTGGTCGAGGGGACAATTTGCATATTAGCCTTTTATTATATAAGATATACACTGAGTGGCCAGATTATTATGCGTTCAGAGGTCATAACAATCTGGCCACTCAGTGTAATTACCTAGTCACTATATTGTGCACTTGGTACTAATACAATGTCAACTGCAGTTGAAAAACAAATTTAAAAAGCCAAACAAACAGAAGGTGCAGTGGCATTTGCCACAAAAAAAAGAAGGCAAAGAGCTAAAATCTACACTAATGCAAATTGACCATTACTCTGCTACACCCACCAGCCAATCAGGAGGGAATATGCAAATTAGAAGGCCAAAGCTGTCAGCCTCCCAGCTGCTCCAGGTGTGGGGTGGCCAGGTGGGGCAGGACGCCTGCTATGAGAGGGAGGGCGGGCGGGGAGGGGGGTGGGCGAAGGGATCTACAAGAGTGGCACTCAGGCCATGATGAAGATAGCAGGCTCCAGCCTGAGTGTGCAGCGAAGTAGGCAGACTCTGGCTGGAGCAAAGGCCTGAGTCCCGGGTGCCGAGGAACACTGGTGCTGGAAGCCAAGGGAAGGAAGGCCTATTGCATGAATCTTTTTGTGCAACGGGCCTCTAGTCATAAATGAAACTCCTTAAATGTTGCTTTTGCTTAAGCTGTAGACATTAGAGACAGGATTAGGTCCCTGCCCCTATTGCTTTTTCTCTACTGTAAGTCAGAATAAGTGGTAAATTTGGGCTCTTCCAGAACAGTGATTCTCAGCAGCAGCTATGCAGCACCAGGTGTGCAGATGGCAGGAAATTGTTACTAGTAATTACATCTCAAAAGTTTTTCTAAAAATCAAGTTTATTCCCATAGAGTGCAATATTATAGGCCACACCTCTCTCTTCTCTGCAGAAATAAAGCACTGAAATAAAAATTTGCATATACATACTTACTAAACACTCTTCATTGTGTATGCATCATAAAGTTACACATACTTTGGTTGCTTAATGGAAACTGTGTATTGTGTACTAGATAGGCAACTTAAAGGAGTTTTCAAAGTAAGTTTGTTGTCGAGTTTTGCTTCATTTTTTGACTTTGAGTTAAGATTTCACACACTTGTTCTTCATTGTACTACATTTTACTCTCTTGAACTATAAGGAAAAAAGAGGACTTTGGTTTTGCTTGTCAGCAATAGAGAGCCCTTTTGTTTGTAGTTTAACTGGTTATCAGGATGTTGGACATAAACTTCAAAGGAATTATAATGTGGCAAGAAGTGTGGTGCAGAATTAATTGATTCAGGTAATCTGAGTTAACTTCAAGAGAAAGAGTCCTGACAAGCATGGCATAGAAGTCACGAGTCTGCTTTTTAGAGGCAAAGAGATGTGGTTCCTAATACCAAATTTGTCACTTGCCTTCCATGTGACCTTGGACAGGTTACCTAACCCCTGTGCCTCAGTTTCCCCATGAGTAAACATGATGTAATAATAGTACCTCTGTCATAGGATTATTGGAAGTGATAAACGAGATGATCCTTATAAAGTTTCTGTGTAGCACAATGCCTGGTACCTAGTATGAGTGCTCAATAAATGTTAGATGGAGTGAATACTGGAAGGAACCCTCCTCATCTGACGCAGCTGCTCCAATTTATAGATCTGGATAGAAGTTAAGTTCCTCAGGGGAAAATGTGTAAACCCTTAAAGCGAGATTGAGTCACTATGAATTAGGAGACAGGTCTAATCCTGGAATGCAATGTCTACTTTAAAAGTATTTATCCACTAATACACCCCATATAGTGTCAAGAGTAAGGGTAAGACGGTAGATTTTGACAGCCCTGTCTGTGCTTGGCAATTATGATAACGATTCCAGTAATGGCAGAAAGTTTTCATTATAATTGCAGTTCTTAGCTCCATTCTTGGATTCAGCGTATCATTTGTGAAATATTTTACAAGACAGCAGGAAAGGGCAGGGAGAGAAGATGGAGAATGTGCGAAGGTCTCCAAGGGACTTTGCTTTTCTTCAGAAATCTTACCACCTCATGAGAAAACAGGTCATGTGTGTAAGAAAAATGATAATTATAACAGTAGTAATAGCAGTTACCTTTATTGAATGTTTGGCACTAAGCAAAGCCAGCAAGCCACCTGTCATATCTCATTTAGTCCTCAGAGAAACTGTCAGATTGCTAGTAACCACAATTTGCAGTTTAATAAGACACACTTCCGACATTAGTATTGGTTCATAATCAAAACTCACAGTATCTAAAATATTATTTCAACTTTTTAAAAAATTATTACAGAAACATCTTACTTTTTTTATGCAAAGTCTCCAATATAGCATGTGGTTTACACTTACAGCAGAACCTAAGTGTTGAACGGGTTAAGGAGAGGAAGAGATAACTCTCAGCTGAGGTTAGACTTTTCAGAATTAAGGGTTGGAGGTATCTATAGCACCCATTACTTGCATTTTGGGGGATGGAGACCAGAGATGATAAATGTCTGGCAATACCCAAGACAAATCTGTGTAACAAAGAATGTCTCACTCTGCAAAGCTTGCAAATACTGTACCAAATATTCTTGTAGGTTCGATTCCCGATCAGGGCACATGCCCAGATTGCAGGCTCAATCCCAGGAGGGGTCATGTAGGAGGCAGCCAATTAAGGATTTTCTCTTGAGTTTCTCTCTCTTTCCCTCTCCCTTCCTCTCTGAAATCAATAAAAAATATATATATTTTTTAAAAGAGAATGAAGCTTGGACTAGCATATAACACATTGAATAAATAATTTCAAATTTATATATTGGTGTCTAATGGGGAAAAAAGTAGATAGCATATTATACTATCAGTTTCCCCATGAGTAAACATGATGTAATAATAGTACCTCTGTCATGGGATTATTGGAAGTGATAAACGAGATGATCCTTATAAAGTTTCTATGTAGCACAATGCCTAGTATCTACTATAAGTGCTCAATAAATGTTAGATGGAGTGAATACTGGAAGGAAAATAAGATACAAGTGGATATTACATTTATTTAATTCACTTTTTTGTTTAAGTTTTGTGCCATTCTACTACACAAAAATGCTATTGGAAAGGAAACTGTTATTGCTAGATTGCTTCATTTGTGCAGTTTTAAGCTTTGTTTTAAATTTACTTGAGAGAAAGGAGTGGGGAGAAGGAGAGAGAGAGAAAGAGAGAGAGAGAGAGAGACTTTGATTTGTTGTTCTACGAATTGGTGCATTCATGGTTGCTTCTTGTATGTGTCCTCACTCGGTATCAAACCTGCAATCTTGGAGTATGAGAACTACCCTTTGAGCCACCTGGCCAGGGCTAATAACAGCTGCATTAATGTGGAGCTTATAGGGCCTAACCTGTTTCCCAGGTGTCTTTGAACTCATACGTGGTTTTTCAGGAAGCAAAGGCACTTGTTCTGAATGCCAGCCAACTTTCTCTAGCTTTATAGCTGAGCTAGCATTTCTGCCTGTCTTTGCTTTTATGGGAAAGATAGACAATATTTGGATTAGGATAAAGTTTCAGAATCTGCCTGCATTATCTAGATCAGCACTTCTCCAAATGAGATATCATATGAGCCACATATGTAATTTGAAATTTTCTAGTACCCACTTTCAAAAACAGAAATGAATGAAATTAAACTGTTTTGTTTAACTTACAGTATCTAAAATATTAGTTCAACTTGTAATCAATGTTTAAAAATTATTCCCAAAACACCTTGCTTTTTAATGCAAAGTCTCCAAATATAGCATGTGGTTTACACTTACAGCAGCAGTCAACCCAGATGCAGAATGTTCATGGGAAATACTGGATCTGTATTTAGATCTCATTAAGTTTATAGTTGAAAGGACTGTGGGGCTCCGGTGGCAGGCGGGTCTGGCTGCACCGTGTGCCTGCCACCCCCTACCCCCTTGCGGGGCTGAAAGGACTGGAGGACTACGACCGGGCTGAGAGAACTGGTCGTCGCCATCTTGTGGCTGTGGGCGCCACCATCTTTGTGATGGCATGACTGTCAATTTGCATATTCCCTCTTTATTAGGTAGGATTAGACTTAGTCCATGCCACAAAGTCCTTGGAAACTGTTTTACTAGGTTAGATTTATTCATCAAGGATACCAGTGCCTAGGGGAAAATAGCTCTGCATATTTGTGCTTTATTCCCAGGGCTGGGGAATACTTTGCACATTGTAGAGGTTTAATAAGTACTTACCTAGCTAAATCCTGGTTAGTCCTCAACTTTAGTTGAGTTTTACTTTCTCAGAGAAGTATACATGCCCCATCATTATATTTTCTCAGAGTTCTTTTCCTCTGAAACATATAGGGTGTCCCCCGAAAATATAGATACACCTTAACAGCTAATGGTTTTGAAAATGAAATGTATTTTAATTAACACTGCCTTTATAATGATTCAAAGTGTATGTATACACTGATTTGAGTAATTTAGTGATTAATAGCCATTGACTAGGCTATAAAATCCACAAAGGTGGGTAAGGTGTTTTTGTTCACTAAAGTATTCCCTGCCCATGGAGAATACAGAATAAATATTGGTCAGGTAGCCGAAACCGGTTTGGCTCAGTGGATAGAGCTTCGGCCTGCGGACTGAAAGGTCCCTGTCAAGGGCACGTACCTTGGTTGCGGGCACATCCCCAGTGGGGAGCGTGCAGGAGGTGGCTGATCGATGTCTCTCTCTCATTGATGTTTCTGACTCTGTCCCTCTCCCTTCCTCGCTATGAAAGATCAGTAAAATATATATTAAAAATATATATATATTGGTCAGATAATAATACCACAAGGCCATTTAAAATATGAAATGACTAGCAAATTGTCAAATCCTGAACTTTATAGATATTAGAGTATGTTTTGTGTTGGGGGAAAAAGGGATATTTTATTTTAAGAATTATGCATACTAAAAAGTATGCTGATTTTGAGGTTTTATTGGAGCCCTTTCAAAATCCTCCTGTGAGTATGCCTTTTCTTAGCTTTCTTCCACTCGATTGGTATTCATTTTCTCCGAGTGCCTATCACCACACATCTGTCTCTGCTTATAACTTAAAGTACACTGAAGGCAAAAGCTAGAAAAAAGGAAAATGGAATTGTGAAATACGTTTAAGGAGCTGAACATGGCTTAGGGCAAAAGCAAAGATGATGGAGGAAGCATCTCCTGCTGTTTTAGGACAGTTAAAAATAAACGCACCCTTTTAATTATAGCAGAGCAATGAACCGTACCCCACAACATGTGAAAATATGATTAAAAATGTTTTGTGGGCCAGTAGACCAGGTTGTCAGGTCATTATCTGAATCATAAAGTTGGAAGCAATACCCACTAAAGGTTACTAGTTTGGAAAGGTTAGCTTAGGATTTAGTGTTTGTAAATGCAGGGGTGGGCAAAAGTAGCTTTACAGTTGTAATACAAATAAATAATACAGTAATTTTACCTAATAATAGACAAACATGTAAATTGACTGTACCTCCGCGACACCCACAGCCAATAGGCACCCAGCGCCTGGGTCCCGGGAACAACCTGGCACCCAGGTCACTCTGAGGTAGGCCCCACATGGGCCCTGAGCAGCCTGTGAAGGGCCTGAGCCAGGAGTCTCCTGGGCAGGGCCAAGCCTGCGATCAGAGCCGAGGGGGCAGGGGCGGAGCTGGTGATCGGAGGGAGCTGGGGTCCCCTGCCCAGAGGCTTTTGGCCTGGGCAGGGGAGGAGCCGGCGATGGGAAGGAGCTGAGGGTCCCCTGCCCAGGCCTAAAGCATCGGCCAGAGGCTTTCGGCCTGGGCAGGCCTGGGCAGGGGCAGAGCCGGTCATCAGAGGCTATTGGCAATCGGAAACACCTTTTCTGACTGCTCATTGGCTAAGCTCCCTGTATGCCACTGCTGATATTCTTAGTAACTTGGGTAATAAGAATCCAAAAAGGTGATCTAGGGTTTTTCCACTGCACTTCTGGAGAAAAAAAACACGAAGGTCTGCTGCTGGAGGGCTAAGAAATGTCATATCCTGCCCTAGCAGGTTTGGCTCAGTGGATAATGCCTCAGCCTGCTGATGCAGGGTCTGGGTTCATTTCTGTTCAAGGGCATGTACCTAGGTTACAGGCTCCTCCCTGGCCGGGGCCCAGGTCAGGGCTCATGCAGGAGGCAACCAATCCAAGTGTTCCTCTCACTTAGATGTTTCTCTCTGTCTTTCCCTTTCTCTTCCACATTCTCTAAAAGTCAATGGAAACATATCGTCAGGTGAGGAATAAATACATACATACATACATACTTGTCATATACTATGAAAAACACATCTTGAAAATGCCTAAAGAATGTTGTCATTTTTTTCATGGTGAAGGGACTGGAGTCTGTGTTGATGAAAACACCTTGGTGGCTGTGGGGACTGGCAGTGGCTGCAGCAGCGGGTGATGGGGCTGGTGCCTTCCCCTGATCAGCCCTGTTGCCTCCCATAAAGGGAGGCCAGACTGCGGTTTAGGCCTGCTCCATAGGATCTAAGCCGTCAGTAGGACATCCCCGAGGGCTCCCAGTATGTAAGGGGGGCAGGTTGGGCCCCTCTGGGCCCCTAGTTATTAAAATAATAATACAATAATAAACTGTGTTTCATGTACTCACCACTGTAAGCCTACTTTTGCTAACCCCTGTATAAAGGGTCTCCATTTAAATAATGCTTTAGTAAACCTCCATCATTTGACCTTTTTTTTTAATGTCACAGAAGTGTAATAAACATACAGAAATGTGGATTTTCATATCCAGAGCAAGAACTAGAACATTACATCACAATATCCCAGAAGCTGCCCTCCTGCTTTCTCTCCCTTTCCTGCCCTCCAGGGTAGACCATTATCCTGACATAGATAAGTTTTTTCCTGTTTTTGTACTTTATATAATTGGAATCACTGCAGTATCGCATTTGAATTAATAAAGCAGATTATCATTCTAAGTGACATTTCTGATAGTGACTCATTGAAAATAAGGACTGTTTCCAGTTTTCCTTATTATGCATCTAATTTGGTAAACTGGCAGTATACCACTGTAATATTTAGTTCTTTACTATTCCTTTAAGAAATGTTCTATGTAAATGCAAGAGTGTCTCCATGTGCACATGTACAACAAGTGTGTGTGTGTGCACGTGCATAATACCTTAAAGAGTTTACTGAAATTCAGTCATGCTGTACTATATGCATGCTTATTCACCTCTCAGTGGTCTGTCTGCAAGCCCTTTCACATCAGCTCATGGAGATCTGCTTAATTTTTCCTACTGGCCACACAGTGCTCCATTATATGGAAGTATAATTGAATGAGCCAGCTGTCCACTGAAGAACAGTTAGGTTGTTACTGATCTTTTGCTTTTGGAACAGTGGTTCTCCATCTTTTTAATGCCAGGACCCTTTAATACAGTTCCTCATGTTGTGGTCACACCAAACCATAAATTTATTTTCGTTGCTACTTCATAACTGTAATTTTGCTACTGTTATAAATTGTAATGTAAATATCTGTGTTTTCTGATGGTTTTAGGCTCTACATGCAGTGGTTCTCAACCTGTGGGTAAAAATCACTAGCAGGGTCGCCTAAGACCATGGGAAAACACAGATATTTACATTTCAATTCATAACAGTTAAATAACAGTGAAAATAATTTTATGGTTGGGGTCACCACAACATGAGGAACTATATTAAAGGGTCGAGGCATTAAAAAGGTGGAGAACCACTGTTTTAGAACAATAGAATCCATTTGAGTTTACCTATAAAATAAATTCTTGCTCTTGCTGGTTTGACTCAGTGGTTCAATGGTGGTCAAGGGCACATACCCAGGTTGCGGGCTCAATCCCCAGTAGGGAGTGTGCAGGAGGCAGCTGATCAGTGATTCTCTCTCATCATTGATGTTTCTGTCTCTCTTTCCCTCTCTCTCTCCCCCTCTCTCTCTGAAATCAATATAAAACGAATTATAAAATTTATAAAATAATTACAAAATATATTCTAAATTATAAAATAAATTCTTAGAGATGGAATTGCTGAACAGTGGGGTTCATATATTTGTAATTTGCTCAGATATTTCTAAATGAGTTTTGTCAATTTTTACTCCTACCAGCAAGGTTTAATAACTCCTACTTCCAGTGTCCTTGCCTTAGGTTATATGTTATCAAGCCTCTTAGTCTTTGCAGTCTACTATAGGAAAGCCAATAAATCATTACTATTTAAATTTACATATTTTTTAGTTTCAAGGGCATATAGTTATTATACGTTTTTTGGACATTTGTGTTTCTCTTGGGACTGTACCTATTCTTTGCTCATTTTTCTGCAGATTTGCTCATACTTTTCTTAATAATTTCAAGGAGTTCTTTCTATGTAAAGGAAATAAGCTTTTTTGTGTCATTTTTGGTGTGTGTGTTTTTGTTTCTTTTTTTTTTTCTTTACTATGTTTCTAGCCATTTTTTTTCCTATATAGAAGGTTTAAATTTTTATATAGTGAAATGTACTCACTTTTTTCTTTATTGGCTTCTGAATTGTGTGTTTTTCATGAGAAAGGCATTAGAAACTTTCAATAGATATTAGATAAATAGGTAGATAGACAAACATAAGCCTGGAATGAAAAACAATTTGTCACAAATGTTTGTGGGAAATGTGGCTGAGCTGGAATTCAAATTTTAGCCAAAAGTGGTAAAGCAACTAAATAAACAAAAATTTGGACATTATCTGCCAAAATGTGTTTAACATTTTAAACAGCTTTGGAAGGATTTTCAATGATATGCTTTTTTCCTTATATGCTTTGTTATTTGGGGTTTTAATTTCTCAAATGATCCCTCTTTTCAGATTTCAAATTATAACCCATTTCCTGCACCATTGCTGACGTCCAGCGATCCATGTCAGAAGTACTTCCAGGTCAGATACACTTTCACATGTTTCAATGCAGACAAGCAGTTGAATATTGAAACTTTAGCAAATATATATGATAGATGATTGTTTTGATGTTAAACATATGATTTGCTAAGATAACATGTTTTGGGTTTTCATTGGTTTTCACTAATGTAATAGAAAGATGAATCTTTAAAATAAAGTAGGAGAGTCCATCGGACTTAACTCTATTCATGTGGTAATTGCGCAACTCTACTAATATAATGTGGAAATATTTTAGTTGACTATGATGGAAATTGAAACTATCACGCTTTGCCATCTAGCATTTCACATTAGAGCCTGTAAACTGTTAAACATGAGCCAAGGAGCTGTTGGTTGTGAGTCTCTATAGACAGCACCTTAGCCATTGCGGGTTTGGCCTGGAATGGAGCTCCTCAGGTCGGCATTCTTTTGCATTTAGTGCTGATTAATTTCAGTCCGAAGAAAAATCACCTTAATTTTATTGTATGTTCCCTTTTTTGTGACATGATGGATGCTAGTCTGCACACAGGATGGTGTGGGATTTAATTCTTAGCGTCACAGTAATATAACAAGGAAAAAGCAATGGCAGTAACATTTGGAATTAAACAGAGTAGAGGACTGTAAGTGGGAAATACATCTGGATGGATTCCATGTTTGTTAGGATACATGCCCTCAGAGAATTTTGAGTTTTTAAAGAAATAGATTTTAACCATAGACAAATAGATATTAATGTCCCTAAATTTTAAATCAAACTCATTAAGTATGCCAAAGCTTGTTTTTCTTTATATAACATTGCATGTTACATTTCAACAGAAAACTGAAATTAAACAATAAAATAAACACTGAGTTCAGTAGAGGTATATGAGTGGCAGGAATGTCCTATTTACAAAAGTCAGCCAAAACCAGTATGACACACCTAAGTTCACAGAGGAAAATTGGGAACTTTGAGGTGATTCTTAGAGGTTAGCTAATTCATACTGTGAGAATTGGGGCCAGGGAGTAAGTTTTCTTTGTAAATACATATTTGAATAGGTGTGTTAATTTTGGAAAATCAAGGCAAACATGCATGTGCTTTTAGAAGTACATTTTAAGTGTTGGGAATAAATCCTTTTAGGAATTCTTTAGCATTAAAATTCTTTTTATTACATTTGCAAGATAGACTCAATTTGGAAACATTTTAGGAACAAATATATAAAATGATGTGTTTTCCTCTAAATGGGGGTAAACTAATCAAATAGCTTGTAGAAATTTCTTATGGCCACTGTATTTGGTTATGCTGACTTAGTCATTCTTTCTGTTGATAACCAAATTGTGTTATTCCTTAGTAGTTAAATAAGAGATAATGAAGCTGTTATCCAGCATGATTTTTCAATAAAAGCTACTACTATCATGCATTGGGATAGAATGTAACAAATTTTGCCAAGAAAGCAGTTTTCTTACTTCAGTGGAATATCATATTCCAGTCTTTTCTTTTTTAAATTTAAATGGCAGCTAGTAAGGGAGAGTCTGGACCAATAAGTGGGATAAGGTATGCCTCAATCCCAATTTCCAGCTCTTAGGAGCTGTGACTACTGAGAACCTTTTCAAAAACAAACACACCAAAATCTATACCATTATCTGCTTACAAAATCTTGTTGAACCTTCAAGATTCAACTTAGGTGTCTCCTCCCAATAGGTCTTAGCTATGACATAGTCAAGTGACTTCCTTATTTTAAGGCTTCTTTCATTGTTTAATATTTTTTTTGGAATTGACTTGTGGTTAGCTTATTTAAGAAAACCTGCATCAGCACATTATAGCTTACTATTTTTTTCACCTAAATCAATATTCCCAGACTTGATCATTGACTATGTTCACCAGAGTTGGCCAAAAATGTCCAGAGCCCGGCCATGGTGGCTCAGTGGTTGAGCCTTGACCTATGAACCAGGAGGTCATGGTTTAATTACAACCAGGGTACATGCCCAGATTTCGGGCTCAATCCCCAGTGGGGGCGTGCAGGAGGCAGCCTATTGATGATTCTCTCTTCATTGATGTTTTTCTCTCTCTCCCTCTCCCTTCCTCTCTGAAATCAATAAAAATATATTTTTTTAAAATGTTAAAAACACCAACAAAAACAAACACAAAAAAAATTCATCTTCAGAAGACACTGAAGCTCTTCTAAATGATGAAAATGATGAAACTTAGAAATTGAGCAGAGATAGTATCCTTGGGATCAGCATTTCATATCCCAAGGTGACTACTCCGAGTGTCTTAATTCTTATTTGAACACACATATTCTGATTTGTGTTTCCCAAAGAATCACATGTACCGGGTGTGATGGTGCAATGCCATCTTTCCCCCATCTGGGGGCTTCTCTTCCTTGTCAACCGGTGGACTCCTACCTGCCTTTCAGGACCCAACTCCACTGTTTGCTGTGTTGTTGTTGTTTTGGGTGGGAGCCTTCCCTGACCCTCTCTCCCATCCCTAGTATCTTCTTGTCAGCCCCTCTGTCTTTAGCCATTGAGAGTTTAATACGTTACCTTTCTTGCTGCCCTGTCTGACTGAGCTTCTGAAAGGAAAGCAACTGGTACACCTTTCTTGAGTCTCCACCATCCCACTGGGGATGTTGAACAGAGTGAGCCCTCAGGCAATTACGTGGAGTGGAGAATGCGGAAACCCTTAGGTGGTTCAGACCCAGCTCTTAAAATCCCCCCTTTATCTCCGGGAGCCGGGGAAGTCGCCCTGGGAAGCAGCTGTGTGAAGCTGCTTTCCTGGGTTAGAAACTTCCAACGTCCCAATCCTGTGATCTCTCCGAGCCAGTGACCCTCGCTGCCTTCCACTGACCTTTCCCTCTTTTGTTCCTGGAGAAGTTCTTATCGTTTTTGTCACATTGAGAGTTTACTTTCATGAGTAATTTCAGGAAACCAGCTTTATTTTACCTCTCTTCCCTAAAAGAAAAGACAAAAAAAAAAAATCTGAGTTTGTTTCCTTTCCTTAATACTTTGAGGTCTAGTTCAAAAGGCAGCATCCCTCGGGGCAGAAGTTTTGCTGTGAACTCCTCCGTGGAAATAAAATTGTACAGCGGAAAAAATAAAAACGAGGACAATGTGAAGTCTCATTTAAGAGTGGGCCCAACGCCGGGCTTCCCTGGGCCCATTCATCAACCCCGGGACCATTTGTCAGTTTCCAATTTTATAAGCATGTCATGGGAGCTGAGAGAGAGCAGCGGGTTATTGAAGAGCGGAGTTTCCTGTCATTTCTGACAAATTTTTTTGTTGACAGAAGGCTAGAAGTCTCTCAGGAAAGAGAAGCCGGAGCAGGTTTAACTACAGGCTCCAGCACGGGGTGTATTAGGATGTCTTCTGAGTTATGGGGTCACAGCGTGGTCCTGGGACCTCTGTGACTCTGGGTTTGAGGAAAGCTTTGTTAGCCGTGGAATTAAAATGACCCTGGCTCACCTAATTCTGTTTAGGCTTCCTAAAAAATACTTTGCATAATAACTAAGGCTCTTTTCGTTGCTAAAAGGAGAAAAACATCTTAAAGTGGTTTAAGCAAAAAAAAAAAAAAAAAGAAATGGATTCGCTTCTATAACCCAGAAGTTCCTGGGTGTTATGTTTCAGACACAGCTTCTTTTAGGGATTCCAGCGATGTTATTGCAGCCTGCTCACTTTCTCTCTGTGTCTTCACTCTACTCACCCATATGTTTGGTTCTCACTTATGCAAGAAGCAGGTTTCTTCCATGGTGACTCCTTGAAACTTGTATCTTCTAGTTCAGGAAGGGAAAAGAGAACGCTTCTCTTCTGGTCAGTGTGGCAAAAGTCTTAGGATTGGCTGAGTGTGGGTCTCATGCTTTTCCTTGAACCAGGAACCACTTTCATGGGGACTTGCTACTGTGATTGGCTGAGCCTGGGCCATGAAATCAGGGTTGGAGTCATCTCTGCCTGAAACACAGGGGCTGAATCCCTAGAATGCAAGTTCCGTGAGAGCAGGTATTTTTGTTTCGTCAGTTTTGCTCACTGCTGTAACCTTAGCAGTGAGGACTGTCTCTCTCCCATAGTGATACACACCCAGAAAATCTGTTGAATGGGTGTGGAGGAAGGCTGATTCCTCAGGAAAAAATTGGGGGGCATTTATCAGAAAAGGAGGAAATACATGCCAGGTTATAATAGATGTTTCTCCGCCCTGCAGGAGAGTGATGGCAGGAGTCCCATTAGTTCTTGTCACACTCTTAACGCTGAACTTCTGTCCAGCTCTGGAATAGGAATTGATCCTCTCGCAGTGATGTTGGATCTTCGTAGCTAACACTCAGAACAGCATGATGAATAGATGGGGAGGTGATGACAAAATCTTGGGCCCTATCCACCTTCCAGAAATCTAGGAGCAGAACCACCGTTGTAGTGAAGACGGGCCCTTAGGGTGCCTCCTAACACCCTCCTTACACTCCCCTCTCAGGGTATTTCTTTCCTTTCCCTCTCCATAAATTCCATGGGTTGCCTTTCCATTTTGTTGTTGGTTTCCTTTCTTGAGCAAATGCTTTTAAGTTTGATGTAGTCCCACATGCTCATTTTGTTTTTGTTGCCTTTGCTTTTGGCGTCAAATTAAAAAAAAAATCATCGCCAAGACATGTTAAGAAGTTTGCCCCTTATGTTTTCCTCTAAGAGTTTTATGGGTTCGGGTTTTACTCTCAGGTCTTTAATCCATTTTGAGTTAAGTTTGGGGTACAGTGTAAGGGAGTGGCCCAGGTTCATTTTTTGCACGTGGCTGTGCATTTTCCCCAGCCATGGATTGAAGAGACTGCTTCCCCCATTGTATAGTCTTGGCTCTTTTGGATAATGTAATTGTCTATATATGCATGGGTTTATTTCTGGGCTCTATATTCTGTTCCATTGATCTGTGTGTCTGTTTTTATGTCATCAAATTAAAAAAAAATTAATGTCACTAATCCTGTGTTTTGTCCTTGTGAGTGTTTCTAAAAGTAGTCCATCTCCATGGGTTCCCCGAGACAGCTTCCCCTCGGGGAGGACTTAATCTTCATGAGAAAATTGAGGCCATCAGTTTTGCTTTTCCTCAGTGTGACATCGCGCCTTATCCCTCACTTTCCTTCTCACGTGAAAAAGTGGCCCTTGTCCTGGGCAAGGCCAACTCTTCCACATCTGCCGTGTCCCTCCTCCCCTCTCCTCTCCTCACCTGTACCCTTCTTCTGGGTCCGCCTCCCCCCCCCCCTTTTTTAATATATTTTATTGATTTTTTTTACAGAGAGGAAGGGAGAGGGACAGAGAGTTAGAAACATCTGTGAGAGAGAAACATCGATCAGCTGCCTCTTGCACGCCCCATACTGGGGATGTGCCCCCAACCAAGGTACATGCCCTTGACCAGAATCGAACCTGGGACCTTTCAGTCCGCAGACTGACGCTCTATCCACTGAGCCAAACCGGTTTCGGCTGGGTCTGTCCCTCTTTTGTGTTCCGCTTTCCCCCTCTCTGCTGGCCTCTGCTTTTCTGGCCTGTGGACAGTAAAACGTGGCTAAGACTCTCCGTTAGAACACAGACTTCTTCCCACAGCTGTGGCTGCTCTTCCCTCTCCCCTGCTTGGTTCACAGTGACGTTCCTCGAGGCAGCCTCTGCCCACCCCTGCCATCTCCTGAAGCCCATCCGACAGAGGCCACCATCGTCCTTATCGTCACTCAGTGCACCTGGTGCTTCTTAGTTCTCGCCTCTAAGTCCCGGTGGCTAACGGAGACTTCATCTCCGTGCCCTGGTCAAGGGGGCAGTGACCAGCGTGAGAGGAAACTCCCTCCAGACCCAGGTCTGCCTTGCCCACCAGTCCTCTCCCTGGGTCTGGACTGAACTGTCCCAAGCCTTCCAGTGTTTCCGTGCCTGGGCGCTCTCCCACTCGGTGAGTGGATCCCAGGCTCCAACCCCAGATAGCGGAGCAGGAAGATGGGCCCCGCCTGCCTCGTTGGCTAGGGAGACACCCTCTGTCTACCTCTTTCTATCCTTCCCTGCTGACCGCTGATGGTGTAATGGCCTGGTTTGCATTGCTTCTTTAATGCCTTGGAAAATGTGCCGGAGGGAAAATGCTTTCCCCCACCACATAAAGGAATACTACACACGCACACACACACGCACTTCAGCTTCAGAGTCATTCTTCTTGGGTGTTTAGAGTGACACTGTTGTGAGAAAGTTGGCAATCTGCTGGCTTTTTAAAAGGCTGCTCTTGAGGTGCTTGATCTTCTCTGCCTCAAGCATGTCTTGTCGGACTCTGCCTGATCCTCCACCTCCCCCTTTCCCACCTCTCCTTTCAGGTCTTGATTTGCTCACACTATACAGATGGTAACCCGCCCTCTCTTACCTCCTGATCCTCTCCAGCCTGAGGTGGGAAGATAACTTCCTCCTCTGCACCTCCCTCCACGCCCACACTGGCTGATCCCTACCCCTTTGGTGTGTGTTTGTCTTCCACTAGGCTGAAAGCACGTTAGGTGCCTTGCTTTGCCCATTCCCAGCACCATGCCTGGCAGGAAGAAGGTGCTCAATGATTGCTTGCCTGAGGTATGGTGGCAGAGACAGAGAGTACTGGGAAGGAGGGAGCTGTGAAATAAGAGTGATCCCTATAGGGACTGAACTCTTAGATGCCAGGCATTGCGCTAAATGCTCCACTGTCTTCTCTCTCAGTCCCCATTGAAGGTCACAGAGGTATAAGTACTGTTATCTACATTAGAAACAGGGACTTAAAGTGACTCATCTGTTATATTAAGGAGTTTGGCTTTATTCTTAGCCTTTTTTACTCCAAAGGAAAGAGCCAAATAGTAGAAGATTTAAAGAGTCATGGTAAGATTTTCTTTCCTTTAAGAAAAGAAACACATCACCCAGATGGTATGGTTCAGTGATGGAGCATCGACCTGTGAACCAGGAGATCATGGTTCGATTCTCATTCAGGGTTTATGTCCGGGTTGCAGGCTCAATCCCCAGTAGGGGCCTTGCAGGAGGAGCCAATCAATGATTCTCTCTCATCATGATGTTTCTATCTCTCTTTCCCTCTCCCTCTCTGAAACGAATAGAAATATATGTGGGGAGAAAAAAAAACACACCACACAAACCTCCTTCCTTCTAAGCTTGAGGAATGTTGTTTTGTTTTCATAATTAAACTTTTCTAGATCCAATTTCTTTGTCCTTTCCTCTTAGTCTACTTACTCTTGGTGTATCTCTATAATAAGACCATTTTGATCACTCACACCAAATAGGGAGGTTAATTTGGGGGCCCTGATAGGCGGCCCTGGGCTCTGTCCCTTAAATAAAAGGGGTGAGGGTTGCTCACATTTATTGCTACATCCTATGCTAAACTTCCTGCTGGCATTTCTCATTTTAATCCTCACAGCAACCTGGTACTATTATTGTTCCCATTTTTCAGACAGGGAAACTGAAAGTCTGGTGTCCTAGCTTACTCAGCTGGTGAGAATCATGGACAGGGCTCAAGCCAGTCTCTCTAACCCCAAGGTCCTGCAGGGAACACTCTCGCCTTCCTCTCCTTATGCTCAGGCCACTGCCTGTCACTTTAGGGTCCTTTCTCTTGCAGCCTGGGTCTTTCTAGGGTTTTGCTAACCTCTACCTACTTCATGACCCTTTGAACCCAAACAACTGCCTCACAGATATGTCATCCCCGGGAGACAATGTAACTGCATAGAATTCCCTGGGCTGCCTTCGTGCTAGATACCTTTCAGATGACACCATCATTTCACACCTAAGACACACTCACACTGTGTTCAGGTTTTGATCTATAAAAACAGCATATATAGAGGCATTTGGGTTCCAAAGGCTGATGTAAACATGGCTAAAAGTGTTTCTCTGTCACACCCAGGATATGAAAGTGCCTTGAATATTAAATCGCCTGGAAATGTTGAGGGTGTTCTTTCGGAAAATGTTTATGGTTATAAACAAAAATTTCTCCCTAATAACACTGCTGGAATGTGGAACCTGGCATAAAATAGCCTTATGAAATGTCTTGCCGTGCCTTTTTAAACGCCAGCGGATTTCCAGTTTTCTCATAACATCGTCGGTCTAAATACCCAAGAATCTGAAAGTAACTTTCCCTTGTGTCTGCGTGGTGGGTGTGCGTCTCAGGGAAAAACTCATGTGGGTTCAAGATGGGCTCTTTCTCGTAACAAATGCTACACCTGAGTGAGGTGGGAAGTATAAATGGAAACATACGTTTTTCATAAAATGGCAGTAGCAGCCAAAACAGTATTAATTTTTTTTTTAAATTTAGTCTCCAAGTATTGTTTGAAAGGGAGACATGCGCTCAATTCTCTGTTCCTATAACATGAAGACCAAGTGCTGAGATGGGTGCTGGGTTAAGCAGCAATTCTCATTAATAATAATTCTAATTCTGCAGAATGGGGCCCAAGGGTAGGGCCTCTTGGGACTACAGCCCTTCACTATCTCTGTGGGCTACATGGTCATGGTGTTGTAAAAGTGGACCCTGCCTAGACTGTATAGACGTTGCCTCGTTTCCTAGAAGCACGCAGAGACTCTAGGATGGGTGGGGCGTCCTTGTCTAAAACAGCCCGTCCTGTGTACTTGATGACAGAGGGCTGCCTCTCGGCTCCTGCAGGGACACTCTCGCCTTCCTCTCCTCGGGGAGGTCCCTGTGGTAACATCCTGGGGGGAGGATGAGGGAGTTGTCACCCAGCAATTTTAGGAATGTTAGGAGCTGTGCTCTGGCTCCTCACTGAGGTCCCAGTGGAGGGCAGAGGATCAGATAAGAGGGAAGTCATTCCTCACAGGCTGAGAAATGGGAAACCTCAGGAATTCTCGCTGATGAATTTCATTCCCTTCTCTGAGAAACTGCTCTTTCTTCCTAGCCAGAGCCACATGGAATAAATCACTGATGGTGTGAACAGTATCTGAGATAAATGCAACTGTCAGATAGTTGCCTCGGTGTCCTGCAAGGGCACATGGTGCTGCAAGCAGCCGGGTTTTTAGTTTAATTCAGGGGAACACAGTCAGGCACCTTTGGGACTCTAACGTGTCTGAAGCGAAGGGCTCAATGCTACTTTATTAGTAATAGTTGAGTGTGTGTGTGTGTGTGTGTGTGTGTGTGTGTGTTTCTTGAGCAATTAAGGCATTTCACCAACATTTCTGTTTAGTACAAACACTAAGCCCGAGTCAAAAATGTTTACAAAGACATTAGCAAAACACTGTAATGGAGGTGTGATTTTTTTTCTAGGCATTCCAAACATAATCTCTAAACCTGACTGAGAAAAATTACCTTGGATGTATAGTGCATTATGGAACAGGGCCCATTCAGGTTAATTAAGAAAGCTGGAGCCTCAGAGGACTTTTAAAATATATATTTTTTTATTGATTTCAGAGAGGAAGGGAGAGGGAGAGAGAGATAGAAACATCAACAATGGGAGAGAATCATTAATTTACTGCCTCCTGCATGCCCCCTTCTGGGGATCGAGCCCACAACTCAGGCATGTGCCCTGGTGGGAATCGAACAATGACCTCCTGGTTCATAGGTCAACTCTTAACCCTTGGGGCATACTTGCTGGACCCCAGAGGATTTTGAGCAGCTTTTTTTGTTGCCTGAGGGAACAGTGGGATAGAAATGTGGTGTAAATGTTTGGAAAGGGTGTGAAAAATGAAGCCATCTGAATGCTTCCCTATGAATTCAAAAAAGAGGTACTTTTTAATTTTAGGTGAAACGTGGACCCTCAGACCTCTTAGCTCTTCTGTAAATTGGCTTTTGGGAATCCACAGAAAGCCTTGCATTTGCTCCTGTTTGATATAGAAGCAAATGGTGACAATAAAGAGGGAAACGGGTCAATTTTACAAGAACGCGTGCCACAGACGCCTTCATTCTCTCAAATTTCTGCACAAAAATGTTTGCTCCCTCTGTATGCTAAAGTGTTTTCCTCAGGCCAGGCAGCTGATGCCCGCTTCCCTCTGTTTTCCAGCTGCCTCGGGTGTAGACACTTTGGCGGTGTTTATGGCCAGCAGCGGAACCACAGATGTCACGAATCGGAACAGCCCGGCCACACCACCCAACACCCTCAATCTCCGCTCCTCCCACAATGAACAGTTGAATGCCGAAATCAAGCACACGGAAGCCAAGAACAGCACCCCCCCCAAATGCAGGAAGAAATATGCACTGACTAACATCCAGGCAGCCATGGGCCTCTCCGATCCCGCCGCACAGCCTCTGCTGGGAAATGGCTCGGCCAACATCAAGCTGGTGAAAAATGGGGAGAACCAGCTCCGGAAGGCTGCCGAGCAGGGACAGCAGGACCCCAACAAAAACGTCAGCCCCACCGCCGTCATCAACATCACTTCTGAGAAGTTAGAAGGCAAGGAGCCCCAGCCGCAGGATTCCCCGGGCTGTGACATTTTACCCTCCCAACCCAGGAGAACCAAGAGCTTCCTCAATTACTATGCAGACCTGGAAACCTCCACCAGAGACCGGGAGCCGGGCTCGGGCAGCCAGCAGGGGGTCGTGGAGGAGAAGTCCCCGCCGGGCCAGGGCCAGGCCTGCACCGTCATCGGGAACGGGGACACGCTGCTGCAGAAACCCAACAAGGCCCAGTGCAGCCCCGAGGATCTCGGCCAAGTAGCCACCGTGTCATCCAGCCCCGAGACCAAGAAGGACCATCCGAAAACGGGGGCCAAGACGGACTGCGCCCTGCACCGGATCCAGAACCTGGCGCCCAGTGACGAGGAGTCCAGCTGGACCACCCTGTCCCACGACAGCGCCTCGCCCAGCTCCCCGGACGAAGCAGGTACCTACCCCCCTGGGAAAGGTCTTGGGAGGGGGCCACTTGCTCTTGGTATTTTCCGTTATTGGTGGGATTTATTCCTAGACTGACTCAAAAAAAGTCCATCGGTGGCAAGAAAAACGTGATCCTTTGGGGTAAAACTGGGCAGTTTGGGTGGCAAATGTATCCTTGAGCAGTTTTATTTTGATCCATAACAAAAGTTGTTCTTTCTGGGAAGCAGTTTTGTAAAAGGAATGGGTCCGTGGTGGTAGGTATAGTAAAACATCATCTGTTCAGAAACTGTGCTGCCAGTGCTTAGATGAACTATTTTTTTTATACTTTCTAGAAATAGTGGGTTTTGTTAAGCAAAATAATAATTAAAAAAAAATACCAGTTGCCGGGGACAAGATATAACCCAGTTAAGAGAACCAGCTATTTTAAAGTTCTCAGCAGAATGTATTTATGTTCAAGCTAATGAAAATTTAGAAGTCCGGTTATTAAAAGACTTTTACTGGGGAACATTTTATTAGTCTTGCGTAAGTGATATTTGAAAATGAGAAAGTGATGTTTCTTTTAAAATATGTTCAGCGGTTTAGGATTTTAGCTAGCCTGATTGTGACTTTTGTCCTCATCAATAATGTCTTCAGACGCGTCAGAGGAGTCCAGACGGTGACAGAAATAAACAGGTCCCTAAACGTTGGCTACTTTTACCCTCAGTTTTTCATAGCCCTCCACTATACTGATCATAAACTAACAGATGTGGAGAGCGTTGTTGTATCTGAAGACAGAGTCAACAAGCACTCGCAAAGGCGGATTTCTGTAACATAACCTTGCAGACACCCTGGTGGGTTCCTATGTGAGTGTGATAGAACCACTAGGGAAGGAAGTAACAGTTCCCCGTCCTATACGGCAGAGAAACTATAAGAACTATAGATAAGAAAAAGGGAAGGGGAAAGTTAAGACGTTAACTTGTTTTAAGGAAGTTTTTGAAATGCCCTTTAAAAATCACAGTACTTTAAATGATTTCATCAGCCTGCCGTAGCTGGTAATGGCAGTGGGGAGGTTGAGGTGAGTCTATTTAATCTTGAAAATGTCTAGACCTGCTGTTATTGGGATCATAATTATGCTTGGTAATGTTACTCAGTTCACAACTCTATTACTTCTCATCCATTGAAGAAAATTCACATCCTATGTCAGTGGTCGGCAAACTCATTAGAAAACAGAGCCAAATATCAACAGTACAACAATGGAAATTTCTTTTGAGAGCCAAGTTTTTTAAACTTGAACTTCTTCTAACGTCACTTCTTCAAAATAGACTTGCCCAGGCCGTGGTATTTTGTGGAAGAGCCACATTCAAGGGGCCAAAGAGCCGCATGTGGCTCTCGAGCAGCAGTTTGCCGACCACGGCTATAGCTGATGGCACTGTCACCTGCTGGTGTTTGAATCTATAGAGATAACTTGAGTATCTCACACACACCCTAACTTGTCCTCCTATTTTCACATTTCTCTCTCCCATCCCACTCTGCTCATAAAGACGTGGTAGTTCAATTTTAAATTTTACTGGAAGTTATTTAATGAACAGTAAAGTCTCCTCTGCTCCTTACTCTAACTCTTTTCTCTTTTCCCAATGATGACCACTACTTCTTTTGTTAAAGTGTTTTCTTTCAAAAACATTTTATGCATATACCCACATCTATAATAAATTTTAAAATATATCTTAATTTTTTACTGTAAAAGGGCATGAAAAAACTTTCTCGGTAGATGGAAATGTGTAGTGTGGATGTATGGTTGTATACATTTCTCAAAAGTCTTTCAAAAGTTTATGTCACAATTATAAAATACTAGTGTAAATTCCTTTACAAGAAATAAAATATACCCAAATTTTATGATAATGATGTTAATGAGTCCCTACTTTTTAGAGATATCCTATAATACTACTATGTAGAATGGTATAATATATAACATAACATAACATAATATAACATAACATAAACTAATATAAATAATATTCAGTATGGACTTTTTTCCAAAATAATTGGGGTGGGGATAAAAAAAATACCAAAATAAAACACAGAATTGCCCATAAGCTAGTAATCATTAAAGGTGGGTACATGAAAGCTCATTGGTGTGTTTTCTCAAATTTTATATATTTAAATTTTTCCACAATAAAAATTTAAAACAACCCAGCTGGCATGGCTCAGTGGTTGAGCATTGACCTTTGAAACAGGAGATCACAGTTCAATTCCCAGTCAAGGAATATGCCAGGATTGTGGGCTGGATCCCCAGTAGGGAGCGTGCAGGAAGCAGCCTGTCAGTGATTCTCTCTTATCATTGATGTTTTTACCTCTCTCTTTCTCTCCCTTTCTGTCTGAAATCAATGAAAATACATATTTTTAAAAGTTAAAACAAGAAAAAAATGACATTAGACTGTTTTATAAATGCTTTGTTGTTGTTTTTTCCACTTAAATATATATTTTGTAGAACTGTCCATATCAGGACATTCAGGCTTTGTAAGTATTAGGTGTGCTATTGCCTCGTATTCAAATTCCGTGAGTTACTTAACAGTTTCTCACCACTGAAATTCAGATGGTTAGTGTCTCTAGCCCCGTCTCTCATACGGAGAGCTGGTGTCAGGAAGGGCCTGCGAGAGCTCAGGGTTTTGCTGAAATGTGCAGTCCTCTCTGTCCACTGCGGCTCTCGAGTCCCTCTGCTCATGCTCCTTGCTCAGTGCCCTGGCAGTCTTTCCTTCCTGTGGCTTCTCTGCATGACCCATTACAGTGCGTGCATCGTGGGAACTGGATGGGGTTTTCTGACATGTTGAGGGATATGTTCATTTTTCTCCCTTAAAGTCAGTTTGGAAGACCTTAGAATTTTAAAGTATGGGTGACAGTATGGTGAAGGCCCTGAATGGGCTGCTAAGGATTGACATTTTGAATCGAATATGCTGGGAAGAGTGTGTTAGCTGTGACTTTAAAGCAGTGAGACTGAGTTTTTTAAAACATACTGGAGGCCAAACCTGTGCTATCCTTCAAAATGGTCCCTTGGGGATCTCTGTGCCTATTTCAGCATGCTGCATGTCTCCAGATATTAATCCTATATAATAAAAGCGTAATATGCTAATTAGACCAGATGTCCTTCTGGATGATCTTCCTGACATGAAGCTAGAGCTGCTGTGGCAGGCGGGGTCTGAGGCAGTTGCCGAAGTGGTGGGGGCCAAGCCCCTTGCACGAATTTTGTGCATTGGGCCTCTAGTCCTATATAATAATCCTACATAATAAAGAGCTAATATGCTAATTAGACCAGATGGCAGAATGACCTTCCGGAACAACGAGACCCACTGCCATTACCATAAGCTCCCTACTGCCATGACCACAAGGCAAGGCAGCAGGGCCTAGAGGTTTGAGGCAGCGGGGGCCACAAGGGCCTGCCCTTGCACGAATTTCATGCATCGGGCCTCTAGTATTAACATCTGGGAATTCTTTTGGAATTTTCTGAGAGCCAGTTGTGAACGCCTACTGAACAGAAACCTCTACTGCATGATCACACTTTGGAGTTTCAGGTAGTGACCACCATATAAACTAGTGAGCAAAATAAAATAAGCAATTATTCAGAATTGGTATGGCTTTTGATTTCATCTTTCCTGTGAAGCATAAGTGTGTGCAACGATTACAATCAGTTTAAATTAAACATTGTATGTTTCACTTCTAACAGCAAAATTAATGTTTATTCTGTATATTTTATATACTAGTATACCCGTGTTTGTATGTAATACACACAAGCCCTGACTATTGAAGAAGAAAAAATAGGAGCAACCATTTTGAAAAATACTAAGTAGTATGCACAGTGATAGTTCATACATTGAAAAAGTGTATGTGTGTCTTCGCGGTGTATTAAGTAAATACTCATCACTGGGGTATGTGTTCTGTGGCTAAATCAGGTTGACACAGTTACCTTTGAGTTGTAGACTGTGTGCTTTGGGGAGCCTAGAAAAAGAACACTCATCCCTACCTTAGGGGCATCCTGTTCAAGTTAGAATGCTGTTTGTAAAGTAGAGAGTGCCGCCTAATTTAAAGATTTGAGATTTCCTATTTCCCGTTCTGAATTGCCTCCTCCAGCATCTTCATAACTTTATTTTTTGTTTTTGCACAATCCTATGTGTACAATATGTTGCTCCTCTTTGCCTCCTCGTCTGTCCTTTGAGAAAACAAGAGGTTCTTATATAGAAGGTAAGCATCTATGAAATTACTGAGTTTCGTAAGTTTCAAAAAGTCCAGAAGCATGCCTTCTAGATTCTAAAAGAAAAGGGTTGGTAGTTGAAAGTGAGGACTTTTAATCTGTTAGAATTTGGCCAGAGGTCCCGCCTCTCAGTGGGCCCAGGTGAGCAGAGGGGCTCAGGGAAATAGGATTGTGTGTGTGGTCTCTCTGTTAATCACCTGGTGTCTGATGTTTGCCTCCTGAAAACTTTCGGAAGAGGCAACGTTTTGGTGCTCCCTGGGTATAGTTGCCTTGCATTGCAGATGGCTCCCTGCTGCTCAGGAATTTGAATCCTTTGATGTTATGAATTGATTGGCTTTCCCGCTCCAGGCTAACAAAGGGCAATCTTTTGCAAGCTGGATAGCTGGGGAGGGTGGAAGCCAAGGCACAAACTTGATTATGTCAATCTCCTTTGGCAGCACTTTTTATTTCTGGCCTTAGCCAGCTCAAGAGTGTTAGAGCATTGGGTGCGTTTATATTAACACGTTTAGGAACTTCTTCTAAATGTTCATTTTATGTCACATTGCTCTGGTAATTTCAACCATAAATGATTTTTAAATTGCTTTTTAAAAGCTCCCAATCCCTTTAAAACGGAAAAAAAGAAAATTTCAGGATATCGGAAATGCTGTTTTCATCAGGTTTGCCCTCATTGAATTAATTTTAATCTTTTAAACACCCTTTAGTGATGCACTGGCCTTCCTGTCCTGTCTTCTCAGTTGACAGTTCCATAATGTGACAGAAGGAATTCAAGGAGACAGATGTGAGATGTTTCCAAAATAGCCTGGACACATTGTGTCCTGGGGTAGATCATGTGATTTCCAAATTAGATTTTACTACCTTGGGAATAAGATGTATAAAAATGTTTCTTATCTCATCCCATGAAGAAAATGATTTTGCTCAATTAAATCTTTTTAGAACATTCTAGAGGAAAAAAATTTATTCAGCTGAACATTCACAATAGTTTTTGGTTGTCTTGCATTGTAAGATATTATACTAGACTAGAGGCCTAGTGCAGGGATTTGTGCACATTGAAAGGAAATTAATTAGAAGAAATATTTTAGAGGCCAGGGAGAGATTGGCCCAACCAGGGAGTGGGGAGAGACCACAGGAAGGCTCCAGGGCATGTCCAGCCTGTCTTGTCCAGTACTGTTTGGACAGACCCCAGCAGCAAGCTAACCTACTGATCAGAGCATCTGCCCCCTGGTGGTCAGTGTAAGTCATAACAACTGGTCAAATGGTTGAACAAATGGTCGGACACTTAGCATATTAGGCTTTTATTATATAGGATACTTGGTGGGGAGAGAAGATAAATATATTGAAAGAGGCAGCAGCAAAAATCTAACAGTAAGCACAAGACAGAGATATATTCCAGATAGAACCAGGAAGGGGCTATAAGAGGCTAGAGTGCTGTGGGATAGATGCTCATAGGAAGGAGAAACTTAATTGATGGGGATGTGGAAGTTAGGGTTCTTGATGTTTTCTGTGCTGGAAGTTGAAGAGACTTTCATTGGATGGATATCTGGGGAGATCATTGCCCTTTGGAGCTGTTAAAAAGTAAGGAATCACTTTCATTTCTTTTACACTGCTCACTAAAGAAGTCTAAGTCATGACTCTTGTCCTATTCTTCCCTGCTTTACTGGCATTTTGAGAATAAAAATTTTAGTTTCTATTTTGGCAAGTTTTTTTTAGCTTCTGGGGAAAGAGTAGTGTGGACAAAGAGTGGCTGCTTAGGAAGGAGGGCGGAGTCCTGGCATAGTCCTGCATGAGGCTCTTCCAGAAGTGCCAGGTGATGCCCTCATCCCTTAATGGAAGGTACTATGACTCAGTGGATTCATAGACCCAAAAATACGAACTGGCCATGTTCAGATGTTTTCTGGTCAAATTTCATCATGAACTATCTGCCCAGACTCATTATCCTCACCACAGAATCTTAAATTAATACATGCATATTTACCATTGCTCATTCGTTCATCCATTCATTCTCTCTCATTTGTTCATGCATATGTACATACACAGGCCAGTCATTTTTTTGAAAGTCTACTCTGTGAGCTGGGCTAGATACCCAAGACATAGAAACAAATTAGAACTGTGTCCTCAAATAGCTCAAACACAGTTAGTTTCCTGTCTCCAGAGTGCTTTCTAAAATGTGTCCCATTTGGCATAGATCACACATCTTAGTAAGAACAAGAAATGAAGCCCAGATCCTGGGCAGCCTAAGTTTATAAGCAAAGAAGAGGAGACGTTTGGATGTTTTATTAGTTTCCCAGGGCTGCTGAAACAAATCACCACACACGTGGTAGCTTAAAGCAACAGAAATTTATTCTGTGTCACTTCTGGAGGATAAAAGTGTGAAATCAAGGTGTCAGCAGGATGACTCCTTCCTGGACTTTTCCAAGCGTCTGATGACTTCTGGCGATGCTTGGCATTCCTGGGCTTGTGGCCGCATCGGTGCAACTACGCTTCTGTCTTCCACTCCCCTTGCTGTAAAGACTCCAGTCATTGGCTTTAGGGCCTCCTCTAATCCAGTATAACCCCCTCTTAATTTAATTGGTTACATCTGCAAAGACTCTTTTTCCAAAGGAGGTACCTTCTGAGGTCGTGAGCAGGCATGACTTTTGGGGAGACTATTTCACCCAGTACAGATATATTATCTATAATGCATTATTGTATGCAGCACAGAAGAGATGTGAGAGGATGTTTGTAAGAATTATTATGTTCAGATTTTTCGAGAAGGAAAGCTAACATTTGCAGGCATTGGTGAGAATTGATAAGTGAATAAAATATGCTGCAAGGGACCTCAAGATAGTTTTGGGTTACCTTCATCCAAATTCTTCATTGTAAAGTTGAGGAAACTTAGGTATGGACCTGATACTGTTGAAATCTGAAACCGCAAACCCATCTGAGATTGGGGGAAAGTATGGAGATGACAGAAGATAATAATGATATAGTGGAGCTTAACATTTAACAGTATGGCTCAGTTCTGAAGGGTGGGATATTTCAGTGGACTTGGCATGTGGAGATGGGGTTATTCTTTTTTATCGAAGCTAATAATAGCCTTTTTTTTTTTCTTAGCTCTGTTTAAGAGACATTGCTTTCCAAATATACAGGATTTTCTTAGGAGCTATCTATAATAATAAAAGTGTAATATGCTAATTAGACCAGACGTCCTTCCAGATGAACCTTCTGGACGAAGCCATGGTGGCGGTCCTGCAGTGTAGAATATAAAAGAAAACAATGACCCCTAACTTTGGAGCAATGCACAGGCAATACGATGCCGTGAAAGCTTCACAAATGGGCAGTGCCTGAAAGCTTATAGGCAACCCGCAGGCCGGCTGTGTCCAGTAGACAGTGTTTTAGAAGACTTTGAATTCAATGCCAAAGCTTAGAAATTGGAAACTTTTATAAAAATGTGGGCCTCTTATTTTTCTTGGACATCCAGAAATCTCATGACACTGGGCTCGAATGCCAAATAGGCAACACGCAGTGGCAGCTTGAGATGGCTCCTGTCCTCGCACAGTAACTGGGCTTGTGGACCCTGCTCCACGTGTTCGTCCACTCAGCCATCGTGAAACTTATGGTAGAAAGAACTGGGCTGATATTGATCTTGCCTGTGGCTACTGCATGCAAGTGCAGTGCCATTGTAGCAACATCCTGGTATCTATAGGCTTGTTTTAATCATAGTCATTCTAGTCTCAGTCCCATGCCTTCTGTGTAGAACTATAAAGTGTGACATGAACTGTTAAGCAAAACATGTTTGAAATTTCCAGAGTCATCTTTAGATGACTCCTCAGAGCTCTTCCATCTGTTAATCTGGTTAGAGGAGGGAAAACATTAGCTTTTCAAAAGCTGGGATGTGGGTGGTTCATAAATTTTTGTACCTCGAGTCTGATTCAGTTAATATACCCAGTTCACTTACATAAATGTGAGGAGAGTTACCAGTTACCTTCATAATTTATATATTGTGCTTATTGGGTGTAAAATGGTGAAATAAAAGCTTCATATTCAAACAGATTTGACTGGAAAAATCCAATTAGTCGACTATTAGAAAATTGTCAACATTCCATATGGAATGGTCAGAAAGTGAGAGAACAGGATAAAACACCAACTCCAAAATATTGGTGTTGGTATTTAAGAGAGGAGATCATATTTATCGTATGTAGCTTTTATTGTTGGTTTGCTTTCCTTAGATTGGTTTTTGAGAATGACAATTCCTTCCAGGTTTCTTCCCTAATATCATTCGAGACATTGGTGGTTGATTAGTTTTCTCCCTCAGTATGTGAAGAAGTTTCCCTGTAGAATTGCACTGAACTGGTACGTCTGGGATATTATAATGGTAGATTTCCGTCCTATCAGTGACTTGTCTAAGAAGCTGATTTCAGTCTGTTGGTTTGTTACCAGGATCTTTCTCTCATACATATGATAGAGTATGTGGTGGTTAGGTATAAAGATGGCTGGCCCATGAAAGCCTACTTAATCCCTAATAGACATGTGGAGTAATCATAATAGAACCATAAAATAGTATCTCAGAATGTTATACAAGAAAATGTTCTATGTGGAATTGTCAGAAAATGAGAGAACAAAGATGACCCCAGCTCCAAATCATTGGGAAAGGGCTGATGGGAGGTATAGCAGAAGATCCAGGACTGGGGCTGGGGAGACACCTGCTGATGGAAGCCTCTAGGGACACTTCTTAGTAATGGGCTAATTCTCCACTTTGCTCTTCTGTGTCTGCTCCAGGCTGTAATCTGTGGGGGACCTTGGACCAACATTCCTTTCCTCCCTTGCTCACTGTGGACACGAGAGACATTCCATGGCTTCCTGCCTTTCCTCTCTTTCCCCAGAACCCGCCTCAGCTTCTTTCATGCTTCCTGAGTGGCTTTCACCTTTTAGCTGATGTCTTATCCATCTGCCCCCTGTTTATTTTTCTTGCATATGTTACAGGACAAGGATTCCGGTCCATCATGTTTTCAATGGAAGTAAGGATAATTGGTTTGGTAAACTCTAGACTGTTTATTTTAAGGATACTTTAGTGAGGATGACACTCACATACTTTCTATGGATGAATGTCTCCTGAGTTCCTACTGTGTGTGAGGAACTGAGCTAGTGTTCTGGGTGACTCCGTGATTGAGGCACAATGCTTCCTTCGAGGAACTCACAGGCCTCTTCCTCAAGATTCTTTCAAATCTCTTTAACTCTCTTACAGCATTTACCGCCTTCTGGGTTTTATTTTATTTTTTTAATATATTTTGTTGATTTTTTTACAGAGAGGAAGGGAAAGGAATAGAGAGTTAGAAACATCAATGAGAGCGAAACATCAATCAGCTGCCTCCTGACACCCCCTACTGAGGATGTGCCTGCAACCAAGGTATATGCCCTTGACCGGAATCGAACCTGGGACCCTTCAGTCCACAGGCCGACGCTCTATCCACTGAGCCAAACCAGTTCGGGCTACTGCCTTCTGGGTTTTAGAATCCAAAATACTGATTGGTTCCAGTTCCATCAGTTTCTTAACCTTTGAGCCCCAACTTTCTTATCTCTAATGTGGGAATAATAATACTACCAACCTTATGGGATTGTTATATAAAGCCCTTGGCACAAAAGCTAGCCCATAAGAAGCATTTTTTGAAACATTAGTTGTCATTATAATTAGTCTTATCTTTCCTATGAGGTGGAAAGCTTCTTCAGGATATAAGTTGTTTTGTCTTTGTTCTTGTTTTTAAATCTCCAGAAATAAATCTATACACTGGGTACTCATGTTTGAATGAGTGATGAGCATAGTAAGTACATTATTTACACTAGCAGTACAACATATTAAAGGTAATAGTTTACCTCCAAGAAGTTCATAATAATTAGAAAGATGTGTAAATCCTCTGCTCCTCAGATGCTAATGTGCAGGAAACTCTCTGGGGAGCGTGTTGAAATACAAGTTATGACTCTGTGGGTCTGGGCTGGAGCCTGATCAGGATTCTGCATAAAAATATTTTTTTTCATTTTTAAAAATGTGGTCATTCGGCATTTTTAACAAGCTCGTTCAGGTGATAGTGATCCATGCTTCTTGGTATTCAACCATATTTTGAGTGGTAATTCTGGATTATAAGCTGCAGGGGGAAAGATGCAGTCTGTTCTCTTCACTGCTGTATTCTGAGCACATAGAAGAAACAGAACCTGAGGCATGATTGTGGGGAAAAATAATGTGCAATAAATACATTTACCTCAAAATGATACCCGGTGGATTATTTGCCAAGTATGTAGGACAGATAAAGGTCATGAAGTTCCAGACAAAGCATTTCTTGATCTGTAGGACTCATGTAATGCACGAAGAAGACAGAATGGAAAGATGATGGTGTTTAGAGAAGAAAAGGAGTGAGTATACAGGAAGAAGAAACAGGGAGAAACCAAGAGAAGAGATTGCTGGAAGGCAATAGTCTCAAACACTTTGGTCTTGGGGACCCCATTATACCTTCATAAAGTACTGAGAACCCCAAAGAACTTTTGTGTACATGGAGTATATCAATATTTATTGTATTAAAAAATTAAAACTGAGATATATTTTAATGTTATTTATTTAAAAAAATAAGAAATACCTTAACATGAACAGAATAAAACATATTGTTTGAGACATGACCATTTTTTTCAAAGCCAACAATAATTTTATAAGAAAAGTAATGTATTTTTTATTTGAAAATCTCTATAATATATGTCTTACTCCAGGGTAGCTGGAGTCTCTTGCTTACTTCTACCCTTAGTGTGTTTCAATAAAAGTAGCTAAAGTAGGTGAAGAAAATCCTGCTGGCCTCATGCAGCTTTGTAGAAGGAAAAGAGGGATATTTTAATAGCCTTTTCAGGCCATTATGACTATTCTTTTTTGATGTTACACCAAAGCTAGATAATTGGTAGTTTCTTAAAAGGTTAGTTATAATGTGGAATCTGAAACTACAATAGTAAACTCGTTGGGACTCTGTTTCATTAAAACCCAGTGTGTCTCATACATTTTGGATGGATGTTTTACCCATACATAATTTTGTGACATCATGCATTGGCAACTTGGAAAACACTGGTTCAATGAGTTATGAAGCTCTTCCAAATGTTGACACGTTTCATTATACACTATGAAAACATTACATTCATTGATCTCACCACACCTCATCAGAAAAGCCATTAATTATTGGGAAAGCTGTCAAACTCGCAGTGGTGGATACAAGTTTTCCAAAATTCCAACTTTTGCTTGAAAGCTCACACTTTATCATTGGAAACAAACACTGTCAGTTGTTTTCCTTGGAGTGTCAGGCTCACCTCATTCATTTTTTAGCACATTCTGCCTAGTACCCATATTTGAGTAACCATAGTTTGTCCTTTGTTCTTCAAGTAAAAAGGGTGCTCCATGTGCTTTTCCTGAGACAATCTGACCTTCGTCTGCAGCAGTAGTGCTGTATGCATACTTACATTTAAAAGGCATAATAGCCCTAGTCAGTTTGGCTCAATGGATAGAGCGTCGGCCTGCAGACCAAAGGGCCCTGGGTTCGATCTAGTCAAGGGCATGTACCTTGGTTGCAGGCTCCTCCCCAGCCCGGACCCTGGTTGGGGCTCCTGCAGGAAGCAACCAATCAATGTGCTTCTCTCACATCTATGTTTCTCTTTGTCTTTCCCTCTTTTCCATTCTCCCTAAAAATCCATGGAAAAATAACCTCAGGTGAGGATTAACAAAACAAAACAAAACACACAAGAAAATAAAAATAAAAGGCATAATAATTGCCCTAGTCAGTTTGGCTCAATGGATAAAACATCGGCCCACAGACTGAAGGGTCCTGGGTTTGATTCCAGTCAGGGCGTGTACCTAGGTTGCAAAGCTTCATCCACATACCTGGTCAAGGTGCATGCAGGAGGCAACCAACCAGTGTGTCTCTCTCACATCCATGTTTCTCTCTCTCTTTTCCCCTCCCTTCCACTCTCTCTCAAAATCATTGGGGTGAGGATTAACAATAACAGAGACATGTATTTAAGGATTGAGGTTTAATAAAACTAAAAATTTCTACTATTACAACAGGAACATTCCTGGTGAAACATTGTTTTCAGTGGGCATGTGTAGTATTGGGGAGTACCATAATTTCTGGTACAATTTGTGCCATTGTCTTGCTTCATGCTAAGATGCCAGCAATTTTACCCATCATTTTTGTGCTCTGTCAGTTAAAGGTTATGTTAGCACAGTGAAAAGGGCTGTAAATAACATGTTAGTGTTATGGAAATAATTTCAACCTTAGAGACCTCATGAAATCGCTTTTGGGAACATTAGCTCTCAGTACGGGGATCAATGCTTCTAGCAATTTGGGTGGAAAATCTGTGAAGGGTAATTGTGAGGGGGTGGAGGGGGGGTCAGTTAGGTAGGTGGAAGCCAGGTTGGAGAATGCTAATGCTTAATTGAACTTGCTTTTGTTAGTGAAAATGATTGATGATTATGAGAAAAGAAGTGTTGTTTGTAAAGTGGGCAAGATGAGTAGCATCTTCAGAATACCTTCTGCTGTTCTGCAGATTCTAAAAAGAAATCTAGAAAACAGAGGGAGAAGCCCTAACCGGTTTGGCTCAGTGGATAGAGTGTCAGCCTGCGGACTGAAGGGTCCCAGGTTCGATTCCGGTCAAGGGCATGTACTTTGGTTGCAGGCACATCTTCAGTGGGGGGCATGTAGGAGGCAGCTGATCTAAGTGTCTTTCCCATCGATGTTTCTAACTGTCCCTCTTCCTTCCTCTCTGTAACAAATCAATAAAATATATTTAAAAAAGAAAAAGAAAGAAAGAAAACAGAGGAGGTTTTATAATAGTCTATATGATGCATGCACTTCCCTGAGTTACTATGAATTATTTATTAGAGAATAAATACACCAGCAAATTATGAAACAAAGTAAATATGCAGCTAGTTTGAAAATGGACACATTTGGGATGGCTTTGGGGGGAAAAAAGTACTTTCTAGTCTACTCGAGGGAAATTAAAAACTCTTGTGTTTTATTGATTTCCACTAAGCTCATCTGCACATTGTTTTTATGAAAGCTAAGTGATGAAAGAAAGGCCATCATTTTTGGAAGCATAGATTTTAGATGCAGAGATTTGGGTTTTGCTTTCCGGAAGTGAAGCTTTCTGCAGAGAAGTATCCACTTGTGGAAGGCATTTTTCATGTCCATTCTGGTGTGCATCCATGAACAGCTAAGGGGAGAGAGCACCCTGCCTGAGCTGAGCTTGCCTTTCCTTCGGCCTCAGAGCCTGAACAGTACAGGAGGAGGCAAGGCACCATGTGATAGCTGTCTGCTTTGAGAGTCAAGCAAGTAATAATGGTCACCTGACTGTGGATACTGAGCATGAGTAAACGAGGTGGGGAAGGGGGGCTACATTATCAACCTCCTCTCTCTTCTCTGTGCCACTGAAAAATCCACTTGTTTCCCATCCACTAAATGAAAATGGAAGAATCCAAAAGAAGACTTTGGACAGCAGAAGAAAATGCCTTAATTTATTCATGTTTATAACAGCAGTTTTAATTGTGTGGATATCATGTGCTATCCCCTGTCATTTGAAAACAAAAGGATGGGTTGATGGAAAGAATTAAATTTTAATTCTTTTGCATTGAAGTATAGGATGTATCGAAATACGGGCTTTCAGACTAAGATCAATGTGAATAACATATTTTAGATTGGGTCTCGTTCAGCCACTCTTTGGGATTATGTGTGTGACTGTTGTTGAAATTCTTGTGTCAGAATTGGCTTTGAATCATCCTTGGTGCAAGTCACTCAGTCATAGTGACCATATGTTTCTTAGCAACTACATGAACATCCATGATCTCATGCAGTTCTCAGAGTAATCTAGATATAATTATTCCCATTTTTCAGACATGGAAACTGAGGTTTGGAGAGATTGATTTTGTCTGATGAATGCTAATGTTTGAACAGAAGATCTCATTTAATGTAGTGGAAGACCATAGAATCTTGGAATTTGAAAGGACCTTAGATTTTTATCTACTCTAGATCCCTTCTAATTCCCTTCTGTTCCATCCTAGAGAGATGGTTATTCAGCACAGGCTTAGGATGAATCCATCTCTCAGGTGCTTGGTGGTTCACAGAATCATCACAGTGAGAGTTTGAGGGCAGTCGTGAATATGGTGATACATAGCTTACTCGCCAAAGTTCACCTGCTTTCATTTTGTGATTACTGGCCAAAAATATGGGAATTCTCCTACCCTAGTTAGAAGGAACTGAAGTGCCTGAAGAGAACAAAGCACATTAAAAATAAAGAACTGACTCAATATAATTTGTAATCAAAGCATCACTTCCTGCTGATTATTTTGTAGCTTTAAGAAATTGGCTAAACTGGGAAAGAAAGCAACTCTTTACAATTACACTGCCAAGTTCTGAAGAATGTTTTGTGCCGGTTAAGTTTCAAATTGCTTTTAAATTTGACAGCACATCAAATATCTGAGTAATAAAAAGGATAACTTTATTATTATACTTGGTATCATATTGTTTAACATTGGACTTTGCTTTTCAAGTGAGTATATTGGCAAGCTGTGGCAAAGAATGAAACTTTTTACTTAATAATTGTCTTAAGAGTAATAATTCCTTAGCAGACACTAATTTAATTTTTCTTCTATGCTCCACAAAAAAAGAAAAAGTTTTCATGGTCATTTGGCTGATGTGAATTTTGGCTTTGCTTTAAATTATTGATTATGGTTAAAAGGGGGAGGGACTTTCTGATGAGAATAGCACTCTCTTTAATAGCCTCTCACAAAATCAATTTCTACCATTCTTGCTGTGCTCCTGTGGTTAAAAACCTCGGAAAGAATTTTCCCCCCAAATTTGTCTTTATCATTTTTTATTAGCCCTTTTCTCCCCTCCGTGTTTATCCCAACGATTTCTAAGGAAGGTCTTCTTATTAAATGGTTTCCTTTGTGCTTGGAAGAGCAGTGTGTGTGTGAGGTGGTTTTCGTTGTATAGGTGGCTGTTTAGTATCCATCATGGATGACAGATTAATATAACAGATTCATGTTCCAAATGCCCTGTGTGTAGAGCTCGTCTCTTGAATGGAGTAAGGCAGATCATGCATCAGTGTCTTTCAAACTGGAAGCGGGTCGGTGGTGAATGCGCCTTTCCCAGCTGCCTTTGCTCAGCTCTGCGGGACCAAGAGGTGTTGATTTCATTTGCATGGAGAGCTTCAGGAACATGGTGTCTGGGCAGATGTGCATGGGAGAGGTGGTTTCTTTCTTCCCCACGAAATCGGATTCTACTTGGGCTAATTAACTACATTCTTGTTTCCACATGAAACGGTGGGCCTTGCTTTAAAACTGTGTGCATTGGAGGCCTGTGAAGGAGGACAGGAAACTACTGAGACATGTAGCTCAGAAACCTAAAGGATGCTGGTAGCAGATCAGCTGAGAGTGGGCTGCACGGTCGAAGCTAGAGACTGTAAGTAATCTCAGGTTATGGTGTTTCGTTGGTTATAGCTTGCTTCTGGATTGCCTTAGCACTTCATTTTTTTTACATCATCATCATCATCATTATTATTTTGCGAGCCTGGCAGGGGAATCATAAAAAAAGAGGGAAATGAGCAATTTTGAGTTGAAGTTGTTTGCAAAGAGTTGTCACAAGTTAAAGTTCTTAGCTTTACTGTGAAGTTTTGTAAATTGTGGTCTGTGGAGCTTGAAAGTTTTCAAACAGAATCGGAATCTGTGGTAAAGCTTCTGTTTTCTCCTTCATGGTCATTAATTTCTCCTCTGGGTGACCTGTTAAGTTATTCAAGTAGAAAAAGTCTATGCTCAAGATATGTGAATCAGCAAGTTCATTTCAGCCAGTGCGTTAGTACAAGGCAAAGAAACTTTCCACGGTAATGAGATAGAAACTGGAGCTGAAGACTTGTGGTTATTACCGGTGACGCTTTCTCGCCCAGTTTGACTTACATTTAGAATGCTTTCCTCAAGTTTTAGAAATTACCGATGTTCATCTTTTTACCCAGCACCACTCCAATTCAAATTAATTAATCCGGAGGTATTATCTTTTTATTGTCTTAATACTTAGAGATTTAATGTGATTAAACTGCAACAGAATAAAAAAGTATTACTTTAATTTCAGAGTATCTGGTAAGAAGTCTGCCTTTAATACTGGATAAGATTGCCATGATTTTTATCTTCTTTATTACGGTTTGTGGATTAGCTCAATATATTGAGCATGAAACTCACTATAACTTAAGTAGATTTTACAAGATAATGAAATCACCACCAACCTGAAGGGACCTGTGCTGGTCATAGTTACTGCACAGCTGGCACTGCGCTCCCTGTGAGGTATATACTTACTTAGATTCTACAGTTCTTTATGGGGCTGCTGAAATGGGCCTTGGTTCAATCAAGCAAACTCGCCCCCTATGGGTTATTTAATTATTTTTTTAAAATAATTAGATAGTTTGAAGTTTTATTAATTTATTAATTGCATAAATCAAGGCTTGTTCATTGAAGATAAAATTAAGAAAACCTAGGTAAATGTAAATATACGATTTAAAATCATCTCTTCTAAATCACACACAGGATTTCAAACGCGTAATTCAAGAAAAGAATGTGAATGGCCCTGTCAATATTTTGATATGGGTCACACGTTGACATTTTGGATATACTGCAATAAATACAATATATTACTAAAGTCTTCTCTAACTTTACTACTGAGAGATGAGAAGTGTTAAATGTCACTTATGAGCATCCTTTCAGATTTTGTTCTGTGGCACTGTCTCTAGCTTTTCATATGTTTATATATCTATTTTTTTCTTCTTAATTACAGTGAAATTGCTCAACATTTATTTGGTAACTTGCCTCTTTTACTTCTTATTACATTAAATATTAGATATGCTGATAAATTTTCATGTCAGCCAATACACATTTATTAAGGGGTTTCAATGGCTGTTCAGTAACAAGTGTGTCGAGTACCATAATTTATTTAATTAGTTCCATCATTGGACATCTAAGATTTTTTTTCCAACTCATTTATTTGACAAATAACTTATTTCATAGCATGGACCAGCAGTAGACTAGATTCCATGGGAGTATGGTCCCTGCCTCGTGGAGCTGATACAGCCACATAGGAGTTTTATTAGCGATCATGACAAGTGCTTGAGGGGAAAGTTGTGGTAGCTCTGAGAGTGCAGAGCCAATGGAAGGGGTGGCCTTAAGGAGGTGATGTTTGTAGGAAGGTTTGAAGAATGGAAAAGGGTTAGCTGTGCCAACAGGTGGAGGTAGGAATGAGTGGGCAGAGAAGATTATAAGGAAAGTCCCTGGGGTCGGTGGGGGATGGCAAGTTTGAGTATCGTCACTTGATACACTATTCTTGCATATCTCATGAATATGTGCAAGTGTTTTTTCGGAATAGTTACCCAGGCAAAGAATTTTGACAGATACCTCTGCCGAGAAGGTTGACCGTTGGAAATGAAGCTGTGACAAAGGGTGAATTCGTGAATCTTTGTTTCCTTGTGCAAGGTTCTCAGCAAGAGTAGTACTAGGTACATGCAGTATTCATCAAGAGGGTGAAGATTGTTTAAAAATCTAGTAAAATGTGTTTTATTATTAAGTTCATATACTCCTCATAACATGAAGACTGATATGGCAGCATCTTTTCTGCAAACTACCTTGTTTCCCCCAAAATAAGACAGTGTCTTATATTAATTTTTGCTCCCAAAGATGCGCTAGGTCTTATTTTCAGGGGATGTCTTATTTTTCCATGAAGAAGAATACGGTATACATTTATTGTTAAACAAAAATAAAGAAAATTTATTACCTGTATACAGTACGGTAGTAGTTGTCATCACAAACCAGCTCACTGATTGGCCACAGCGCAGCCGGAGCTGTTCAGGCAGTGCGAGGTCTCTTTAAATCAGGAGTAAGACGCCTTATGGTAGCTTTGGGGACCTTATATTCCGGGGAGGCCTTATTATCGGGGAGGTCTTATTTTCAGGGGGGTGCCTTATATTACAGCGAGAGGCAAAACTGGAAGTAGGTCTTATTTTGGGGGGATGTCTTACTTTCGGGGAACCAGGGTATTCTTTTTGCCCAGAGGAAAAAATAAGCAGCACATTGAATTCCCAGCTTTGTCTGGGCAGATTTTCTCTGCCTCTTTGCTTCTTGTTAATGTCGTTCTGTCTCTCGGGGCCCCAGGGGTCTGGGTTGCACATCACCACAGTGAGCCAAATGACATGTCTGGCCTGACCATTTCCACAGAGCAAGGTGCTCCTGGGGAGTTGAGGGGAGGGGGGGGGGAAGTGGCGGGAACTCTGCCTCCCTGACTCCTCCCCGCCACTCTCCCTCAGCTGCAGTGGAGAAGTTCAATTGGCCAGTGGCCTTATATCTCTTTCAAAATGCCCAGATCCATGCTTATTTTACCAGACCAAGTTGGTCTTCTATTTTCTCAGAAAGGAAGTCTATTATGATCCCTGAAAGGGAGAAAGAAAACTCTGAACTCATTCAAATATAACTGATTCTAGGCTCAGTTACATGAACTTTCAGAAGGCAGCACAAATGCTAAAGATGCTGAGACTGGTCAGCTTCCCAGGAGGGCAGCCCCCTGTGAGTTTTGTGCATGACTACTGCTCTCGTGCATGACTACCGCCCTCGTACCACTGAGAAAGCCTTCATCCATTTTTAAGCCTCACCCAACGGACCCAAACGAAGTTAGGAATCTGTGGACTAGTTCAACGCCAGCATTTTAACTAGATAATTGCAGATCCAGGCTCTTCTTTGGATCATTTCATTAGCCAGTGAACTCACCACAGTATTGCAAGGAAGAATGTTATTTTTCCCCCTCGTGATTCAGGAATCAAAAAATCAAAATAAATAAGACTGTGGATTTAGGGATACAAACTTGCTGTGGCATTGTACTGAGTCAGCTTTAGCTGTGTGTTCATTAACGAGAGAAATAATATTTACCTTCCTCGTAAATGGTAGGAAGAGAATATCTGGGAAATGTTTCTAGTTCCCAATATTTTACATTTAAACTATGAGTTTCATTCTCTCCCTCCTCTCGCCCCATAAACAGTATTCAGGACATGGGTGGTAAGGCAGATCACTGAAAGAACACTTTTAAACCATCTCTGTTTTTGCCTCCGTTCTTAGGAGAGAACAAGTAGTGTAATAGTTGAGAGCCGAGGCACACGACTGCCTAGATTGGAATCCCAGTGGCACCATTTATTGGCGATATGACCTTAACCTCACTGTTCCTCATTTTCCTGGCCTATGAAACTGGAAGTTTTGCAAATTAAATGAGTAATTTTTTCTTTTAAAAGACGCTTAGAACAGTGTCTGGCTTATGATAAATGCTCAATAAATGTCAACTACAGTTATTTTTTTTTTGCAACCCTGAATGTAGGCAATGTCTTGTCTGTGTCCATCCTTATCCTCCCCAAGCCAGTAACCTGGGTCAGGCTAGGAGGGAATGACAAAGGGCAGTTCAAGCTCCCTGGAAAGGACAAGGTGACATGTCAGGGCTGGTTCGCTACTTTTCTACTTGGTGCATGTGGACAGATAGAAGGATTTGGGCAAGTCTGATATTTCCTCTCTGTGTTCTGGTGGGAGGACAGGTGGAAAGGGAACCTGCCCATATGGTTTTGCTCCGGTGTTTGTGTTTGTTGACATGGGTTATTGAAGTTCATTCTGGGGGAGGAGGACAGGGGTTTTGCTTTTTTCTCCATTGAATTGATCTTTTGTGTGTCTATGGGTTTAATTATTTAAAATGAAGATTTATTTTTGAGTGATGAGCAGAAGTGATCAATATGCATTATTTTTATGGACTCTGCTTCTTCATGACCACAGAAATACCCACACTTACACACTTGCTGAAAGAATATGGGTTTTTAAAAATTCATTGACTAAATATTTTCTGATCTTGAAAAATAATTGCTGCAATCAGAACACTAATTATTTGAAGGGAAGGATGGCTGGAATGCAACCTCAAAGCTCATTTCTTGACTCTGGTTCTCACATAGGGGATGTTATGTGTAGTGAGAGTTGTTACTGTAGATAGTTGTGTTAGTTTGCTAGGGCTGTCGTAACAAAATACCACAGACTTGCTGTCTTAAATAACAGAAAATTATTTTCTCACAGTTCTGGAGGCTGGAAGTTCAAGACCAAGGTGGCTTCTGGGTTGGTTTCTGCTGAGTCCCTTCTCCTTGGCTTACCAATAAGCTGCCGCTTGCCTCCTCCTCACATGGTCTTTTCCTTGTGCACACACATCCCTGGTCCTTCCTCTTCTTGTAAGGACACTGGTCCTATTGTAACAGGATGTACCTTAAATACCTCTTTATAGGCCTTAACTCCAAAATCAGTCACATTTTCTTGTACTGGGCGTTAACACGTCAATATGTGAATTTTGAAGGGACACAATTCAGTCCATAACAGTAGGTGTTATTGGAAATTGAGTGATATTGGGAGGTATTTTAAGGTAGATTCTACTTTACTGCGTGATCTGCACATGAGAAAGCATAGTCCCAACAGGAATGTGACTGCTGTAGTAAAAGAATTTAAGGCTGCAACTGGGCTGAGTAGGGGCTGCCCATATACATCATCGTGGAAGGCAACTAACGGCAGGGAGCAGAGACTACGTGTGCTGCCCGAATGGCCACTCATTTGGAGCCGTAGCTGGTTGGGAAGGGGACATTCAATGAAGAACCTTCCTCACTAGCCATTTCTGTGATAATTTAGTATTGTCAAATTTTGCATCGACCATAAAATGCTAAATAGTCACAGACCTCTGCTAAATGGAATTGTTTTCCTAATGTGTTTACATATTTCTGTCACTACAAAGCCATTTTATCTCCATAACTTAATTATCTGTACTAATGGAGGGGAATATCCTATGGAAAACGCAGACACGGATTCATGTCTAGCTTCTTGATCTGCATCAATAGGTTGTACATTCTGGATTCTAATCCTAGCTCTCCTTGCTAACCATGACTCCACAAACAAGTTGCTCAGCCTCGTGTTCCTCATCTATAAATGATGGGGCTGGCCAAGTTATATTATTAGTTTACAGATGACTCAGGGTGTAAAAAGTGTACATTCCCGAGACCCCATCCCATAGAGACCCCATCCTCAGTAAGGCCTTAAATGGGCCTAGAGGTATGTTGTTAGGAAGCATCCCTAAGTGAACCGGACACGGGGTCCTCCGATTCTCCTTTGACAACCTGCTCCGAGATCTCATAGTCATGAAAACAGATGAGATGGGGGACTGGAATAGAGAAGGGGAAAAGCCTGAGTTTGAAAAAGAGTAAATTTTGGACACTTCTTACTCCTTTTCTAAGTCCTTGCCCTCAGAGATATACAATTCAAATTTTATTTTGTACCCCTATCCAGCTATCAAGTTACAGGGTCATAAACACAGTCTGCTAGATTGCACAAAGTGGAGAGACAGCTCTCTACTGTTAGATCTGTGATTTCTACTGTTTTTGATACTGTTCCAAGCTTTCCCCTCTCTGGTCCTACAGATCTTTGAGCTAAATGGCCATGCCTTAGTTGGACACCTGTTGGCTCAGCCATGTCCCCTCATGGATCATACGTGGATGTTCCTTTTTCTTACCCCCATGGTACGGGTTGTACAAGAACAAATTAATTCAAAATGGATGAAGAAGGAAAAAACAATAATCCCGAGGGGAGAGAGAGTGTTTTCCAGGAAGTTGCAGACTGGAGACGGTCAGGAAAGGTCCAGCTGGTGGAGAAATGCGGAAATGGCCCTGGTTTTGCTCCCCAAACCTACGTGTCCTGTATTAGTTTCCTATGCTGAGTAACCAGTGACCAGAAATGCAGCGGTATAACACCTGTAGTTCCTGTGGGTCTGGATTCTGCGTGTAGGTTAGCTGGGTCCTCTGCTGAGACTCTTAAAAGCTGAAGTCAAGCAGTCAGCTGGGGCTGCAGTCTCATCTGGAGCATCGGGTCCTCTTCCAAGTCACTGGTGTTGGCAGAGCTCGATTATGCTCAGCGTCCTCATTTTCTTACTAGCTCTTGGCCAGGCTGTAGCTGTAGAGGCTGCCCTGGGGCCCTTGTCTGTGGTGGCTTATTTCTAGGTGAGCATCTCCATAAAGGGCTCACCTGATTAACTAAGGCTGGTCCAGGATATTCTCCTTTTTAGCTAACCCAAAGTCAGCTGATGAGAGGCTTTAATTAAGTCTGCAAAATCCCTTCACCTTACAATCTAGCGTCATCAGAGGCATGATCGTCCATCATAGTCCTCATAGGTATCGCCCCTATTGATGCAGAGCATGTGCGTCAGGAGGCAGGGATCTTGGTCCATCTTAGAAAAAGGCCAGAGGGGAGGGAGGTTGGGGGACTGGATGAAAAGGTAAAGGGATTGAGAAACACAGATGGGTAGTTATGAAGTAGTCTCAGGGATGTAAAGTAAAGCATAGGAAATGCAGTGGATAATTTTATAATAACCAAGTATGGTGCCAGGTGGGTACTGGAAATATCAGGAGACCACTTTGTAAATTGTCTAATACAGAGAGTAATATTAAATGTAAACAATAATTGGAAAAAAAAAAAGGAATAAGGCCTACCACATGTCCAGGATTGTTTATTATATTTGGGGAACTAAATGTTAATTGTTAGCTGGTTGAAAGCTCTATAAAATATTAATTTTCGCCTGGCCAGTGTTGTTCAGTGATTGAGTGTTGACCCATGAACCAGTTTGATTACTGGTCAGGGCACATGCCTGGGTTTCAGGCATGATCCCCAGTAGGGGGCGGACAGGATCATTCTCTCTCATCATTGATGTTTCTTTCTCTCTCCCTTTCTCTGAAATCAATAAAAATATAAAGTGTCAGAGCATAAAGCTTATGAAGTCTATTGAGATCCTCCCCTAAATGCCCAGTCTTTAAAACTCCTCCAAACGAAGGCCCAGTGTGCACTCCGCTGAATAATAAAGTTAAATTTTTTTTTAAAAAGCCAGTCTAGCTAATTCTTTAAAAGTTAATTTTTATGGATCTCAAATTAATTATATCAACTTCAACCTGCAACTTTTTTGAGAAATGCTAAGCTGAATAAAATATTTCTAGCCTTTCCTTCCAGAATTTGCAATCACAGAGTGCTAGAAATTGCCAGAGTTCATCTCATTATCTGCATTCCTTGTGCAAATGAGGAAACTGTCTTCATGGAAGAGACTTCCCAAGGTTGTGGTGCAGCGGGAGGCTGCAAGTGCTTTGTCCGTTTCTATCTTTTCCTTTTCTGTGTGTCTCTTCGTGGTTTTTTTAAGATGAGCTCCTAGTACTCTTTATTAACCTGGAGCTCACTGACGTTAACGAACAGTTCTCTTTGTTTGCCATTGTCTTGTGAATCAGAACTTTTTTTTTTTTCTGATATGTGTAACAATTGGTTACTAAATGACTCGGAATCCTGGATAAAATGAGCTCTTTTTGGGGTTGTTTATTTGTATTTGTATAATCTTCATCATTTTCATGATAACTCACACAGTCAAGGAATTGCATGGAGCTAATGGTGGGGAAAGGAACTACAGAAAGCTTTTAGGATCCAACTGACTCACACACAAAAAAAAGAAACACTTTTTTTTCTGTGGTTAACAATTTGATTGATATCCATTAAGTAATTTTCCATGCTCCTCTCTCCCCACATTCAGTGATACTTGGTAGTTTTTAAAAAATATGTCAACTTAAGCATAAATAGAATTGAATATTTTTACATTTCTTCTTCCAAAGTAAAATCTTACCATTGACAAGACAATGTGTGTCTATGGCAGTTTGTATTCAAGCTTCCTCTCCGGAGGACTTCCTGTTAACTGACCTCCGGGGTGGATAGACTCGCTCTTAGCGTGAAAAGTGACTGTTACCAATCGAGAATCTAGTTATTGTCCCAGGACAGAGACTGTGGGTGTGTCAAGTAGGCTTAGAAGGTCCTTAGTCTGAATGCATGACTAAAGTCATGTATGACTTAGCTCAGTCCCCGGCTGCCTGATTTGGGGTGAAGCAATGGACTGCTGCCAATTTGTGTCTGAGCACATTTGTTTAGCATGAGCTGAATTCCCACGGTGGGGGAAGCAATGTGGCCGTGACCATCTCTTTCATCTTACATCTCAGCTTGGTTGCAGGTACAAACGAGGACATCTCTTATGTTCACGTGAGAAGGGCTGAACCACTTCTGCCATTCGTGAAGCTTATGATCTGTGACATCACTCTTGGACCCTGGGGTCTGAGGAGTTTGTGTTTACTCTTTACCATCTATGAAACTCATTTGTCCATTTGTTAAATCTCCGTTAAAACAAAGGTTCCTTGCCTTAGCCAGTTTGGCTCAGTGTTTAGAGCTTCGACCTGTGGACTCAAGGGTCCCGGGATCAATTCTGGGTTGCGAGTTCAGTCCCCCAATAGGGGGCATGCAGGAGGCAGACAATCACTGATTCCCTCTCATCATTACTGTTTCTATCTCTCTCTTTCTCTCCCTTCCTCTCTGAAATCAATAAAAATATATTTAAAAACAAAACCAACAAACAAAAAACCATAACAGAGGTTCCTTGGGATTAGAATAGTGTCCCCCGTGTCGGTCGGGGGATCATCTTTTAAAAAAAATATATTTTATTGATTTTTTACAGAGAAGAAGAGAAAGGGATAGAGAGTTAGAAACATTGATGAGAGAGAGACATCGATCAGCCGCCTCCTGCACACCCCCTACAGGGGCTGTGCCCGCAACCAGGATACATGCCCTTGATCGGAATCGAACCCGGGACCCTTCAGTCTCCAGGCCGATGCTCTCTCCACTGAGCCAAACCGGTCTCGATGGGGGGATCATCTTTGTACCTATCGCATGTTGTAGTAATTCTTCTGTGGGCTCAGGCCTTTGGCAACAAGGAGATGTTTAAGAGTCTGTGTGTCTGTGTATCTGTAAATGTAGCCGATGATTGATAAGAGTGTGACTCTCTTTCTAGTGTATTTAGATGCTCCTGAGATGACACAAAACAAAACACGTTTCTTTTTTTCTTTTTTTTAAAATATACTTTATTGATTTTTTTACAGAGAGAAAGGGAGAGGAATAGAGAGTTAGAAACATCAATGAGAAAGAGACATTGATTAGCCGCCTCCTGCATACCTCCCACTGGGGATGTGCCTGCAACCAAAGCACATGCCCTTGACCAGAATCCAACCTGGGACCCTCCAGTCTGCAGGCCGACGCTCTGTCCACTGAGCCAAACCGGTTTCAGCAAAACACATTTCTTTAAAAGCTCACTGGCTTTGAGTCCCATCAGCATCTCGCCAGGTGCTTTGCGTTTTGAGGTATTTAGGATGTCCTCTCTGAAACCTCGGGCCCCATGTTTCTTCTCTGAGGTTTGCAAAGAACGCTGAGGTGTTGCTCCTTGGTAGCACCGGTAACAGTTTCCGTTCGTTAAGTATTTGAGTGAATATCAATTCATGTCCACCGCCACCGCTGGACTGCAAACGCCTGTTCCCCAGGACTGTGTCTGTCTGTGACCCCTGCCTCGCAGAACATGTTAGTGATCAAAGGCTCGGTGGTCACAGCTGGTAAATGTTTTTAGGAAACACTCTTTTATCTACAGACATATGTTTTTCTGCTTCTTAAAAATTGGAATTCCTGTTGTAAGTAATGTGATTGCCAAAGGTCTCTCATCTCTGAACCAAAGGATTACAAGGAATACCTTAACACATTTTAATGTGAAAGCAAAATGTCTGCCACCTGGTGTCAGATTAAGAATTAGCATCTTGCATAAAAACAGTTATATAGATCAATGGAACCGAATAGAGAGCCCATAGATAAATCCTCTCTTATCTGATCAATTAATCTATGACAAAGGGGGCAAGAACATACAATGGAGTAAAGATAGTCTCTTTAGTAAATGGTATGTGGAAAACTGGACAGATGCATGCAAAAATAATTGGACCACTTTCTTATACCATATACAAAAAAAACTCAAAATACATTAAAGACTTAAATGTAAGACCTGAGATGGTAAAACTTCTAGAAGAAAACATAAACAATAAACTCTCTGCCGAAACTGGTTTGACTCAGTGAATAGAGCATCGGCCTGCGGACTGAAGAGTCCTGGGTTCAATTCTGGTCAAGGGTACATCCCCAGAAGGGGCATGCAGGAGGCAGCTGATCGATGTCTCTCATTGACGTTTCTAACTCTCTATCCCTCTTTCTTCTTCTCTTTAAAAAAATCAATAAAATATATATTTTTAAAAACACAACTCTCTGATAGCGCTCTTAGCAGTTGCTTTTTGGATAAGTCTCTTTGGGCAAGGCATTTGCACAGCAAGGACACCACCAACAGAATGAAAAGACAACCTACTGAATGGGAGAAGGTATTCACAAATGATCAATCTGATAAAGGATTAGTTCCAAGAAACTCATACAACTTAACACCAAAAAAAAAAAAAAAAAAAAGAAAGAAAGAAAGAAAGAAAAATCTGATTAAAAATGGGCAAAGGATCTGAATAGACATTTCTCATCATACAGATGTTCAACAGACATCTGAAAAAATGCGCATCATCACTAATTGTCAGGCAAATGCAAATCAAAGCATCAATAAATAACAAGTGTTGGCAAGAATGTAGAGAAAAGGGAACCCTTGTACACTGTTGGTGGGATTGTAAATGAGCGCAGTCCTTAAGGAAAACAGTATGGAGATTCCTCAAAAAGTTAAAAATAGAGCTGCCATACAACCCAGCAATTCCACTTCTGGGTATTTACTGGAAGAAAACAAAAATGCAAATTCAAAAACGTATGTGCACCTCTATGTTTATTGTAGCCTTGCTAGTAACAGCCAAAATACTGGAGCAAACTAGATGTCCATCAATAGATGAATGAATGAAGGTGTAAATGGGATTTTATTCAACAATAAAAAAGAATGGAATCTTGCCATTTGCGACAACATGGATGGGCCTAGAGAACATTATGCTAAGTGAAATGAGTCACCCAGAGAGGGACAAGTACCAGAGGATTTCACTTATATGTGGAATCTAAAACAAACAAAGGAATAAATAAAACAAACAACAGACTCATAAATATAGAGAACAAGCTGATGGCTATCAGGAGGTAGATGGACAGGAAGATGGTAATTTAAAAAACAGAGTTTATGGAAAAAATAAAGGGGTAACTCAGTCTTCTTTGGCTAGCACCCCATCCTTCAAAAAGACAACTGGCATCCTGGATAATTCTGATATTGAGTGAATCCTATTACATTTACTATTTAATTGTTACAGTAAATTACTACACATTTTACATAAATTTAAAGTAAGCATCATTCTGAATTTGATTCTGTCTTGCTACTATGAAATTGGGATTTTTGCACATGTATCAGCATTATCTTTGTTTTTTCCAGATCTACAAAACAATTTAGAATTAAAGTATCATTTTAGTAAATTTTCTATATACTGTTAACTCTGTAGCTGGAATTTTATAAAGAAATGATAGCTTTTACATGAAACAGAAATAGCCTTAAACATCATTCATATTTTATGAGTTTGTATAAACCTTGTTACCGATGCTAGTTTTCCTAATAATTTCAACTAAAAGGAAGGATAAAAATTTACTTTTTAAAAGTCTGAATACCTTAAATTTACTGGTTTGGATTAAGTGGTAATGAAAGTATTCCTGAGATTCCTTAGAATTAGAGTCAACCTAAGTTGTAGGAAAAAAAAAATAAGTAAAGAATGGGTTTCTCTGTTTTGTAAAGAATAAGGTTTTATCTGGGGGAAGTAGGGTGTTTTTCTTACTTACCTGCAAGCTGCCTATCTGCACTGCACAGGGGACCTTACAGCAGTCTGTACAGGAGACACAGTGCCTGGAGTGGTAAAAACTCATAAATGTTAGAAGATGAAGGTATTTATTAGCAGCGTGCAGCATGCACCCAGCTATTGCACGAGATGCTAAAGACCCATCCCTTATATCCATCTGCTCCATTTATAGCCTCAAGGAGCTAAAATTCCATCGCAGGAGTCAGACAGTAATTAAACAAAATTAGTTGTGATCACTGCTCAACATGGAAAACCGCTCCGGTTTAGGGCATAGGAACAGAATTAGATCAGTGAGATGAAGCTGAAACAAGGGCAGAAGCCTTTGGAGAAGCCAGAAATATAGGCCATTGTCCGTGTCCCAACCATTTTCACTTCAGTTACTGTGGAAAGCCAGGTCCTTGCTCCAAGCCTTTTCCTCGGATTTAGATGCAATGGTAACACATGTAGGCAAGGGGTTGGGTTTAGTGGTTTAAAAGGGAACTGAGAGGTGGAAGGAAGAGTCAGGAGAAAAGAAACCCATCGAGCCAAGCCTTCCAATGTTAGCAAGGCGATAGCTTAGCATTGGAGTGGGGGTGGGGGAAGAGGCAGGGAGTCCAGACCACACTGTAAGTGGTCCGAGAGCATTCAGTTAGCAGTGATAGATGTGGAGAATTTAAGCGTCTCCTTGTAGCAGTTGATATTTGGAGTCCTGGCCTCGAGTCATCAAAAAAGAGGTGAACTCATGCTCTGAGCACTTGAACGAAGCAGAGAAATGAACAGTGAGTGCAAGGCCCTCTGCATTGGGGTGAGGTTTGTGCCCCGCTGGGATGTGAGTTCCTTGAAGGCAGTGACCATATCTCCTTCATATCTGTATCCTCAGGATTTGTGTGCGTCCAGCCCAAAGCAGTCAGCTGGTCAGTAGATGTCCTCCGATTGTGTCCGATTAAAGAGGGGAACGTCTCTAGGCAGGTCTTCATGGAGGTCGTAGAATTAGAGGTGCACAGAGCTAGATGCACAGCAAACCGTGCCTTCAGCAGCCTGGCCTTCAGTTCTGCCGCAGAAGAAATGGGCAGCAGCTTCTGTTCTTTTATCGCCTCGCTATTGTCATGATACCGTTAACTATAACAAAACCACAACTCCCTCTTTTAATAACTCCGTCCGCCATTCATTGACTGATTTGTTGGGTCTGTGTGAGCACACATTTATTACGCTGTCTGTGTGCTTGGCCCTAGCGAGGTCCGGTGGGGGCAGGTGGGTGAAGATTTCTCCCTGACCTCAGACAATTGGATGTAGAAGATACCGCTGAATACATTAGCTATTGTTATGGTTTGAATTATGTCCTCCTAAGAGATATGTTGAAGTTCTAACTAACCCCTGACAGCAGTGCCTGTGACCTTATTTGGGAATAAGGTCTTGGGAAGATGTCATCAAGTTAAGATGAGGTCCTGCTGGAGTGGAATGGGCCCTAATTCAACACGACTGGTATCCTCACAGGAAGGGGGATGTGGGCCGAGACACACAGGGAGATGTGTGTGAAGATGGAGGCACTGATTGGAGTTAGGCTGCTCCAAACCAAGGAAGACTTGGGGCTACCAGAAGCCGGGAAAGGCTAGGAGAGATCCTCCCCTGGAGGTTCAGAGGGAGCATGGCCCTACCAGCACCTGGATTTTGGACGTCTAGCTTCCAGAACAGCTAGCGTGAATTCCTGTTGTCAAAAGCCATCTGGTTTTGTGGTACTTGGTTGGGCAGCCCTAGCAGAATACAACTATCATACACTTCTCTGTGAATCAGAAGGAGATAGAGAATCATTCCAGCAGCGTAACTGGGGCGAGTTCAAAAGAACACTGCTCACAGAGCAAGAGTACTGCTCACAGAGTTTGATACGGGTAAGAGAAATCCCCAGGGATGGGGAAGCTTCCCGGGGCTGGTCTCCATTCCCACTCCAAGGGTGAGGAGCCACGGGAAGGGCAGGTCCCGGGGGCCCATGCAGAGCTTCATTTGCAGCTGTGGGTGTGGGAGCGGGGCCTGATCTTAGCCCTCCGGCCTGTGCTCCTGAGAGAGGAAGCTGGGGAATTCTCACTCCTGCCTCTTTCTCCTCCCTCCTTCCTGTCACCCGCTGAGCTGCTCATCAACCCACCCTGCCTGGAATCTAGCTTCTTGGGGTGTAGGGCCGGGTGGAAAGGGTGGAGAAGAGGAACTGGAGAATCTCCCACACCTCTGGAGTGAGGGGTCTCCTTGAGAAGGAAAGAATCCAGTGTTTATGACAAGATTGTGCATCCCACTCAACAAATACTGTGGTTGTGGATATGGACTGCCGAGAAGTGTTTATTAAGTACCTACTGTAGTGCCGGAAACTAGACAGCTCTGGGGATGGCACTAAGCAAAGTAGACTGTCCTTACCCTTGTTAAAGTCTAGTGAGTACCAACTCTCTTAACAAGGGTTAAAAGTTCTGTAAGACTCCACTTTTCTCATAAGGGTGTAATTTCAGTGTAGCTTTAAATTACTTACTGGAAGTCATTCTCTCTGAGGCCTGCAAGCATGAGGACAATGAGGGGATCTCTCATGTTTAACAGCCCAACACTTAGCCTGACACCTTACTCATGGCTGATGTTCAGTGAAAGAAAGAAACATGGAAGAGAGAGTGGAAGGAAAGGGATGTGGAGAGAGAGAGGAAGGAGAGTAGAAGGAGGAGGGAAAGGAAAAGGAGAAAGCCTTATATTTATCAGAGACAAAAATTTTTTCCTCTACCTTCGGATGTTCAATAGCTGGGGCATGCAAATTAAACTGATATTAAAGCAGATTAGCAAGGGAAAACAGATTGAATTACATACTTAATGCCTCCTCCAGAGTTCCCTGGAGAGGTCTGTTAGAATTTGGAGCTTATATACCATTTTCATAGGGAATGGGGATGGGCAAAGTAGCACTTTGAGGAGAACAACTTTTTTTTAGAAAGGGCATTTATGGAAAAACATATTACTTAGGGGGAGTATAACTAGGGTTTTAGGAGAGCAGGTGGGAGCTAGGATAGTTTGGTGACAGTGTATTTGGGCGTGGCCTTCTTGTCGCCCAGAAGGGGTTTTATGATGGTTGAGTTCTTTGGGGAGGCTCTGCTTTGGGGCAGATTAGAGATTTCAGAAACTCAAATGCTTTCAGTGCAGAGTTATTTCTGTGCCACAGTGGCTTATTCTAGACCCTTTCATTTTACTATTTAGGAATTTCTCAAAATTAGTGGTGGCTTAAAATACATGAAATTGGACCGATTAAGTGCATTAGGGAGTTTTGCTATTTGAAAGGATGTTTACATGAATCCTTGAGCATGGAACCATGCTAAAACAAAATAGTCTGTAATTTATCTATTTTATAACTCTGGATTTAACTTATGGGGGTTTTGTTTCGTTTCCTGAGAGCACTCTTGTTCAATTTTAGGGATTGAAACCAAATATCTTTCTGTCTTTTTTGTTACCGCTCTCATAAAGTGATTGGTTCATATAAAGCTTTAATATGAACATGAAATGATTTATTTTGCACTGTACCCTTTTCATACCTAAATTGGTGGTTTAGCTGTAGACCAACAATTTTGGGGAATACCTTCACTCATTTTAATGTTCAAGCAAAATACCTGCCACCTGCTGTCAGATTAAGAACCAAAAGGTATCAAAGGAACGGTTGTTGGATACTTATTTTCCTGGCTCTTCAAACATTTTCTGTTATTAAATTAGGGGTGCTAACTCCTTTGTGCCTCCAAAGTACCATTACTAAAAAGGAACCAGGTCTCCTTGGATGCCCATATAAGGAAAACACTTCTAGGAAAAACACTGCAGAATCCCTGAGCAGCTATGCTGTCTAGTAGCCTGGGGATGGGGAAATGCAGAGAGAATGAAAAGCAGCTGACTTCACTATTTTCCCGCAGCAAGTTTCTGCCATTTCTGCACGATGCAGAATTTATCCTTAGAGAGTCTCACTCCAGTTACTGCGTCCTTTATCGGAACGAGTGGAGAATTTAGTTTTTATACTTGCCAATCGGACAAAATGCCTCCTCAGCTTAAGATCAATGAGGGAAGTTCTTGTGAAAAGGTTAACAAAGGAAACCAAAAAATAAGAGAAGGCAGGTTCGCAAGGCCACGGATCTGTTTCTCTATATGCAGTTTGAATTTTGGATTAAAATTTTTCCTGCCTTTTAGAGTTTGCATCACTTAAGGAAGAATTGTGCTGACATCCCCCCCCCCCCCCAAAAAAAATTGGGTTTTGCTGGAGCTTGTCAGTCAATAGAAATATGCTGAGCAGAACGAAGACATTTCATAGCCTCGATGTAGGAATTATTTTCATAAAAGCTGGCTTGCATGTTCACCAATGCTAAGAATGCCTCAGGTTGCAAGTATGTGTGAGGAAAATTACTTGCCTCCTGAGACGTAAACTCTATAAATAAACGGCACAGTCAGAAGGAACTGTGAGTTATGGAACCATAGAGGATTCTTGGTCTCGTGGGGCAAAGGTATGTTTACTGTCTGTGAAAGAGGAAGGGCTCCAGTGTGTGACAGGGACATCCTTCATTCGTGCTGGACAGAAGGGGGTGGTCTGGCTGGGACTGGGATATAGGACTTTCATTGCTAAAACCAGGGAAGTCCCAGGAGAATCAAGACAGTTCATTACCCGGGTAGACGCTCTGCTCATCACAGGACGTGGAACATCCCTGGGATACCTCAGCAGTGGTACCCAAACACCCCCCTCTATTTCCAGATGCCCCTTAGAGGTAGAACTGTCCCTGGCGAGTCTCGCCTAGGCTGTTGGAGCCCCTGGTTGGCAACACCATGGCTGAAGTGAGGTGGGTGCAAAGGATATCTTCCCTCTTCCAACAAAGACCCAAATGCTCAAAGGAAAGAAGGGAGAGGGGTGGTGATGCTAATAAATACTTCGTTGAATGGGGGGGAGATGAGGAAATTGATTCTGTGTATAAACACTTAGTCAAGTTCTCATTCGTTTGTGGGTCTTATTCACAAGTAATTACCGGTTTTCACAGAATATTTGAATTAATGCCTATAGTCATGCAGCATGTCCACACATAGAATATCTGGGTGGGTGGGAGAGAGAATGGACCTCCATCCCACTCTCCCCCCGTCTCCTTTGAAGCAGAGAATCAGTTCCCAGTGGTGGCGCCTCTTTCTGATGGGATGAGGCAGGAGGAAGATGCGCAGCCTCTGACTTAGGAAGACTTGAGGTAATATCAGAACGTGTGAGGGCAGACTGTGTTGTGAAAAATCCCTAATTACAGGGCTGGTGTGTAGGACCAACATATGTATTATTATTATCTGTAAGGAATATAAATGCTAAGCTCAGTTTTATTGATTAGGAAAGCCCAGCCTTGTTCTGTTATTTAAGGGGATTTAAATAGATTATACTGGGTAACCTTGGGTTGAAACACATATCCTTTACATTTCAAAATTGGTCAATGTATTCTTCATGTAACCTGATCGATCCTCGTCTTCTCCTGGTAAACATAAGCTTGTTCACAGAGATACAGCAGGAAGTCGTGTTGTCATGGCAACAGTTCCAGGCTGGGAGGAGGACTCTTTCAAATGGCCAGTGACTGGTTTTTAATCACTGATTTATAGCAATAGCAAAATTAAATAGCGGTGTCGATCTTGTAATTATATGTTAATTTGGTTCTGTGTTTTCACTTCTGTTATTGGCACATGATTTGTGAACATGCGTTATGAGACATAATTTTTACACTGATACACCCAACTCCGTCTCATCTGTTTTCTACCTTGTTAATAATAATATTCACAAAACGTATGGATTTTCTGGCTCAGAACTTTTGGTAGCATTTTTGTTGCTGTACAATGAATTCTGAACTCATGAATGCTGTTGGGAGGCCCGGTGAGAAGTGGCTTCCACCTCCCATTCAGCTTTCTCTCCAGGGCATCGTCGCAGACCCCAACTTGTGCGATCTTTGACTCCAGACTTCATGAGCTGAGGGGGAGGGTGTCTCACTGAAAACTGTAACACTGCTCTAACTGGTTTGGCTCAGTGGATAGAGCGTCAGCCTGGAGACTCAAGGGTCCCAGGTTCGATTCCGGTCAAGGGCATGTACTTTGGTTGCAGGTGCAGCCTCAGGGATTGTGCAGGAGGCAGCTGATGGATGCTTCTCTCTCATCGATGTTTCTAACTCTCCCTCTCCCTTCCTCTCTGTAAAAAATCCATAAAATATTTATATTTTTTAAAAAAACTAACACTGAGTAGAAAATCAGTCTGAGTAATTTGTCTCTAAAGGGAGGTGTAGGACTAGGAGGAACAGGTTAATTTTGAAAATGGATTCTTGGGAAAAGTTTTGTGGAGAAAGCAACCTTTAAAGGATGACCAAGTTTTGGTTTGGAGGAAGGTAGAGAAGGAGATTCCATCTAAAGAAACAGCATAAGCACATGGCTGCTAAAATGCACAGAATGCTGTGAGACCAGCGAGTGTTCATTTTGTCTAGATTGGACGGGGCAGCGGGTGGGAAATGTTGGAGGGAGTGGATACCGTTGATGAGGGCATTGGCCACACTGCCATGCTCAGGGAAGTCCATTTATTTTGTGTAGGAAGAGGAGTGAGAAGTGGTTGAAACGGATATTCTCTGGGAATTACTAGTTGGGGTTAATTAGAGGGAGCGGTGATGTCATAACTAATTATGAACCATTTTAAAATCCGGGTGAGGTTCTTGAGAGGTTGGACTGAAACACTGCTATGGAGGTTGGAAAGCAAGGCATGCGTATGCAGGCTGTACTGTTCTTGATTCTGTTCCTCAAAGAGATGATTTTGTATATTGACCAACGTGCACTTACAAGCACGTGCTCTAGTGGGGGACTGCCTGCCTAAACCCCAGCTCTAGCTCTGGAACCATGAGTCACTTTCTCTGTGCATCATCTATAAAATGGGGGAAAGATCACACCAACCTTAAAAGGTTCTAGTAAGGAGAAAATGAATCAATAAGTGTGAAGTGCTTTGAACCTTGCTTGGCACATGATAAACTTCTCAATGAACATTCACGTTGATGCTGATGTTGATGAATTCTGGAAATACTGCTGAGTGTAGGGCACTTTTTTATAATGCTCTTAAGCACTCTCAAGGAAGTAAGTTATCTGACTCTATTCCTCGCCAAACATCTTCATCTGCCCCTCTAGGAACTCTCATATAGTTAATTTGATGGACAGCAGTTGACCATCCATCATGTGCCAGGCATTGTACTCAGTACTAGAGTTTCAAATATGAAAATGCAAGGTTTTTGTCATAAATGAACACAATTGGCCTATATAAAAGAGTAAAAAATAGTCCATATATGGCAAAGGACCACATAAGAAAGAGAGTGGGAGAATGAGAGTGTAAGTGTCTTGTTGGGGGGGCAGGAGGGAAGGGTGAGGATTACTGAATACCATGTGATTTCTAAATTGTTAATGCTAAGGTCATTTTGATTTAAAATTTTTTATTATTATTTTAAAAGCACCCTGTGGATGCTCAAATCATATTTGCGTGTCTATATTGATCAATTATATCAGATTTTTCCCAACTAAATTTTATTATTTTAAATCATAGCTTCAGAATGAGGTATAGTAGAAAATTTCTTTTCATGTTAGTCTGGTTTCAAGGACTGGCTTCAATTTCAGAAGAGTGGCACTAATCCTAAGTAAGTTTTTAAATGAGAGAAATGGAAGGTCCTGAGTGCTTCAGAACTGTTGGCAATTCCTGACCTAAAATGTTAATATTTAATCCTGGACTGCTTTGATAGCATTCCAATCAGGGGATCACATTATGTTTTTCACAACCTCCCACTTTAAAGGCTCCTACGAAATTTTTCAGAAAGGATCCCTCTTTTACCGCTGGCTCACTGGAAGCCTCTAGACCAGTGTGGGGCCATTAGAAATACAACTCGAGCCACATATGTAATACCAGACATCTAATAACCTCATTCAATAAGTAAGAGTGAACAGGTGAAATTGATTTTAATCATGCATTTTATTTAACCGAATACAGTGGTACCTCGAGATACGAGTTTAATTCGTTCCGTAACCTTGAGGCGTGGAAAACCATGAGACGCTCGAGTCGCGGTAAACTGGTAGGTCATGTGCAGCCAGCCGATCTTCGTGATTACACGTATCTCAAATGTTGCTCGTATTTCAAAGCAAAAATCGCTCGCTCGACTGCTCGTATCTCAAAAAATCTCGTATGTTAGGGCACTCGTATCTCGAGGTACCACTGTATATCTGCAATATCACTTTGACATATAACCCATATAAAATTATTAATAAAATATTTTCTGTTCTCTTTATTGCACTAAGTTTTCCAAATCCAGTGTGTGTGTCATGCTGATGACACATCGTTGTGTGGACTGGCCACATTTCATGTGCCCACAAGCCCGTGTGACTAATGGCTACTATGGTAGGACTTAGGGCTTTTAAGAGCCTTGGCCAGCTCAGTTACCTAAACAATGGCTATTATCTTTGTTCAAAAATGTACTTGTGATGTGCACTGTTGTGTTTTTTTTTTGTGTGTGTGTGTGTGTACTTACTTAAAGGGTTTCCCCTCCTGCACTGTGTTTTAAAGATCTACCCATAAGGCTGTACGTACATCGAATGCATCGTTTCTCATTGCTGCCTGGTGTTCCGTGGTGTGAATCCAGCCCACTTTCCTTCAAAGAATGATGGGTTCCCACCGTGCCTCCATTTCTCCCGTACCCCGACAGGGTTATGTGCTCTCGCAGAACTGTGTGAGAAAGTGTGTGGAATACTAGCATATATTCAGTGTTCCTGGGTCATAGAATATATATATTCACCAGTTTGGGGGGAAAAATTATTGACCTTATTTTTATTGATGGCTATATTTTTCTATAATCTTGTTCAGTGAAAAACGACCATTGCAATTGTTCGTTAAATCAGATCCCTTTGACTAGTAGGATGAATCCAGTTGGGGCTCATTTTTCCAGGAGTAGCTTAACAAAATCTCAAAGACATGATTCTCAAACAGGCCTAATGGCCATGAAAGGGGTCAAGCTTTCCCAGGGTGATCAGTGCGGATCTGGGCCAAGTGCAAGTGTAGCCTTTCTTCACAATAAGAAAATGTGCAATTCTCCCACTATCCAGAGAGCATACCATATATATATATGTATATATATATATATATATATATATATATATTTTTTTTTTTTTTTAAATGAATTTGTCTTCAAAGCAGAAAGTGGAAGAAAAAAAAGTATTACCCTTATGAAAGTAATTCCTGGAAAATTTACACTGAAAATACACTCTTGCTTTTTAAAGTAATTTATACTGTTTATTTCTCCAAAAGGAATTTTTTAGGGGGCAAAAAAGAAATCACAGTGTTTTCTTTCACTCAGCCCTTTTCTGCTCCTGGCTCCAAGATTAGGTATTTCCCACTAAAGAGAGGGGTGTGTGCTCTCAATTCATTCATCAAAGCTCATCTGTGACATGAGACACACAAAGTTTGTTTCTCCACGGAAGGAAGCACAAACAGCTGTCTAGGGTGAAGGTCTCCCCATAGCCATCCACTGTCCCCACTGACACCCGCCTGTTTTGTCTGCAACAAGGCGGACTTTGACACAGCATCTGATTCATTGGCTTCCAAATAATGTTCCTCTGTACCCACTTCTGAGATCTAAGGACCATTTGTGTGTGCTGAGAGAGGCTTCGCGGGTGTAGTAATTTCTTTTAGAGAGAAAGGAATGGAGAGTTGAGGAGGAAGACGCTTAGAAATAGCAGAATTCTAGAACAAATAGACCATCATTTACAAGTGGACACCACCTACCCATAGATTCAGAAAGAAGGGAATGGAGTTCACCCAGAACAAAAAAAATACTGCTTGAATCAGTTTTCACAAGTGAGAGGCTTAGATTGAGATGAAGAGAAAAAGCAAAAAACAAAATCTATTTCTGTAGCATAATAAATTTAGAATCCTTCCGAGACACCCTGCAGATAAGACAGATAAGAGCATTTTTCTAGTAGGAAATTACAGCATATTGGCTGGAATTCGAGGCATAGAGGGTTAAGCCCGTACCCTTGTGGGTGAATAAAAACTAACAAACAATCATTCTAGTTTCTTTACTAATTCCATATAGCAAAATAGAAATTGCCAGGCAGGCTAATTAGTGATATATGCCCACACCCCCATTTTCCCTTTTTTTCTTTCCTTCCTCCTTTCTCTTCATTGGTATCCTCTTTTCTATAGATTTCCACCTGTCTGGGTGTTATCTAGGTGGCCTCTATAGTTTTCAGAGAATGAAATATGAAAAGGGGAACCACTCCCACATTGCGCACCTGCTGTGTATGAGACATGTTTGTGGTACTTTGGTTGATTAAATAAAACAAAGAACCAGCCTCGTGTTTTCTTTAGGGAACTTAGATGTGTTTAATTTGTGATGAGTAGTATCTCTACTCTTTCTGAACATTTTGCTATTGGGGACCCACAATTTAAACACCAGATAGTTCCATATCAAATTATTACAGAAAGGGAGTCCTTCTGAACTTTAAGCACTAATTTATTGTTTGAGATTTTGAGAATAACTCTTTTTTTATTTACTTGTCCTTTTCTGGACTTTTGGCTCACTTACCTAATGTTGTCTTTGCTGGATTCTATTTTAAGAAGCATTGGGGTGGGGGGGGGTGGAAAGATACTTTCTACAGGCGTATCCCTGGCAGATGGGATCCACAAATACCCCTGCCTCTTTTCTGCCAGTACATCCCAGCATCTTTGAAAATTTCAGGGCTCTGCATATCGCTCTTCTAATGGTGGAGAGAAAAACCAAACTATTGCACAGGTGTGCAACAGCTAATTGGTTTTGTCGTTTTGTTTTCCCTGGGGAATCTTTGCTTTTCTTTGTTGACCTAGAATTCGAGGGGATGGGCAGGAGGCTGGTGTAGATCAAAGAATTAGTAAATGTGAATCAAATGTGGACATTGCATGTGGTTGGCTGAATCCTGATACTTCTTGAAGTTGGTGAACATTTAAGCCCAGCACTGAATTTGGTATTTTTGACGAGAGTTGGAGGTGACGTTAGGATGCTTGAATTGGTGGGTGATGGAAAGTGAATGAATGATAACTGATGACATTATGTTCCATAAAAATATGCTGTTTTAGAAATGAAGAGTGTTGGAGAATTTGGAAGTCAGGAGCCTGGGTTTTTTAAAACTATGTGATTTAAGTGCCTATAGTTTGAGAGTGAATATGGTTTTGCAAAACTAATTTGTTAGAAGCTGTTTCTTTCCTACGCACTAGGTCTGGAATTCCGTTTCCTGCCATTAGATGGACGAGTTAGGATCAACTCCAACTGTTAGTAATAAAAGCCTCTAAAATCACAGTGGTGGATTACAGCAGATATTGATTTTCCTTTCACACGGAAGCCTAGCAGCAGCCGCCCACTCGTATGCTGGCTCTGTTTCACAAATACCCCAGGAATCCAAATTCCTTGACCATCCTGCTCCACCATCCCTAGAGGATAGCCTGTGTCCTCAGGGTCCAAGGTGGCATGCCTATTCCAGACAGCAAGAAAAAATGTTTTCCCGCTATTTTTTTAAGGAAGGCTCTGAGAAACTGCCATGCCGTTCTGTACTTAACACCTCAGTGGTTGGAATGTTACCTACACGGCTACACCTAGCTGCAAGGGAGGCTGGGAAATGTGTTCTTATTGGGGGTGGCCATGTGTTCAATCAGAAGTCTTCATTGCTTTGGAAGAAGACACAGTATTGATTAACACCTTGCCTTGTCTGCTACAGGTACCTGATTTATGAAACCCCAAGAGCAGGCTTTTCATAGACTACAGGAAAAGCACAGAATGGTTTGCCTCGTTAACTTTATTCTTTTAAAAAATTTGCTTACATTTCATTCCCTGTTGTTCCTGTGATTACCATTTAGAACAAGATTTACGAAGTAAGACCATCGGGACGCAATGTGGAATTTCCGTATTAGTTATTGTCCTTGTACCACCAGTGCTGTTTCCCACATGCCGAGTTCCTCCTAGATTTTGTACTTAGAAGTTTCTTTCTTGATAAACTTCTCTTATCAGACAACTAAAACTTTGTACATTTTTAGAGCAAGAAATTAAATTTCTTCTCAACTCCCTGTTCTCGTTATTTTATTAGTTGAAATATATATGTTTTATGTAAGTAGCTTCAAACTCTTTTTAAAATTCAGGTGGAGACTAAATATCTCAGAGAAGTCAGGAAAAACAGCTTTTACTGTCATTCCTTTACATGTGTCTTTAAAGTTAATTTCAGAAAAACATTCTTCTCTGAACTCCTCCACCCCATCCATAGTTTAAAATCCCACATTACATCAAATATTGCAAACTTGTTCACTCTAGCTGATTGAACAATTCACTTCGGTGCTGCTGCTGTGTGTGTTTTTTTTTTAAGGGCATTTAACCTTTAAAAAACACACTTAACAAAGAGAACGATGCATGAACAAAAACACAGAGGTTTCTCCACCGTCAGCGATCACCAGTTTCCTAGCCTTGCTCAAGTTATTTAACGCTGCCGAAATCTGTTTCCTCACCTGTGAAATGGGGATGTTATCTCCTCTATCTGTGTCATAAGATTTTGTGGGATCCCATGCGGTTGTATTGGTTACAGCATTTGGAAAGTCCTGTAGGGGCCAGCAGTGCATGCTCTCGTTCTTATATTAGAAACAAAATATATGCATTTTAACGTATGGGAGCATAGTTCTGTGTGCTCCCACATTTAGACTTTGATTCTAGGAAAGAATGCATCCACTTCAGCTTGCTTTTTGATGTGCTGAGGAAAGGCCAAATGGTCATTAGTCATTGAACACTGTCTGTTTCCTAGTGTCTCAATAATCACCTTTTGTTCTAATATTTAATGTCGCTGGGAAGTCAGGTCCTGGCACACCACCATTTAAAATAATAATGACCTTGAAATTGGTCCAGGCAACCCTGGAAAGCTTCACTGCAACCTGAGGAGGGACATAGCTCTAAGAGAAAAGTGTATTGAAGACCCTGACAAAATAATGGAAAAGAACATTGGCTCTATTTAATATACTTTTTAAACCAGTCTACCTTGAAAGAGTATGGTGCCAGCAGTGATTTTATCTGTCTAATTGTATGGAAGCCAAAGAAAGATTTCTGCTTATGATGGTGGTATTTTGTCTTCTCTCTTCTAACTGCTCATGTGAAATGATAATAAAATGGCAAAGTTGTGTGGTTGGGTTGACCAAAGTTATGGCAGCTGGACACATTCTCTGGATGATGTTGTGCAGTTACCCTTTGCTCAACCACTGAGCCCCATCGGCCGCTGAGCCACATCAGCAGGTCACCTTTGCTCCGTTTTCATAGATAGAGCTTCCTAGAACACTCTATTTAGGAGTAGGCACTAAATTCCCAAAATTTAAAGCAAAGAATATTAGATCTGATTTGTTGATTTTTCTGGTTAGTCCCATCTGGTATTACGTGGCTGCCATTCAATAGGTATGTGCTATAGTCAGACAACTAATTTTAGGCAGTAAAATTAATCAACCTGCCTAGCAATTTTACATAAATACGTTGTGATCTTTACTTTTTAAAGTTACTTAAATATTGATGATTTCAAGAGCATCCTCATCTGCACCCCTTCTCCATTCATTATTATGGATTAGATTTTGGGATTTCAGACATTCGTTGGTTTCGCCACAAACTTTTGCCAGCACTTCTAAGAAAAACAAAAGTGAGGTTATCGAAATGGTCTGTAGCTTTCTTAAAATGAAGTATAAATCTCCACTAGTGTTTTATGTTTTTATTTTTAACTTTTTTTGAGGAGGAGGCCCTTAAGCCTGTGGCTTTTCAGCAGTGGCTGTAAATTAGGCTACTTTGTCCTTGATGCGTCCTCTACAAGGGACTAGTGTTCTCAGATATTTCATGTCCTCATAAGATTTTAATGTCTCCTTGTATAACTTGTAGGGAATTGCATGTTTTATTATGTATTTAGGTGTTTAGAATAAGACCTTCTGATGATATTACAGTACCTACAGCCAGGCCATAAGATTCACCTCAATTATATGGATGTTTAGGGATGGCTCGATGGGTATTTATTAATACCGGTTTTCCCGCTGAATAATTTTCAGCTGCTTACATCTCGTGCCATTGAGGCGTGTCTTTGCGGAGTCCCCAGGACTCCCGTGTGGTGTTTCGATTTTGGATAACAGTCTGTGAACAGAGGCACATTTGCCTCTTCGTCTTCCACCAGCCTCAGGTCTGTTCCTATTTACGGACCTTCTCGGGGCTGTGAGCTAGAGCAGAAGCCGTCTCAGAGGATGGATGCCTTAAATAACACAGCACACCCAGCAAGCTGTTTTGTTTGGCCTCCGTTCCGGCTGCTTTAATGGCTCACCTACCTGATGGAAAGCAGCCCCCTGCTGATGGAAGAGGTGCCACACACCCCAGCCTGTGTTCTGCACGGGCAGGGCAGCGCCGGGGTTACCGTCCGGTTTTCTTGGGTCAAAATAAAAACAGCCCTTTTAGCACAAACACCTTTGGCAAACTCTGAGAAGTCTTCGTGTGTAGAATGAATTGCACCGTGGTGGAGACCATTTCAAAAGCGCTGGGTCCCCACGGCCACGTTTGAATGAAGCCGTTCACAGACACAGTAACTCGGGTTTCCGGAGTGAGTCCCGTGTGCCTGAATCTGTGCGGGTCGCTCCGTTCTGCATTGGCCCCCTGACGCCGAGCAGCCAGGCCTTGACACACGAGGCCGTTTGTCTGAGGTCACACAGCGAGCCAGTTTTGGGGCTCGGCTTCCGGGCTGTCGGCTGGCTCCAGACTATCCTGTCTGCTATAGTCAAATGGCCCTGACGCTTAACATGTAATAGGGTTAGCTCAGCAAAGACTGTGTCTCCAGTGAGTCCACCGGTAAATGGAGAAATTCTGGGCTGACCTTATGCCAAAATACTTGATAAAAAGATACAAAGTATGTAGTGTCGCCAGGCCCAAATGTAAGGCCCATTTAAATAAGGAGTCCTTAGAATATTTGCTCCAAAAATCTTTTAACAGAAAAGTCCTTAGCTACAAATAGCTCCCTATTGGAAGGACCCTCAGATATCGTGTCCTTTTTTAAAGAAAAATATGGGGAAAGGCGTTAGGGAATTAACACTCCCAAAACTCTTAGGAGTTGTATTGTAACTGTTCAAAGCATGCTACCCCAGGAAGGCTCAGTTGAGTGCAGCGTGTGTTTTTCCTAAGGCTGGGACAGACACCTCGGGGTCTTCGTGTTGCCTTGCCAAATACATGTCACGAAGTCGACGAGGCCCCGAAACTGTTTTTGTCAGGCTGGTGGTGGGTCAGGATTCTAAACGCTTTGGGGCTCCTTCTCTGGTCCCCATAGTCCTTGGGTTTGCCAGTCCCTTTGGCCGAGGACAGTTTTGCATCAATTCTAAGCAGTCTGCGTGCTGCCTGGAACCCTCAGCAAATGCATAATTAACGATCTAGACCTAGAGTCTGGGCTCTGTGCTGCTGTCTTCAAAAGCTGGTAATGGAGCTGGAGGAAATAAAAGTCTTGTTTGCTGTATTCTGAAATTCTGAGTCCAATAAAAATAAAGAAACCAAAAACATGGAGAGATGGAGAGAGAGGGGGGCAGGTGGAGAGGGAGGGAGGCAGGTGGAGAAGGGAGGGAAGGAGGGGAAAAGGGGGAGAAAGAGAGAAGGGAGAGGCTAAGGAAGCAGACCACCAGATGATCAGAAAAAGTTTTAAAGCCAAATTCAAATGGTTTGGATTAAAGTATCCGGATCCCTCGGGAATAACATTGCTTAAAAGAGTAGTAGCAGCTGCATCTAAGACTTTGGAAGAGACAGTCTTTTCTTCTCCAAGAATGGGAGCATTGTGCAAATTATCCTTCCGATTTTGAAGACTCAGATCACATGAGACCTTCGAGAGCTTTCCTTTGCAATAGAGAGCGAATTCTTAGCCTGGGTGGCCTTGACGATGACTTTTCCATTATAGTGACATGACAAGCTCTTTCCTGCCACATGGTCTTTACACTGGCTGTTCCCTCTGCCGGGAATGCTGTCTTCTTGTCTGTCCCCCCAGGCTCACCCCTTCCAGTTTATTCCTCCTAGACCTTCCCACCCTGTACAAACAGGCCATCCCGTCCCCAGGCACAACTGACCACATTTTCTAATTTGTGTTTTATTCATTACCATGTTCCCAGCTTCTAAGAGGAGGCATTTATAGGAGGCCCTCAATACAAAAGAATGAATGAATGAAGAGTGGGTGAATGAATGAATGATTGAATACATATTCACATGCTTTCCTTTATGGCGCCAGCAGTGAGATGGAGTTTACTGGAAAGGAATGATTACCTTCTCTGTTTTTCCAGGCCAGTGGTTCTTGAAAGTACGGGTCTGAAACCAGTAGCATGAAATCCGTAGCTCCAGGGAGCTGTTAGAACTGCAAATCCTCAGACCCACGGAGTCAGAAACGCTGGGGTGTGGCACCCAGTGGTCTCCGCTCTAGCAGGTTCCCCGGGGGACTCTGCTGCTTGAGAACCATGGTCCCGGGTCCTGGACGCCTGGCCTGGGTCTGTCTGATGACCTCTGTATCTCCGGGCCTAAAGCAATGCCTGGCACAGAGCAGACAGGAAGTGGTTGCTGAATGAATCACTCCTTCTCCTCTTCCTCCTCACTCCCCCCCACACCCCATGCCCTGCACACCGAAGGCAGGCATTGAGGAAGGGAGTGCCTGCCATCTGAGGACCCAAGGGAAAGGTCTACAGACCTGGCCAAGTTCAGAATCCTGGCGCACCCATTCCTCCTGCCTGTGGCCTCCAGGAGGCGAGGAATTTTCCAGCTGCTGCTGGCAGATGCTAATTTGTTTTCATTTGACCCTTGGATTCCTTAGAGGGAGCCTAGGGAGGGGATGATTAGAAGCCGGTTTGCCTCACACACAGGCCCCGCTGGGGAGGCGGGAGGGGAGCAGATCCCTGCAAAGACCCGGGTGGAGCCAGGCCAGCAGCACAGGCGCCAGAGGTGGCTGCAGGGGGCTGGCCTTGCTGCCCACAGATGGGCTCCTTGTTCCCACGTCAAGCATGGCTTTGGGCCCCAGAGGCTCCCAGCAGGAGAGGGACTTTCTGGGGCTCTCAGCCTTGCTATTTTTACACGCTGACTTCCAGGCCCTGCTTCCTGCTCCCTCAGGAAGGAACACAACCGCGAACAATGAAGGACCACAGGGCCACACGGAAAGGGCACCCACTTCCCGAGTTCCGCTCCTCGTCCCTCATCCACCTGTCAGCCTGTGACTTCGCCTTCAGTGTTGACCGCAGACCGTTAAGCAGCTTACGGGCAAGATCCTCGGAACAGAGAGGATGGGCTCCCAGCCTCTGCAGCTGCCTAAGGGGGAGGGTGATCCCCAGGCCTCTGATGGGTGAGCCCAGATGGCGAGTCACTGGAGGCAGATTAGGGAGGGAGGCCCAGAAAGGAAGTGCCTGGGGAAAGCCTGCATGGGAAGTGCCCTCATCGGACTTGCGTGGTTCAGGGGCCAGTCTCCTGGAGTAAATGTTGGTGCCATCACTTCCTAGCCTTCTGACCTTGCTCGGGCCGCTGGCTGGACGCGTGGCCTCAGCATCACAGCCATTGTGATATTTTTCTGTTGTTTCTCCCCCTGTTTATTCATTCACCTTCTCACTTCCCCCGTGCTGTCCATACTGATTTTCCTCGGGTCTTTGAAGAAGTGAAATCCAGCTACCATTTCCTTTCCATGGCAACTTTTTGCTTTTCCTTCAGCAAAACCTAAGCAATTTTCTGGGAATCAAAAGGAGTTGGAGCCGAGACTGGTTTGGCTCAGTGGATAGAGCGTTGGCCTGCGGACTGAAAGGTCCCAGGTTCGATTCCGGTCGGGGGCATGTACCTTGCTTGCGGGCACATCTCCACTGTGGGGTATGCAGGAGGCGGCTGATGGATGTCTCTCTCTCATCGATGTTTCTAACTTTCTATCTCCCTTCCTCTCTGTAAAAAATCAATAAAATATATTAAAAAAAAAAAGGAGTTGGAACTTTCCCCTCTGATAACCTGGTATTTGCAGACTTTCCTGTTGTGATGCGGCCCACGTGCCCTCCTGCATGTCCTCCCCCCTGTGGTGTCCATTTGAGAGCAGCCGCTTAGGCTGTTCTGCAGTGTGTTTTAACAGTCTTAGGACGGAAGCAGTTTCTAGGTGTTTAGATGCCTTGGCCCCACTGTTCGCTTGCCGTGGCCATGGTTTCTAGTTTTATTGTAAGCAACAAAATTCCTTAAAACAACTGACCCTTGTTTGCAAGGAAAATAATACATACAAGACCAATATGTAAAACTGAGAGCCCTCTTAGAGAAAAATGGTGCTATTATGTTTGAAAGGTTCCACCTCCCTGTACCACTGTCTTCCTCCCCAAACTGATAACAATTGAAAACCACTGGCCCATTAAATAAGGTCCAAGGTACTTATTTAAATATATGCATCATTTTATGTAGGAAAAAAAACTACAAAACAAATTGGGGCTATGAAGATGAAACACAACCCTATAAAATAAAAGCCTAATATGCTAAGTGTCCAGTCGTCTGGTCCTCTGTTCAACCAATCAAAGTGTAATATGCTAATGATATGCTAAGGTTGTTCAACTGCTCGCTATGACATGCAATGACCACCAGGGGGCAGAAGCTCCAACTGGTAGGTTAGCTTGCTGCTGCAGTCCAGCCCATCGATTGGAACCGAGCAAGATGGGCTGGACATGCCCTGGAGCCCTCCTGCAGTCCCTCCCCAGCTGGCCAACCTCCTGCGTCCCTCCCTGGCCCCGATAGTTCACTGGTGGGGTCCCCCTGCCTGGCCTGCGCCCTTTTTCAATCCAGGACCCCTTGGGGGATGTCGGAGAGCCAGTTTGGGCCCAATCTCGCAGGCCAAACTGGGGGACCCCACTGGTGCATGAAATCGTGCACTGGGCTTCTAGTGAAGTATAATAGGATTGTGGTGCCCCAAAAGGCATGTTTTTTATTTTTCCTTATTGCATATATCGATAAAAAAAGAAAACAGCCCTTCCAGTGTGGCTTAGTGGTTGAGCATCGTCCTATGAACCAGGAGGTCACAATTCGATTCCCCGTCAGGACACATTCCTGGGTTTCGGGCTTGATCCCTAGAGTGGGTTGTTCAGGAAGCAGCCTATCAATGATTCTCTCTCATCATTGATGTTTCTGTCTCTTCCTCTCCTTCCTCTCTGAAATCAATAAAAATATATTTAAAAAGAAACAAAATCTCAGCTCAAAGTCTCTTGACTTCCAGCCCAGAATTCTTCCCAAAATTTCCTTTTGCATTTTTTTTTTAATACATAAGAATATTCACGTGCACCATCCAGGGAAGGAGACATCACTCTAACCAGAAGAGCATCCCTGTGGGTTGGGGAGTTGCTCCCTTTAGTTAACTTGCACAGAACTCATTTCCTCTGAATCCCTCTTCTGCTAAGTGCCAAGTTCCAAATCCTCACTACTTGGGGACTACATTCATTTCTCCCTTCTTCTTTATTCCTTCTTCTTACCATCCATTCATTTATGTATTCATCCGTTTATCCATCCACCGTCCATCCAACTCAGTGTTAGTGAACACCTGCTGTGCTAGTTCTCAGGAATATGATGGTGAACAAGACTGGCATGAGGTCTGCTTACCCACATAGGGCTCACAGCCCCTTGCTGCCAGTATGGGATGATGTGGAAGGGATTCTGTAAGTGGTTCTGGAACTGTTAATAATACTGTAGATGTGCCCACCTTACTTTCTCCATCATCATCATTTCACCACCATTAATTTTTACCAATAGAATCACTCCCCCTCCCCTTTTTTTTATTCCAATAGAATCTTAGCAGAAACTCAGAATATAAAACAAATATAAGTGGGTGGGTCTGGTTAAAGACAGAACAGCCCAATTAGTTCCTGCCCTGCAACCCACAATGCCTTTCATTTTTCCCTTGAGGTACCTCCTCACACAGCCAAACCTGACGACCACTGACCTTGGTCTCTATCCTTGGTCTGACATCTATATACATAAAAGGTTAATGTGCACAGTGTCCCCTCAGGGGTTCAATCGCTCACTATGACATGTGCTGACCACCAGGAGGGACACGGAATGAAGGAAGGCCCCGACGGGTGACCAACAGCCAGGGAAGCAAGGTTCCAGCCAGCAGCTGGAAGGCCCCGATCAGCCCTGATTGCCAGCCAAGCCTAGAGACCTTACCTGTGCACGAATTTTGTACACTGAGCCTCTAGTAATTTCATATTGTGCTAGTGCTGTGTATATAGCTATTCTCCATCTATGCTAATGCCCCAGCTGTAGAGGAAGCCAGGATAAATGCGTGAACACAGGCCCACAGACCTCAGAAACTCCAGACGTGGTTTCTTGATGTCCTCTTGATGTCCTTTCAGTTTCTAGCCCCAGAGCTTGTCTTGGAGCCACTGGAATGGGACAGGGGATACCCTTGAGCATTTTTTCCCCATGGTCCCCAGACCCATGTATTTAGCTGTCCTGTCTCAGTTGAGATGCTGAAAACAATGTAACTGCAGAAACAATCCCCTAAAACCAGCACAGGACAAAGGAGTTTATGCACATGTTTGTTTGGACTTTGGGTAACTTGAAATTATTTAATCATGCTTAATTTCCTACAGGGGGAGGGTAAGTTCCATCATAATTTGAGACAAGTGGCAGTTTTGCCTCTGGCAAATTTAAATGAAAAAGTGAATGCTGAGATCCAAACAGCCTCATGAATGTACATCTGTGCCCATAGTCTTAATCAGACTCTTTGTTTCGCTTCTTTCTTTCCTGTGGTGGTTGTAGCAGCCTTCCCTCCACCCGCCTGCCCACGTGATGCCGTGACATTTGCACAGAGCAAGGCCCACAGGCTTTCTCATTTGCATTGCACTCCAGCCTTTTCTGAATGGCCACCAAGAAAAGGACCTGATCCTTAGAATAAAGCGATCCCCAGATTCAGAGCTCAAGTTTCTTACGTTTTTCTACCCGCCTGCCGTGATGGGCTGCCTGTGATTCCTCCATTCTGCCTGTGCCTCTATGAATTTCTTACTCTGCGCCTCTTCTCTCTCCTGTCTTCTCTAACCTTTTAATCCATTTCAGATTCAACTCAAACAAAACAAAACAAAAAGTCAAGAAAGAGATTTTCAAAAAGCAAATAGCTATTTAGTAAACTTATAAAATATTCACATAGGCCAGGGAATGGCTGATTAATTTTATTAACCACCTCCCCTGCAGTGTTTAAAAATTATTTCTTGAATTTGAATGCTTTTGGACTTTGCACCTGCTTGCCTGTTTGCCACAGTCCCCCCCCGCCACCATTCTCTGTTATATTTCACACCCACCTGACTTTACATATGTACCAGAGACCCTATGCACGAAATTCGTGCAAAGGGCTCAGCGTTCACAGCCATGGCAGCTTGCTTCAGCCCTAGCAGCCCTGTCTGGAATGACATCCAGAAGGTCATTTGGCTATCCATTGTAATTAGCATATTACGCTTTTATTATTATAGATATTACTAGCCTGGTTTTACAGTCAGCCCAATCCCTTCCTGAATACCAAGGCTTTCCCAGGTGGTCTTCCTTGAGAATCTTCTTTGTGCAATTTAGAGGTCTAGAATTTTATAAAAAGCATTGCTGCTGTGCGTATATTTATATCATATGGGAGTAGTTATTAAAAGGTGGAAATAAAGTATTCATTTATAGAAAATGGTTAAAAGAAAATACGAGTTGTATTCATTGCTGGGAATATTGTAGGATATCAGGCAGTAAATCTTACTAATAATTTATAAATGGACTCAATAGATTTGTGCATAACCTTGTAAATTTCACTAAAGTAGCTAAGTCTGGATAATGGAGCTCGTTAAGCCTGAAACATCACAGGAGGCAATAATGACAAAACTGAATCTGTCCTACTTTGGGCACATCATGAGAAGTCAGGGTTCTTTAGGAAAGACAATAATGCTGGAAAAATAGAAGGCAGCAGGAAAAGAGGAAGTCCAAATATGGGGTTGACTTCATAAAAGAAGTCATAAGTCTGTGCCTACAGGAGCTGAGCAGGGCTGTTGAGGACAGGACACCATGGACATCACTCAGTCATAAGGCCACCAGGACTCAGAGCCACCTCCATAGCACCTAACAACAAATCCAGCCTTGATTTGATCATAGGATTCTTGGATAACTTGATAGTGAGTGGGTCCTTTATATAAATAATTGAGGTCCAGTGCATAAAATCCGTACATGAGTGCGGTACTTAGGCCTGGCCAGCATCCAAAACGCAAGCATCTGGTGTGGAAGGGTAGGAGGTCCCAGCTGACCTCTGGCCCCCCTGTGTCCCCCTCTGCCTGAGTCCCCACACGGAGATGCAATGAGCGCGCCAGACTCTATAGGCCAAGGTGCAGCTGGGCCTCTGGGCCGCCCACCAGTGCCACACAGAAGCCTGGTGGGCAGTGCACTCTCTCCCAGCCGGCCTCGCAGACCGGCTCCCACACGAACCCATGGGAGCCCGACCAGCCCCTGCGGTCCCAGTGGCTGTGGCCTGGCTCACTCGGAAGAGGCCACATGGTTGCAGGGAGGCCTCCTCGCGAGCGCCTGGCACCTAAGCGCGAGGACTTCCTTGGCGCGTGAGTCCTGGTTTCCCACGGGAGGGTGCAGGGGGAGTGAGAGTGAGCTTGGCAGACACTTCGAATTCTCACCATACCTCCATTGCAGCCCCTGCCCAGGCAATGTGGGAGGCTGGCCACCGCACCCACCCCTCAGCCCAGGGCAGAACTCAGATCGGACAAGCAGGGCGATCAGCGGGGCGATTGGGCCCCTGCTCATACCTACCTTGGCCTGGTGCCACCTGCTCCCCTGTTCCACCCTCCTGCCACAGTCCCATTCTTATTGGGGCCCATTAGGGCCAGCAGCGCCTCCACTGCTGCCAGCGCCATGTGACCCACCATGTTCCATGCTCCCCCTTGTGGCCAGCACACATCATAGCGAGTGATCAAACTCCCAGTTGGACAATTTGCATATTAGGCTTTTATTTATAGGACTAGTGGCCTGGTGTATGAACTCATGCACATTGAAAGGAAGTTAATTAGAAGAGATTTTTTGAATATCATTAGTCGCCCTTTTGCTATAACAGAAGTGTCAACCAAATTCACGATCGACAATGACAGATGGAAACACGTGCAATTGGCGCCATCGAGAGCTTTATATGTATTGTGTATGTGTGAGACAACTTAGCCATTTATAGATATAGAATAAACTTGGTTAATTAGACCTGCTTTCTGATTTAGCTAAACTTTTTCCAGCGCAGTGAAAGCATCTCAACTTCTCTTTCAAGTAATTGTCCGCCACACGGCAGTAAATATCAGCACGAAGTGGGTTATTGTTGTAGATCGCGCAGGGAGAACACAGGGTAAAATGTTTAACTGCAGCAGTGTTTGACTGTATTCTGTGCAGTGAGCAAACCTGAAGTCATTTTCAAGGTCCACCGTTTCTTCTTTTCAGTTGGGTCAAGTTTCTAAACTTCCTAAGTCTCCATTTCCCAGCAAATGAAAAGAAAGTAGGATTCCACCCAGTCTCCTATCTTCCTACTCCAGGACTTCTGTGAGGGTCAAATGAAATGAGTCACGGGCATTTGGCTAAAGTGTAAAATGTTTCCACCTGGCTATAAAGCAAGCCGTGTTCCTGGGCTGAAGAAACTTGCAAGGAGGCTAGTCATTAGGGAGAGGAAGTCGGGCGTTGCTGCGGGACGTCATTACCCAGACAGCTGGACACTTAGCATGTTAGCCTTTTATACTAGTAGATTCTCAAAGATCATCCTTCCTTTCCAGTTCTTTGCTTGTTTTATTCCCTATCACCCCTTTACCATGCTCATATCCATTGGATGGCTGTGGTTCTTCTCACTTGGGCTCTGGACGCGTCTGTCTATGGAATTCTTCTGACTATTGGTACTGAACTTGGAAGACTATAATTTGAACAAAACCTTCTCTCCATCTATCTATCTATCTGTCTATCTATCTATTTATTTCTCCTTTTTTTTTCATTTCCCAGCAGATGTATGGAGTGATCACTCATTTCAGACTGACCCGGATTTGCCTCCTGGCTGGAAAAGAGTCAACGACATCGCTGGGACCTATTACTGGCACATACCAACAGGAACGACGCAGTGGGAGCGCCCTGTCTCTGCCCCAGGGGATCTTCCGGGATCTAGGAAAGGCTCGCTCAGTTCTGTAACGCCATCTCCCACCCCAGAGAGTGAGGTAAAAACGGAGTCTCTTTGTAAACGACTTAGTAGAGTGGATGTAACTGGTGATTTCTCTTTACACTCATTGCTTCTGCCCCAACAGGTCATCGAGGTAAGCTTTTTTATTATTGTGCATGTTGCATTTGAAACCTCAGTAATGCCAACCTCTTAGTAAATAGTGTTAATACCATATTTCAGGGATGTTTTCATTTTTTAATGGCTTTTGATCTCTTGAAACACTGTTTTAGGTACACCAAGTAAGAGGGGCTGATTAATGAGAAGTGGTTAAGATTCCCCAGCGCTCCCAGAGGCAGTATTTTACTCTGTAGGTGTCATTGCGTGGTGCTGACTCCATAAAATATTTACACACAGAAGAACGTCTCCTGGCCAGACGTCTTATAATTACTGCATATCCTATTATCCTTGGGTTCGTTGGATTGCATGGAGAGGATGTCTGTAAGAATAACCCTTGAGAGCCCTTAAATACTTAATTTCTATTTTAAAAACAGGATCTGTTTATTTAGCAGAAGTGACGTGATTTTAGAAATAATGAGCAGCATAAATTGCTGCTGTCCCTGAGGAAGAAATCAGAATGTTTAAACAAAGAATCGAGGCATTAGAAAAAAATCCCATTGTGGTATTTATTAATATAAAGAGCCCTACAGAGAACCTCTGTGAATCCTGCTAATGAAATAGTCAAGAGAATTACATTTGGAAAAGGTCACAATTATATAATGGCTTTTTTTTTTTTTAATGTAAGAAAAGTGATTTGATCACTGACACCAAGACATTTTGGCTTTTCTCTGACCACAATCTTGTTTTTTTAAACAACCCGTTTTCTTTTACTTGGGAACATGGATGACATTTGAACTGCATCTCTTAAACTGCAAAGCTCCACCCTTCCTGTAGGAAAAGGAAAGAGATCTTGCTTTCTACATCTGTGATGATTTGTTACTCTTTTCTGGGAGGCAGTAAAACCTACCTTCCCACCACATCCTGCTGTTACTGAGCCACATAGGATTTTGTTGTTTATCACTAGGCGGTTTTGATAACATTTCATTGAAGCATCACATTCCTGCTCTCTGAGCAAATTCCACTCGGTCAATTATTCATCTTGTGTTAGGTGCACTGGGGGATAGAGATGAACGAACACAGCCCCGATGCTCCAAAGAGCTTGGCGGTGGCCTCCTAGCATCTGAGCCAGTTCTCACTGAGGCACGGATATCCTCTCTCTCCCTTCCCCACACACCTTTGCTCTCGGCATCTCTGTTAGAGTCTTTCTCCATGCCAAGGCTTCATTCCCCTCTGGCGACCATTCAGCCATCTTCACCAATGAGAAGTCCCTGCGGCCGGGGAATGCCAGGGTGGGAAGGGGCCATTTGATACCAGTGTCCATGCATCAGAGACAGGGAAACTGAGGCACAGAGAGGTCAGTGACCGGCAGCAATACTGGGTGTAGAACTTGGACTTCCTAAATCCCCCCGAATTATAGGGCCTGAGTGCTTCTCACTCCTCTTCCTTGGCTTTGGGGATTCAGCCTGCTCTGCTTTTGCAGGGACCCAGCAGGGAGGAGATTAGAGTACAGTGGTACCTCGAGATACGAGTTTAATTCATTCCGTAACCTTGAGGCGTGGGAAACTATGAGACGCTCGAATCGCGGTAAACTGGTGGGTCGTGTGCAGCTGGCCGATCCGCGAGATTACTCCTATCTCAAATGTTGCTCGTATTTCAAAGCAAAAATTGCTCGCTCGACGGCTCGTATCTCAAAAATCTCGTATGTTAGGGCACTCGTATCTCGAGGTACCACTGTATCTTTGAGTTCCCATTTGTGCTCAGTAACTCTCTTGTCCTCTGAGTGTGGGAGAAGTGAAATCCTTCCAAAGCTCGCCTCCTGGGGCCAGGGTGTGGGTATGGTGGCGTCCAGGAGGGCACCCCAAGATTTCCGTGTCTCAGATTTTTATTTCTTCAATGACTGTAGTAGACTTTCATTCCTTGTTTTGGGAAGAATGCCGCACAGGTGGGTAGCTGGCCCGGGGGCCAGTGTCAGGTAGCGAGTCCACCTCTAAGCCCCGAGCCTTTTTCTGACGCCCAGTTGGGCCTGTTCTTCCCCCCTCCATGCCTGCTTCCTTCTTCCCATCCATGGGTTGGGGGTCCCTTCCCCTGGCTTTCCCTCCCCCGTCCTGGAGTACAGGGTTTCCCTCACACCCCCATGGCTCAGCCTCTGCTGCTATTTATGACTTCTTGTGGCTTTCAGGCTATTTCACGGATGTTATTTCATTTGTTCCTTCAAGACTCTTCATGTGGCAGGAAAGAGCGCCATCATGTTCCCTGTTTCAGAAAAGAGGCAGCTGAGGCTCGCTCACTGGAGTAAGCAGGCGGCTGGTGTTGCGCTGGGCATTCATCTGGTCCTCCGGCCCCAGGGCCCGTGCTCTGCCCAGGACCGAGTGAATTTCCACCTTGCTGTTAGTTCCCTTCCTCTCTTCTGTTGCTAACCATACCATTGTTGTTGTTTTTTGTTTTTTGTTTTTAATATATTTTATTGATTTTTTACTGAGAGGAAGGGAGAGGGATAGAGAGTCAGAAACATCGATGAGAGAGAAACATCAATCAATTGCCTCTTGCACACCTCCTACTGGGGATGTGCCTGAAACCAAGGCATGTGCCCTTGATCGGAATCGAACCTGGGACCTTTCAGTCCGCAGGCTGAAGCTCTATCCACTGAGCCAAACCGGTTTTGGCCACACCATTGTTTTTGACAAAGTCTCATCCTTCCAAGGAACTTGGCTAATGGATGTGTAGGTTTTGAAGGGAGAGTGACTCCTGTCCAGCCCTTTGATAGGCCAGTGGGATAGGTGTTCTTCAGATCAGCCTCTCCATTGTCTGTTTCATGCATGTTTTTCCTGTAAATAAGGCCACCCAGTAAGTCAAAGGACCAAGCAGACTTTAAAGCCGATAAATTAAAAGGAGACATATGGAATACCTTGAGCAGTAAAGAATTGGAAAATAAATAAAATAAAAGCCAAATAATTAAAATCATAGGGGCAAAGGCAGAGAGCACAAGGGGAGAGCATTGGGGGAAAGGCCCAGCTGTCACCTGCCCCGGGCGCGCAGGTGCTGCAACGGATATTAAATCAGAGGCAGTGAGGGCGATTGCGTGTGTGCAGGGCCAGGCTCAGGCCTTATCAGCTCACTCATAAAACCCTGAGCACCTGGCACCAGAGTTGTCGCTCTTGTTTCACACTGGACGACACGCAGACACAGAGAGCGGAAGGAGCTTGTTCAAGATCACACACCTGACACCCCCACCCCCCCCCTGTAGAATTGAGCTTGAATGGAGGTCCCCCTCGTCCCAAGCTTCACGACACTGTAGGTGAGGGTCTTGGAGAGCCTGGAATCTCTTTCCCTCCCCCAAACGAGGCCTGTGTCCTATGCAGAACCTTCCAGAAAATGACTTCTCTTGATAACATTATCCCAGGTCCTAACAACAGTGAAAGGGACATGATTATTTCTCTGACACCATTTCTTTGATCCCCAAATAAGCTCTATTTCAGCTAATTTGGAAACATGAGAGGGAAACGTTAAGGCGAGAGAAGAAACGTGTAAGATGTTGTGTTGGAAATGCATATCTTATTCAGCTTTTCTCTGAGCTGGCTTTTTAGAAAAGAGTGAGTGCCAGATCTGTTGACGAAGCCTCACAAAAAGTTTAGGACTGACGGCTTCCTTGCAGTTTGACGATTTTACATATCACGTTCCAGAGCTGACTGGGGAAGTGTTAAGCACAGCGGATAATGTTTCCTCTGCACATGCCAGCAGTATTTTCGAACGTTTATAAACTGGCCAGGAAGCTTTTGCTGCTGAAATTTGGCCCGTGATCATCTCCCCCCAAAGTCTGTTGACTTGTTCCAAATTACTGAGAGGTTGGATTTTAGAAGAGGGAGCCACCCAAAATATTTTTATGGGTAACTAATAGCCCTCAGGCAAGTCTCCCCTTACACTCTTTTCAGCCCAAGGTGCTTCCCAGTTCCTTAAGGAGAGAGGATGGAGGAGAAAGGAGGGTTTTGTTTGAGTTGTGGAATTGCTTTCCAACATCTCAGAAGAGAAATATGGAAGAAGAAAGCTCTCCCTGGGCAAGGTTAGAGAACTGAATTCCTTCGGTGGGTTCATCCTCACACAGCATCTGCTGTGTGGTCACAAAGCTGGGTCAGTCCCCGGACACACTGTCTCTGAGGAGCTAAGGCCCCAGGGCTGTCCGAGAACGGAGCACAATCATTGTCATCAGGGTCGGAAGCACTAACCCTCGGCAAGGTCAGGACAGGCACAGGAGAATGTGACCTCAGCTGTAGCTCTAACTCCGGACCATCACTCGCTGTGCTGCCTGAGAGGTGATCAACCGGGCAGTCATGGCTCATGGAAGACGGTCTCCGTTCTTCCTTTACTACCCTGTCCCCCTATCTTTGTGTTGTGACTTTGTCCCTTCACCTGCCTTTTCCTCTTTGGCTTTCTCTTTGTCACTTCTCTCCTTTCATATCTCACTCCCACCATCCAGACTACAGGCTGGGGCAGCTGCAGACTTCCTATAGAACCAAAGAATCTCTGTTGGGTTGTTTTATTTTTTTTTTTAATGTATTACCTACAATATTGTATTCTCTCTCCCCTTAATTAAAAAAAAATTAGATGAATATGTGGTTCTGAAAATTTAAAAGAAATTGTTGTTGGACTCCATCATCCTTAATTTAAAGAAAAAGAAATTATGGTCACTTATGGAAGAGAAAAAAATTTTAATGACTACTATTTTTAAATGCAGAAGGGGAAAAAAAAAGGCCTTTGGCCTAATCATAACATAAAATGTCAGTTTCTATTTTTCCTTACTTGATTTTTGTGTGAAAGGGTTTCTTGAGGAGTACCCGTGTTATTTTAAGTTTTTTTTTTTTAATCACTGTATTAGACCTTTGTTTATTTAAATCTGTAAAGGGTGATTGTTGGAAGCTTGCCAGCTGACTCATGTCTTCGTAGCATGAGAGCTAGATTCATGTCGTTTTAGGACCGTAACCGACTTTTACTTTACAGGGACCCTTTCGTCCAAAGAGTAAATACATAAAACATTTTTAAACACACTCACAGAGAACTTTTCATTAAATCATGAGGGTTTTTTTCTGAATACTTTTTTTTTTAAATAACTCCTCTTTCACCCTCCCCAATCCCAGCAGAATATCTCTTAAGTATAAGTAGCAGTTTGAGATTTATTTTGTCAGACATACACCCTTTTAAGAAAAATGTTCTCTGCAAAAACATAGTGATCTTAGTCTTCCTAATTCATGTTCTGATATCCTCTTTCAAATTTGACTGAAGTGAAAACCAAAGATTGCTCACACGTAAGCAATGATGATGGTTTGGAGCTAAAGAGAACTGGTTTCCTTTTGGGAAAAAAAAAATTTAGCTTAAAATTTTATTTTCCACTCGATACCCCTGCAACATCAGCTCTAAACCTTTGTTGGTCTCTGGCCCCTCTGGAAATATAAGAAAAATTGGGGATCGTCTCCCCTGGAAAACACACATGCACAAGAGCACCCCCAAGCCTTTCAGCACACGGGCTGTTGGAACTTGGCTCCTTCTGCTTTGAGTGGTTTTAAAAGATTGTAGTAATGTTGTGAGCAAAAGGCATGCGCAGTGCTTTCCTCTCATCGTCAAAGGACTGTACTTGACATTTTCCGTTGTTGATTTATTATCTGAGAAAAGAGATCTGCCCACCGAGTCAATGCAACAAATTCATAAGGGTGTCCCTGGGCCTGATTAGTATTATCTCCCCAAATCTTAGATGAAAAATATTTGAATATTCACTCCATCTAGTGAGGGGGGGGGGGGGGGGCGGGATTTCCCCCCCAGAAGTTTTTGTTTAGATTCAAAGATGTATTGTAAGAGTTCTTCCAACAAGGCAAGGCTTCCTGCTTCGTTCTGTAATTATGTTGAGTGATCAAACATTAATTAATTTGTGAAGAGGCTTGTGTGTCCGAGAAGCAGAGCTTTCTGTGGATTAGAGGAATTTACGTTCACTTGCTCAGGGCTAAATCTCAGCAAGATGGTGATGCCAGGCTGTTCCTTGCTAACTCTTTCCCGTCCGTTGTCCCTTTTTTTTTTTTTGCCTTTTCTTTTAAATGAAAATAATTTGACCCCTCGGCTTTTTATGCCCCTGGCCATGGCCATTCCTCAGTTTCCAAACCAGCCCACTGACAAGGGCACCCCTAACTGCACCCCTACCTAAGACAACAGTTTTGTTTGGCTCATGGGAAAGAAAATGGTTCCAGTGGGGTTAGTTGTGCTGGGGATTTAAAATTTGGAAGCATTTTGTTTGCTTCTAAGGCCACAGTTAGCAAACAGGTTTTCTGTCTGCTCACACTGTTCAGGCATGCGTTTTGGTAAGTAAAGTGCCCTCTCTGTCCTGCTAGTCTTTGGATGCTCATCTAGACCTAGAGGAAGTGAGCTGGCAGGCGGCTGGTAGAGTGAATTTGTTCCCTAACCCATCCTGTGAATATCAATGCTAACAACTGTGTCTTGTGTCTTTTTTTTTTCTTTCCTTTTTCTTTTCTTTTTTTTTTTTTTTTAAATCAATGTGCTTTTTTCCCCTGTGTGAATAATTATATGTCTAGAAACAGCCGTGGAGTGATTTTGCTGTTCTGAATGGGGGAAAGATTAATAGTGACATTTGGAAGGCAAGTATATTGTCAGCTCCTTAGATCATTTTCTGTGTTGTCCTCTGTGCATGGCTGTGGCTGTCCCTTTTTCTTTCTGCGAGCATCATGCCTTCGGCAAGGACGGCCTGATGGGGCTTTTTGCTAGGGACACCCAGCTCACACACACGTGGCCTTTTTTTTTTTTTTTTTTTTTTTTACGTCTCCCCTTGCGAATGACTTCAAGCTGATTGCCCGGGCTGCCCGCTGTCTGTGAGCAGCACCTTGCACGGAGCCAGCACCCAGCAGCCCTTGCATGCCTCCTCCTGCCTACGCTCACATGCACTCTGCCTCCGGCCGGGAGGACTCTCCTCCCTCACGATATTTGCAGCCATGTCGCAGGCCCTCTCCCCCCGTTCTCCACTAACAGGCGTCTGTTTCCCTCTAGGATCTGCACGCAGCCACAGTTAACCCGGATCCCAGTCTCAAAGAGTTTGAAGGAGCCACCCTACGCTATGCGTCTTTGAAACTCAGGTAGGGCAGTGGGATGTGTGGCTCTTTTGCCACCAGAGTTTGCAATGGAATTCTCAGTCCTATTTTTCTCTTTGTTTGTTTTTTCTAGAAACGCCCCACATGCTGATGATGACGATTCTTGTAGTATCAACAGTGACCCAGAAGCGAAGGTTGGTAAAAAAAAAAAAAAAAAAAAAAAATGCTTTCAGCAACGAGGTTATAGTCTCACCTCCGAGTAATGACTTTGGATAATGGCCCAGTTTTTACAAACCATCAACCGAGAGCCACTTATTAAGTCATTATCCCGCGATGCGCTGTCTTTTCTAATCTCCCCAACACTTACAGTAAATCCCTAGAGACCATGGTAGCTTTGGGAGGATTTCTGTGATCATCACGACTCGGCCTGTATCAGTTTTTTTGCATAACGTGGCAAAAATTGCTGTGTGACTGGATGGGCTTCAGAAGCCTTGAAAGGTCAGCCCGGTTCTGCCTGGCAGGTGGTGTGAGACCCTCCCGCCGCCTCCTCCAGGTGGCCTCACACCTGTGCAGGGCACAGCCTGCTGCCCATGCCTGTCACCAGCACGGGCGCGCTTCCTGATGGAAAGTGAGAGTGGACTTTTGCTTTGGGCCTTCTGGTGGGGTACCGGAGGGCCAGCCTGACGGGCTTGGTGCCATGCAGGTGTACAGGGCCCTGTGCTGTGAATCAGGGCCTCAGGCCGGGGGTTTAATTCAGGGCAGTCGCCGCCTTGAAATTCTTCATCCTTCCAGCTTTGAGTTGGTGTGTGAGTGAGTTCTGTGGGGCAATGGAGTGTGCACCAGGGGTCGGAGCCTTAGCTTGTGCACAGCCCTGCCACCTCCCTACACCAGACTGTGCCAGACCCCCCTACCCCCGTCCCCACCCAGCCACCTCTGTTGCCTTCCACCCCAGGAGGAGGTCGGTGTTGGGCACATAAGGTCCATGGTGTCTCGGGAAGGGTCAAAGCAGAGGCCTTCCCGGCGCAGGCTGGCAGCACCTGGGGTGTTTGGTGGGTGACTATGGTGGGTGAAGCCTGCCTACTCTCATCCCAGGGACCTAGCATGTCTTGGCACAGATGTTGCAATAAACTTGAGGGACCTGTCTGCTTTAGGTTGGGGGTTAGGGGAGTAAATCCCTGGAAAAGGAGGGTTCCTGGCTCAATTTTGCCACCTCTGGCCAGGGTGCAATGTAGCGGTCCAGCAGCTGGTGGAAGGGAAACCCAGAAGATGATGATCTGTGGGGGTGGGTAGGGCCCTGGGGCCTTGGGTGGTCTGCACTCACCCTGCCAGCATCCCCATGCCCGAGGGAGCGTGACATTAAGTAACAAGCTAAAAACACCATAAGTCAAGAGCGAGAGAATGCCAAAGTGAGAAGGTTCATGTTTTAATACTTTTACAGCATTTTTCCCTGCTCTTTTGAACAAAGGGGCCCTCATTTTCATTTTCATTTGCAAATGATGAAGCTGGTTCGAGATATGTTTGGTGACTCACAAGGCAGATCTGTGTCTGTGGATAAAACAGGGAGCAGGCCCCCTCAGTCACAGTTACACCTTGCAGGCGCAGAGCTTGACTGCTTTGCCGGAAACTGCCGAAGGGCCATGGCCTTGGTAAGACACGCAGCGTTCATGGTCAATGACGCCACTGCTCCTCGTCTGCTCGGCTTCAATCCAAGCAAAGCCTGATTACACGAAAGCCGCTCAGAGCCAGCAGTGTTCTGTTCGGAAGAGGTCCTCGGCCTGCCACTAGCATGTTGGCCTATTTCATTTTATTATTTTTTAAATATATTTTATTGACTTTTTTACAAAGTGGAAGGGAGAGGGATAGAGAGTTAGAAACATCGATGAGAGAGAGAGACATTGATCAGCCGTCTCCTGCACGCCCCCTACTGGGGATGTGCCCACATGTGCTTGACCAGAATTGAACCTGGGACCCTTCAGTCCACAGGCCGATGTTCTATCCACTGAACCAAACCGGTTAGGGCGCATGCTGGTCTTTAAGGATAAACTTCATGGCAAGGAAGGGATGCAGTATAACAGGAAGGTGGGATGTCAATAATTTGCTCTGCTACCAGGTGTTATACAAGGGCCATCAGCACAGGCTGGAGGAGGAGGTGAACGGAAGCAGTATCTCTCTCCACTCTTTTTATTTTTTTTTTAAATTTAATACATCTTTATTGTTTAGATTATTACAGTTGTTCCTCTTTCTCCCCTCCCCCATAATTCCTCTCCACCTGGTTCCCACCTCTCTCTCTGCCCTTACCTCCCTCCCACTGTCCTCATCCATAGGTGTACGATTTTTGTCCAGTCTCTTCCCACAATCCCCCAAACCCCTTTCCCCCCGAGAATTGGCAGTCCACTCCCTTTCTATGGCCCTGATTCTGTTATATTCACCAGTTTATTCTGTTATCAGATTTTTTTATTCCCTTAATTTTCAGATGCACTTGTTGATAGACATGTATTTGTTGTTCATAATTTTTATCTTTACATTTTTTTTCTTATTCCTCTTCTTAAAGAATACCTTTCAGCATTTCATAGAATACTGGTTTGGTGTTGATGAACTCCTTTAGCTTTTTCTTATCTGTGAAGCGCTTTATCTGACCTTCAATTCTGAATGATAGCTTTGCTGGGTAGAATAATCTTGGCTGTAGGTTCTTGCTATTCATCACTTTGAATATTTCTTGCAACTCCCGTCTAGCCTACATAGTTTCTGTTGAGAAATCAGCTCACAGTCGTATGGGGGCTCCGTTGTAGATAATGAACTGTTTTTCTCTTGCTGCTTTTAATATTCTCTCTTTGTCTTTTGCTCTTGGCATTTTAATTATTATGTGTCTTAGTGAGGTCCTATTTGGATTCCTTTTGTTTGGGGTTCTGTGCATTTCCTGGACTTTTTTTTTTTAATATATTTTATTGATTTTTCACAGAGAGGAAGGGAGAGGGATAGAAAGTCAGAAACATCAATGAGAGAGAGACATCGATCAGCCACCTCCTGCACACCCCACACTGGAGATGTGCCCGCAAGCAAGGTACATGCCCCCGACCGGAATCGAACCCGGGACCTTTCAGTCTGCAGGCCAATGCTCTATCCACTGAGCCAAACCGGTCTCAGCCATTTCCTGGACTTTTAAGTCTATTTCTTTCACTAAGTGAGAGAAGTTTTCAGTATATTGTTCTATCTCTTCTTCTGGCATCCCCATATTTCTGATGTTGGTACACTTGAAGTTGTCCCAGTGGCTCCTTACCCTATCTTCACATTTTGGATTCTTTTTTTCATTTTGCTTTCCGGTTGAGTGATTTTTGCTTCTTTGTATTTTAAATCTTTGACTTGATTCTTGTGGTCTTCTAGTCTGCTCGTAGATCTCTGTATAATATTTTTTATTTCAGTCAGTGTATGTTTAATTTCTAGTTGGTCCTTTTTCATATCCTCTCCGGTCTCAATAAATTTATCGGCTTTTTTAGGAAATTCTTGAAAAACCTTATAACCATGGTTTTGAACTCTATACCGAGTGGTTTGCTTTTCTCTATTTCTTTCATTTGTGATCTGTTTCTTTGTCTTTGCATTTTTACTGCTTCCCTGAGTTGATAGAGTAGCTTGTGTGCTAGGTATCCTATAGGGCCCAGTAGCTCAGCCTCCCCCAGTTACCTGAGGTGGACACTTTTGGTGCACCCCTTTGTGGACTGTGTGTACAGCCTTGTAGTTAAGTCTTGATTGTTGTTGGTATCACTGAGAGGAATTGACCTCCAGGCCAATTGGCTGTAAGGATTAGCTGTGTCTATGCTGGGAGAACTTCTGGACTGGAGACACCCTTATGAGACAAGACTTGCAAAATTACAAAAGCCTCTGTGCTCAGCTTGAATGGGATGGAGTCTCAGGTTGGAGCAGACAGCCTTGGCTTCCCATCAGGCCTGCCCTATGAGGCCCCTGGGTCTCAGTGTTCCTCAGTAATTGCTGCAAGCACCTCTGAGAAAAAGCCGCCCTCGAGTTTCACCCGCTGCCAGACAGTCCAGTTTCTCCCTGAATGAGTCTGAGTTCCAAGAAACTTGTCTAAAACTGGAGTTCACTGCAGTTGGGAGCTTCTGTCTCCCTCCCACTTTAAAAAGCCAGCCACACACTCAGCTACCTGTGCACTCAGCCGCCCGTCCTCCCCCCGCCCGCGCATCTCCGTATCTCAGCCTTTTGCAGCTCCTCTGAGTCTCAGTATGCTTTCCTCTTTCCTTCTAGTTGTAGAATTTCCACTCAGCCAGCTTTCCTGTGGTTCTGGATGATGTCCGTTTTGTCTTTTAGTTGTAGTTTTGATATTATTGTGTCAGGCAGCAGTTTAGGTATTTACCTATGCTGCCATCTTGGTATCTTGGAGGTTGTCCATTCTTTTTATTTTTAACCCTTACCTGAGGATATGTTTTTATTGGTTTTAGAAAGAGAAGAAGGGGGGAGGGGAGAGATAGAGAAAGTGAGAGAGAAAGAGACACATTTATGTGAGAGAGAAACATTGATCAGCTGCCTCCCACATGCACCCCAACTGGGGATCGAAGGTACCTACAACCTAGGTACATGCCCTGACCCAGAATCGAACCCACCGTGCTTTGGTGTACGGGATGGTGTTGCAACCAAACTTGCCAACCGGCCAGGGCTCTTTCTCCATCCTCAAGGGCTGGGGCAGTGAGGGCCCTAAAGCTACCGAGGGCTCAGAGGGTAGTGCCTGCAACAGGGAGGGAATTGGTACCAGGACAGAGGCCTGGCTGAAATACCATCAAAGTCAGAGCTTTCTCTTTTTCCCTCTGAGGTGTTTTGCTTATCGAGCTCTTACCTGCCCCCTTTCTGTGGCCAGCAGGTCTGTTCCCAGGCCTGCTATGAATGTGTTCATGCTGGTACGGAGGCCAGCTTTCTCGTAGGTGCTGCAGTTGTGCTCAGTTCTAAACCAGAAAGCACAGGCACTGTGTTATTTGCTGTGCACCCTACTTTGTTCCCTAAAAGATACGAGAAGACTTACGAGAAGGAACGTTTTCTTCAGGAGGCACAGAAAGATAAGGGCATTATCAGCCCGTCAGCCTGTGTGCACTGAGAGTGAAGGACACAAACCTCTCAGGGCAACTCAATCTTGGAGGGGCTTCAGCAAAGTGCACCCGCTTCTCACTACCCCGCCCACCAGGACCTCAAGGTCCTCGTGCTATAGAAAGTCACTGTTGCTGTTGAGAACCCCAAGCAGAGAAGGAGGGGTAAGGGCTCTGAACCCCACTTTATATGAGTCACACCGTGCAGAGTGCAAAAGCACCCCCGCTCCTTGTGGAATGTGATGGTTTTTCTAGTACCTCGTCCTAAAATCACTGTCATCACGAGTCTTTATGGAGGGCTAATTTTTTTTACCATGCATGATCCTGAAGACTTCATTTCCGTTGACTCTCACCCTCATAAAAATGTAGGAGGCCAAGTACCGTTGTGCCCATATTGCGATGAGGACACCGAGGCCTGGGAAGTTCAGCAGCCAATCCGTAGTGGAGTCAGGACTGGCACCCAGGCCCTTGGGCGCCAGTGCCCTGGCCCCGCAGACTGTCTGGAGGAAAGTCTCACTGGGAGCTTTATTTGGGGGCCCCCAGCAAATAATGCGACCCGTGTCCTCCACCAATGCCAAGCACTTCGACGCAGAGAGAAATCTGAGTATTGTCTGCCGGTATTTCACGGCATTGGTCCCTGGAAAGAAAGGACAAACACCCAAGCAAAACTCCTTCCCTGGAAACCGGTGGGGGATGGTGGACCCGCCTGCGGGTCTTACGTGAGGCCGAGATGAACTCTGGGCTCTAGAAGTGCAGAGGGTGCGGCGTTTTTCAGTCCCCTCCTCCGTGGTATCATTTCAGCTGGTCTTAGGCTAAAGGCGGGCGGGCCCACAGCAGGAGGGGCGGGCTGGAGTGGAGGTGGTCGGCATTGCTGGTGATGGGCAGATGCACACACTTTGGGGCCACCGCTCAGTCCCCTTGCAGACACTGAGCTGTGGTCCGACATGCTTCTCCTCGGGGTGCGTGGTCACGTGGTCACGCCACCCTTTCATGGAGTCGGGCCAAGGGAAGCCCGGTGCAGAAAGCCAAGATGTCCTCTCCGGATTACAGCTATTTCAAAATCCAGCAGCCCTGATGCATTTGCATTTTACTCATTTTGAGGAAGCCAGTGAGTTTAGAACTGACTTGAGTGAAGCTACTTTGGAGGAAACCCTTCCCCTGTCCCCCATCTCCCCTCCTTCCCCCACTCCCCTACTCCCCCCAGTAACCCCCTTCTCTTCCATCCACCCTCTTAGTCACTTCTCACCTAAGAGGGAACCAATGACTAGAAAACCAGTGTTTTCCAAATGCTCAAGCTTTGTAGAAGTAACGTCTTAGATAAATATTTACATGGGGGGACACTGAGTGTGACCCCCCCAATAAGCAGAAAGTATCTTGTCTATAAAAGAAAAAAATATTTAATGTCATGCACCCTGAAATTATAAGTGTGGTCCCTGAGGGGTGGTTCCTTAAAAAGTTACTCTAGAAAGTTTCTTCTTTATTCCCTCCATGAGACTTAGACACCAACAAGCACGTTTGTAGACGGCCAGGACGTGGGCAGTCCTCTGTGAGCCGGCCAGGACGTGGGCAGTCCTCTGTGAGCCGGGCGTCCTGATCACGGTTAGTCCAGCGAGACCTCCGAACAGCCACGGCAACAAAGAAGGCCTGTCTCCCCGCCCGCCCTCCTCCCAGAGAGCACCATGTTTTTATAACTGGAAACGTGCTGCCAGCCTACCTCACTTTTAGACAGCGAGCCTTGTTGTGGTTGACAGCAATAGGTGTTTGTGTATAGTTCTGAGCTCTTTGTTTTCACTTGAACAGAAATGAGGGTTTATAAGAATCACAGAGATTGAGTTCCATATACCCCCTTCACCCAGCTTTCCCTAACGACATCTTCATCATCATGGCACGACCGTCAAAACTAAAAAGTTCCTATTCACCAACCTTGGTCCACGTTTCCCTCCCCACCCCACTAATGTCCTTCTGTTCCAGGGCCCGGCCTAGGAAGCTACATTGCATCTAGTGAGCTCTTTAAAAATGGCTTCCTGTAGTCCAGCGGTTCTCAACCTGTGAGTCGAGACCCCTTTGGGGGTCGAATGACCCTTTCGTAGGGGTCACCTAAGACTATTGGAAACACCTATTTCCCATGGTCTTAGGAACCAACACACCACTCCTCGGTGTAGCAAAGTGTAGCAATGTAGTTTACTGTTGTCATATGAAGACTGTTACCCATGCTATACCACGATTCAAGACAAAATTTCATTTATTTATAATTAGAAATAAATATTTCACAATATATAATTACATATTGTTTTTGTGATTAATCACTATGCTTTAATTATGTTCAATTTGTAACAATGAAAATACATCCTGCATATCAGATATTTATGTTACAGTTCATAACAGTAGCAAGATTACAGTTATGAAGTAGCAACGGAAATAATTTTATGGTTGGGGGTCACCACCACATGAGGAGCTGTCTTAAAGGGCCGTGGCATTAGGAAGGTTGAGAACCACTGCCGTAGTCCTTTCTACAATCCCCAGGTCGCCGTTCTTCATTCCATTATAATGTCCCATGTGATTTATGGCACCAGAGTTCGCCTAGGCACCCACTGGCCACAGGAGCAATTTCCAGCACTACAGAGCAGATCTACGATTTCATAAAAAATTTTCTTTTCACTGATTGCTCTGGTGTAGGTCGCTAAAACTGATATTACCAGGTCAGAGGCTATCCAGCTCCTGGCTACTGTCCTCGAAGACACCGCTTTGTCCACTGCCCACGCTGCTCCAGGCTTTGTCATTTTCATTTACTTGTCTTTGTTTTATTGCATCTGAGCGACTGTCCCCTACTTTCCAATTTCCTCTTCTTAAATCATCATCGAGACAGGACATTTCTTATGAAACTCTTGGTGTTTCTGTCTCTTCATGGCTGTCTGTCTTATTTTTCTATGCATTTTTTTTTTAACATCGAAAATTTTATTGTGGGACGATCTCAGATTTACAAAAAAGTGGCAAAGGGCGTGCAGCCTTCTCCTTTACCCGTCACCCAGTCAAAACTAAGGCATCAACTTGGGTACAAAGCTAAATGCATTATCCTGATTTTGACCAGTTTTTCTTCTAATGCCTTTTTTTTTCTGTTCCAGAAGCTAACTCAGTATACCACATTGTGCTTCATCCCTATGCATTTTAAAATCCAAAACTTTATTATTAGCATCTTAAATGTTTTTTTGTGATCACGTTTATCTTTCTGTTTATTCTGCGGCACTTTTCCATGTGAATCTGCTTTTTAAATTTTTGTATATTCAACCCTTTTGCAAAGAATTGCCTCTCGTGCTTCTGTTACCAAGAAGGCAAGTCCTTGCCCTGTTTGGGTGGTTGGGTAGCTTGTGTTTCTAAACTCCCGTTATTTTACTGTCTCTCCCCTGAACGCATCCTACTTTAATACCTTAAAATACAAACCGAGCTCTGTCACACTTTCCATTTCTCCCGGCACGTGGCACGTTGCTGGCCAAACGCTTGGGTAGAACTACCAACCCCAAAAAGTAAAATTTCATCATTAAATTACAGAAAAATTAATCCTTTGAAAAATATGCACTAGTTGCTTAAGTTCTTTTCCCATCCTTTGTATCCCTCTGCTGGGACTTCTGTAAAGGAGACGCTCTGCCACCTTGTGGACAACATTGAAAATTACAATCTTTAAAGACTGGCACAAGCTACTTTTTATTTGGAATCATTGGATGGCTTCTAAGGGAAAGTGACTACAGAGATGACCAAATGGGCCTCCTTTGCAGGTGAAAACAGTGAGTCCCAGAAAATGTGAGTAAATAAGCCCTAGGCTCACCCGATTAGTGGTGGAGACGGCATTCAAATGTGGGTCTCCTGGGCCTCCGACCACCCATCCTATTGTCGGCTCCCGTGAAGAGCATCGTCCTCAGGGTATTTGTGAGGAGGGGGTTTTAGAACTGCAGCTCACTGGTCTTGACATCCATGATAAAGGAGCTGGTGAGGAAGGTTGCATTATCCCAAGAGTTCCATCCTCCGGGTTTCCGCTGCTTCATCTGTTACATGAATGTGTCCCCATCTCAGAAGCCATTTCTGGTTCCAAGCCATTTGAAGGTTCCAAATAGGGATGCGGCAGTTCTGACCCTTGGCATCTGACCACGAAACTGCTCGGCCTGATCTCTCATGTGGCCAGGAGAAGGAAAGAGAGGGTCTGCTCTGGAGTATCCCCTGGGCTGGAGACAGGTGGGTGGCTGGCACAGGCACCTACCTTTGTTCACTTTTTTTAAAGCACAAGGCACTGGGCTTATTTCCCCCCACACGACGGACGACACCATTTGTGTCCTCCCACACCTAGTATCGGATGGAACCGGGACTCGAACGCAGATGCATGTCCTGCCCCGGCCCACGAAAGCATCGTGCCCACCCACTCCCAGTCATTGCTCCCTGCGCTTTCAGGTCCGGTTGGCTGCCTGGGAGTTTGGGTGGAGGGAGCAGAGGTGTTGGAGGCTGGGGCAGTGAGGGAACTGGAGAGTCCCCACCCGAGGACAGACCCCCCTCACCCCCCTTCTCACCGTCAAGCTCACGTGGCTCGTCCTGTGCGGTCGCTTTCAGAGTGTTCTGTACCTGGTGACACCTCCCAGACCTCTGGGGCAGGACCCAGAACCACATTTCTATTAAGTGCTCAGTTTGAAACCTGCAAATGAGGTATCGTAACCAGGCCTCTTCTGCCGGGAGGTGGGTCATCGTCATCTACACCGACCTTCCAGTTCTTTTGTGGCCACTTGCAATCAGTTTTCAGCTGCTGGTGAATTTTTTTTTTTTTTTAATCTGGACCCTGGGTTTGGTGAAAGCTCTGCTTTTCTCCTTACTCTCACTGTAATCTGCCTGGGGGAAGGAGATGATACAAAATCGGTTGGTCAGTCGTTTTCGTAGAGGAACTTGCTGAAATGAATGGTGAATGAGCATGCAATCCCAACGCCTTCATCTGTTAGCCTGGCCTGTGCCCTCCCTGGGTTCCCCTTGGCATGGATTTTCGTGAAGTAATGGTATTAGGGGCTACTGACTTGATTAGCACTAATAGATAAACAGGAAGGGGTAGGGAGTATCTTTTCTCATTCCGATTCGTTTCTGGTCTGTTGTAGCAAATTCATTATCATTACTTAGTATTTGTATGGGATTTTATGTCAGCATGTAGTTCCTACAATTGATTTTTTATTCATGTAGTGGCATGGGGTTTGTTTACTTCAGAAACCCCCGATCTGTGTGAGAAGTTTGGAGTTGATTTCTATTGTGGATTCATTCATAGCATCAGCAACCTTTATGGAATGCCTGATGCCAGAGGAGAGGCTGCATGGTGTAATGGTGAAGAGCAGGGACTCTGGACCCAGACTGCATGGGTTCAAAGCCAGGCTCTGCTACTTACCATCTGGGTAAGTCACCCAGCCTCAGGCAAGTTCCTTAGCCTCTCTACCTCAGTTTCCTCATCTGCAGTGAAGGTAAGAATAGTATCTACCTCACTGGGCTACTCTAAACATTGAGTTGATATTGTAAACATTAAGATATATGTCAAGTCTTTGACACAATAAACATTCTTTATGCATTAGCCATTATCTTTATTCCTATTACAAAGAGGTCTGGATATGTCCCCTGCTTCTAGGGGCAGACAGCAAACAGGCAAATTAAATGCATTGTGCTCCCTGCTGAGCTGTGATGTCAGGAATGGGGCGTCTTCTCTGGCTGTGAGGGGTGAATCCTGTGCTCTCCCCGAGACGGTGCCTAAGCAGAGGAATGTACTTGCATTACAATAGAAATTAGCGATTCTTCCCCTTTCTGTAAGTGTAAGTGCAGATTTTTAAATAACGTTATATGTAAATTTGTGTTCCTTTTCAGCAAGTGCTTTTAGGAGCAGATCTGTTAAGATAAGGCCTATCCTTATTTGTCTAGTACTGTCGCTTACATTGCTTTTGTTATCTAATCCTATATACTGTGTGACACCAAACCAACCATAGTCCAAAACAACTGCATATTTTGCTCCTGATTCTGTGGACTGGAGAGGGGTTCAGCAGTGCAGTTCCTCTCTGATCCACAAGGGGGCGGCTGGGGCTGGAGGATCCACTTCCAAGGTGGCTGCTCCATCCAGGTGGCTGGCAGCTCGGTGCTCGCAGTGGTCTCTCTCTCCCTCCCCCCCCCCCCCCCCCCCCCCCCTCTCTCTCTCTCTCTGCACTTGGGGCCTCACCCTCCAGGGCCGGCTCAGGTGGCCTGGGCTTCTCGCACTGCTGGTCTCCGGGTGGGCAGGTATACTTCTCATGCAGAAGCAGGAATCTGGAGCCGCCCGGTGAGACGAGGCTGGTCCTGGACACAGCGCCACATCATCCTGTGGACAGAGAGGCAGGGGTCCATCTCTCGAGGGCTAGCGGCAAGGCCACCATGCAGAGAGCACATGGAATGGGAGGCTCTCTGGTGGCCACCTTTGGGACATGCCACCTGTGACAAATGTCGTTCCCACCTTCCAGTCGCTCAACGGAAATGATTACTGACACAGTGGCATCACGAAACCAAGGCACAGAGCCAGGGACGAGCATACCGTGTCCTGGAAGAACGGGGCGGGCCCTCCTGTCCTTAGCGTTCAGGTTGACATTCACAAAGAGAAAGTCAGGACCATCCCAGTGCGGCCTGAGGACGAGCGGGAGGCGAGCAGAGAGGCCACGTGAACTGCCCCAGAGCAGAGGCCGGTCTCAGAAGAGCAGAACCCGAGCGTGGCTCCTGGCCTGGGCCAGCGAGGCCTCAATTGGGCCGAGCCCCTGGGACACGGAGCCACGCATCGGCCCCGGATGATCATTGTCCCCCAGCGAGAGGGCAGCTTCTGTGTCGGTAAAAACGTTCTCCTCCCTGTGTTTGCCAACACAGCCCAGCGTGCTGCTGTGCTCCTGGCAGGACCCGGCTCCCTTTCCCTTATGAACTTCTGGTCCCTGGATGAGCATCCGAGGGATTGGCAGCCGGGTGAGCCCCGAGTTTTGAAGGGCGCTGTGGAAACGAGCTGCATTGTCACCCCCCGGCTGGCAGCTGCGCCCTGTGGTGGCAGAGGCCGGAGAGGCTAATGAAGGAAGGCAGTCTTCCGTGCGTCCTGAAGGCAGGCGGTGGCAACAGGTGAGGGGACGGGCAGCCGCCGCGGAGACGGGCATCCCGAGAATGCCGGAGCGGCAGGTGCGGGAGCCGGGCCCGAGGGAGCCGGCGGGGGATTCTGGGCCACGCGTGGCCACCGAGCCGAGCGGCCTCAGGCAGCAGCAGCGGGCAATCCCTCTCTCGGGGCCGGGTCCTCCAGGCAGGGCCGGCTGGTCAAGACTTGGGGACCCTGAAGCTGGGGTTCCCAGGCTGCCTGGAACGTTGCCGGCGGATATCCAGCCTTGCTCCCTCGGGGGGCTGTGGACTGAGAACCTAATCCCAGCACCGGGATCCCGGGGGTAATGCAAACTTGTCCTCTTTCTTGGCAGTGAAGAGATGGTTCCTCCCACAGGACAGTGGGGATAGCCCGTACGCTGAGCCGTCCTAGCGAAGCCACCCTGTCCCCTCACTGCTAGAACACCCGCCAAAAATCTCACCCCCGGGCGAAGCACGGAGGTCAGGCCGGCGCTCTCCTCCTGGCTCGGCTGCTCATCGGGGACCGTTGTCTCAGTCTCTCAACGGACACTGAGGGGGACAACTCCCGGTGTGTGTCTGCAACCAACTCAGCCAGCCACTCCCTCAGCACATTGTTACTCACAGCGATTACAGGCAAGGCGTTAGGACGCTGATCACACGGGGAAGGGAAGCAAGGGAAGGTAACGGGGCAGAGAACGTGATGATCTGTTTCAGAACCGCAGCCACAGCGTCGCTGGGTCACAGAAGGAAGCAGGCAGTCTCCTGCAGCTGGGATTTCAGCTTCTTCGAGTCGAAGACGCATTTGAGCTCAGTTCTCGGAGCCACGACGCTAACCGTGCAATTGGAAACGTAACTCTCTGTCAGTGGCTGAACAGATCGGGTGGACCAAGATGTTCAGTAGCACACACGTCTTCCTGTCCTGGTGCCCAGGGGCAGGGAGCCCAGTCTGGTCTCAGTCACCAGAGGCTTCATAGGAGCTTAAGGAAAAAAATACTCCAAGGTTCTATCTGAGTAATAACTGACTTTAAAGTTGCCCATTTTGAAGGAAACTGTCAATTGCCGCTTCTCCCCGGCGTTTGCAGTGATTTTCAGAGAAAGGATGGCCGAAGAGTGAGGGCTGGCAGCCTCTGGCCCGCTGCATTAGAGAACTCATACTCTCCAGGAGATAAGTCTGTTGTTGAACGATGTAGCACCTGGGAAACGTTTTCCCAAAGGTCCTCTTCTTTTTAAGTTATTAAAAAGTTAACGGGCGGTTAGAAGTGGACGCAGGAAGCTGGGAGACTGGCCAGTGGGATTGCATTCCCTGTGCAACGCCACCCCATCCTGTTAGAGCTCTCTGGGGGCCCCTCTGAGAAGGACGGAGAGGCTGCAGTGACCCGGTAGCAGGTGTCACTGTGCTGCATGGTGCGCCGGGTAGAACAAGGTGATGTGGACTGGCCAGCACCAGGCACCCCACAATGTTTTTTTAATTAATTAATTTTCCTATTGCCCTCCCCGGCCCTTCCCACCCCCCAGTACATGCCCTCACCCATCTCCCCCCGCCCCCATTAAAGCCCTGTATCCACTGGCTATGCCTACACACATGCATACAAGTCCTTCGGTTGTGAGCCGAGATTTTCTGAAGACAGAAAAATGAATGTTACCGTGAGCCCTCTCTTATGTGCTGCCACCCTCTCCTTCAAGCGGCAAGGATTCCTCCCAAAGAAATGTGGGAAGTGGGCTGGTCGAGGCTCTGATCACTGCCATGCAGTACGTTTCACGGAGGTTGCCTTTTGCAGTCAGAATCTGTACTTTTTTAAAATATACATTTTATTGATTTTTTACAGAGAGGAAGAGAGAGGGATAGAGAGTTAGAAACATTGATGACAGAAACATCGATCAGCTGCCTCCTGCACACCCCCAACTGGGGAAATGCCCACAACCAAGGTACATGCCCTTGACCGGAATTGAACCCAGGACCTTTCAGTCCGCAGGCCGACACTCTTATCCACTGAGCCAAACCGGTTAGGGCAGAATCTGCATTTTTAAACACAGAATAAACTGGTGACACTGGCCTAGGCATCTTTGTTGAAACAGGAAGTTCCCTGGGGACAATGAACTCGTCAAACTTTTTAGAAGCTTTGCCCCAGGAATAAAGAGCCCACGGTTCCCTCAGTACAGGGTTCTTTGTTTGAACATCATTTTCCTTAAGACGTTCACTGTTGCCATTCTCCAAATTGCCCTCATCGTTCCAAAACCTCCACCTTTTTCTGGATGCCCTATGTAGAAGGACAACTTGGCATTTGCCCCCCAGTCATTCGGATAATTCAAGCTCTGGCCAGTGTGGCTCAGTTGTGGGATGTCATCCCTTTCACCAAAAGGTCACGGGTTTGATTTCCAGTCAGGCCATATACCCAGGCTGCAAGTTTGATTCCTGATCAGGGTGAGTGCAGGAGGCAGCTGATTAATGTTTCTCTCTCTCTCTCTTTTTCCCTTCTCCTCTCTCTCAAAATCAATGAAAAATGTCCTTGGGTGAGGATTAAAAAAATAATAGTAATAATAATAATTCAAGATGCCCTTTTCATTCTTCTCTGAAAAAAACAATGTAATTTTATAATATAATGTAATATATATGTGTGTGTGTATTAGCATATTTCTCTATTTACATATATATGTTATATATATGTGTGTATGTTTATATATATATATATTAGCATATTTCTCTGTTGCATTTGAGAACTCGTACCATATATATATATATATATATAAAATAGAGAAATATGCTAATTAATCAGGGCGCCATAACTGGCCAACCAGACAGGAGGAGGTTGCACACGCAACGTCGGGGGCGGGGTAGCGGGAGCCTCCGCGTGCCTGGGCTGGGGGAGGGTCTGATCAGCAGCAGCCGCGGCTGCCTCAAGGGCCAGAGAGCGAGGCAGGGCCAGACCTGCAGCGGCCACTGCGAGGCCCAGAGTGTAAGGCAGGACTGGACGGGTGACTCAAGGTGGGCAGTGCCGCACAATTTCGAATCGCGTGCTGGGCTCCTAGTATATTATAGAAATATATAATTTGTAATTCATAGGACTCACGTTGCTCTGGTTGGTTTTGGCGATTGTTCTCTGGATACTCCGTAGCTTCTCATTAGAGGAAAAAATAACCAACAGATATTAAGTGCTGATAATGTACTTGGCACTCACCTAGGCATTGTGGGGTTTGAAAAATACACATTTACAGGGGTCTCTGATCTCAGTGGCTCCCGGGAGGCCGCGGTGGGTTATGGAAGCGGCATTGTGCTGAGGATCAGGAGACCCCATGCTCACCGTACCTGCCACTCACAGTCTGGGAGACCTTGGGCACGTCACTTCTCCTTGGTGGACCGCCTTGATCAAGCAGAGGACAAGGCAAGCTTTCAGCTCATCTCTGAACACAAGGCTCGGAGGCTCATTGGGCAGCTGGCGTTACCTCCGAGAATAGCGCAGCATTACGAGAGGAGCTGCTGAGGGCCTACGGTGGGAGTTCAGGAAAAGCAGAGATGGGCTTTGGCATGAAGCTTCGCCTGGAGCTTGAACCAACCATCAGGCTCAGACCGCTAGACCCAGCCCAGGTCCACTCAGGGTGCAGAGTCCCAGTTGTGCTGCAGGTAGCAGTAAGGAGCCCCCGGAACAGCAGGCACCGTTCCGGCTGGTCCCAGTCTGGGTGGGAGCCCAGGTCTGTGCCGGGAGCCAGCACCCATGGTGCTGAGGCCGCGGCTGTGTGTGCTGGAGAATCTGCGCTTTTCTCTCCTTCCCCCTGATCTTTCCCAGCTCGTTCTCCTCACCCAGGGCTTCCCTCTGGCCCCGTCTCTGTCCAGGTTCACCTGCCTCTGCAAGCGGCTTCCTTCCTCGTGTCCCGTTACCGCCTCCAGGCTGGGTGGCAGGCTCTAATCTGCAGGCACGGCTCTTAGGATCTTGGGAATCCATTGCCTCCAGCACTCTGGGTCCCTCCTCTCCTCGGTCATTCTGTGTGGTCACCAGGCTTGGTCAGCCACAGGGCTTTCTGAAGGCTCCCTCGGTCCATCTTTCCTTGTGTCCACACACACGCACACACGTTAAAGTGCAAGTATGTTTGAGACCCAGGCACCTCGCCCACTGGGAACAGAAGCCAACCGGGTACGTGAAAAGTGGGCCGAAGCTGTCCCGTCCTCATAGAAACCCATCGTGCCTCTTGAGGAGCTCAGCTCAGCGGAACGGGAAGAGCTGCCAGTCTCGGGTGAGGAACGAGTGGGAAATCGCTGCCCGAGGAGCTCAGCGTGTTTCTAAAATAGGTCTGTCACCAGCAGCGCCGCTTCGTGCCCGCCGGTGAGCCCCAGCCGCGAGGGGTCCCTCTGGGTCTGTCTTCCGATAGAGCCCGAGCTGCGTCTGTGCCTCAGACACCGCGCCATCTCTGGGATCGGACTTCAGCCTTTATTCTAACCGATGGCTGACGATGCCCTTCTTTTTCACAGCAGAGCTGTGCACTGCGTTCCTCCCCTAAGAATTCAGCGAACCTCCTGTAAAGCAAATTCTCTTAAAATTCTTCTTTGTCCCTGAATTGCCATCAGCGTCTTGCAAGAGCATCTATTCCTACTCGCTTCATCTTGGCGCCACAGGAAGTACCGGCTGGTCGGGGACCGCTGCCATCAGTGTTAGTTTCTCGCGGGTCCTTTAATGGTGGAGTCCACTCTCTCAAGGCCCCATCCCCCTCCCCCCCCCCCCCCCCCCGCCCCCAGCACCAGGCAGGCCTGGTTTTCACTGGCGGCCACTCTGGGAAATGCTCTCAGGACTTGGCACGCGTTTGTGTCACGAGGTGGTCGGACTCTCACGTCCCCAGAGCCTGGGCGCCGGGGCCTCTGCTGTGGTCAGTGGCTTTCCCCAGGCCTGCGGTGCCAATTCGAGGAAATCGGCGCAGATGGGGCTTAGACCAGTGCGAGTGCTCTCTCCAGGTGGGAAACAGCGGTGCTTTTAATGGAGGTTTTTCGGCCTTTGCATTTGACGAGCTCACAGGGTGCGTCTCAGACACCTTGTAAAAGCGCCGCGGATTTATCGGTGAGTCGTGCAGTGAAACCTTTCTTACAAACCAGCCGTGAAAGTGCCCTCGGTCCCGTGATGCCAATGGTGGAGCTAACTCTTCCCGTGCCGCTCACACCTGCCTTCACACGTGGGGGCTCCTGTCACCCTGGCGGCGGGTTCTCTCTGCCTGGGGCCGGGGCGCTGCTTTCACGTCATTTCATTCCAGGGTGGAGAGAGAAACAGCAGAACAAGCGGAGTGTAAGTGCCTCCGATGAGAATCCTTGCCCTGGAGGAAAATAAACCAGGGAAGAGAGCTGGTGGTCCCGGGAGGCAGGTGTAGTAGTCAGGGGAGGCCTCCTGAGAGGTGTCATCGGGGAAGAGGTGAGGGAGGGACCAACTGGAGGAGGGGGAGTCCAGGTGAGCCGTGCCTGGAGGAGGAGGAGGAGGAGGGGTCAGCCCGGAGGCCAGGGGGGCTGGAGCCCGGTGAGTGGCAATGGGGTCAAGAAGGAACACGATGTCTGAGGGGGACGTTAGTGTTGGAGGAGTCCTGAGCGATCTTTTTTTTTTTTTAATATTTTATTGATTTTTTACAGAGAGAAAGGGAGAGGGATAGAGAGTCAGAAACATCGATGAGAGAGAGACATCGATCAGCCGCCTCCTGCACGCCCCCTACTGGGGATGTGCCCGAAACCAAGATACATGCCCCTGACCGGAATCGAACCTGGGACCTTTCGGTCCGAAGGCCGACGCTCTATCCACTGAGCCAAACGGTTTCAGCCTGAGCGATCTTTTAGCCCACACCCTTCTCCCTCGTGAGCTCCCCTCTTCTCCTCTCTCATTTGCCAGATGAGGAACATGAGGCCTAGATCAATCAGGTGACATCCTGAAAGTCACCAGGTACTAGCAGCACCAGGACCAGAACCCAAGGTTCCTGGTTCCTTGTCCCACCTACACGCCCCCTACACCAGGATCTAGGAAGCGTGATCCCCTTCCCCGGGCGAAGGGCAGATGCAGCCATTTCTCACTGTTTGTAGTACTTCTCTGGAGACACAACCACAATAAACCAGCAAATACTGAGCCGTTTCCCCAGGGGAAGGGCAAGGCCAGGTTCCCGTGAGCCTCGCGTCACTCCGTTTCCATCAGCCCGCCCATGCATAGCCTTGTTTGATGTGTGGTTCTGTTTAAAGACGCCTTGCTGAGTGTGGATGGTTGGTTCGCTCACCCGGAACGGACAGCCAACAGCTCTGTGACTCAGGCCTGAGCCGAGCTCACGTGACGTGTTTTCTCCATGAAGTGCATCCCAGCCCTCTCCCACTTAGGAACGCTAGACAGCACTTCAGCACTGTGCTTGGGTGGGGGTAGGAGGGTGTATTTTAAACAGCAAAGTCGCCAACAAAGAGCACAAAAATGCAAAAAAACAAGGTGCTAAGAGACCACGAAAAGGACTCTTCTCTGCAATAGGAGAGCTGGAATAAGAAGGCAGCGAGTTGCCTTGTGCAACCTCAGTGGTGACGTGCGTATCCGCAGCTCACTCTGCATGTCTGTGAGTGACCACAAGAGTGCCTGAGTGTTCGCTGGGGTGACACATGTTTCAGTGAGCAGGGGAGTCTCCAGATAATGGGGACTGGCTGTATTGGCACTGGCGCTGTTGAGAGGAAGGACTTTATCCAGGACCCGAGCGGCATCATTCTTAGCGGAGACACCTGTTGGGCCCGTTTTAGAGCAGAGCGTCCATTAGTTCTGAATTGCCGCAGACTCCGCCTGAGAGCATACTTATGGCTGACTGTTGATGAGCATCATACCCTTGTTCGTTTGAATATTGCAATTCCCGTATTACAAGTAGACTTGTCTCTGGTTGAGAGTGGACTGTGTAAAACCCCATCTCTCCACGGTCCCTGCTCTGGCTGTTCCCTGCAGCCTCGGGCCCCAGCCCCAGCCCAGAGGGCACGGCCTGACTCCTGGCATGCGGCCTCTCTGCTCCTCTCCCTGAACCAGCATCTCCCCTAGAGCTCACCTGACCACCTCGCTTCCCCCAGCAAAACAGCATGGCCCACTCTCCATGCAAAGCATGGGTTGTCACTTGGTTTGACTCTGGGCTGACCCTGCAGCTAGCGCCTCTCCGCTTTCAGCAGCAGCAGACACAGACCCTGTGGTGTGAGGCAGCCGAGCGGAGCGGAGAATCGCCTCCCGTGTCTCCCGGGACTCCCGGGGGGGAGACTGAAATACCGTTCACAGCTCCTGGGCGGAAGGACGGTTTCCCAGCAGTGGGGCATCTGCTGCTCCTCTGCAGGAACGGAGGCGGGCCCCGCCAGCCCGGCTTCTTGGCCTGGACCTGCGCTGGCTCTCCTCAAGCTCTGAGAGTGTGGGCTGGGCATCCGGGGTTTGCTGCCCCAGACCCTGCTTTTGTTGGCGTCCGAGCGTCTCCAGCAGAAACGTCTGCTGCTTTTGTGTAACGCGTTCGGTGTCCCACCAGGAGAAGCTTCTGTGGTGACTGTCAGATCCTTTCTTAGACCTGCTTCGTGGTGACTCTGAGCTGACTTGGGCCTTGGGCTCTCGTGTCAGTGGCTGCGCCCGGCTCCCTGCCAGGGTTCAGCACACACTCCTTGAATCCTCGCAGCACCTACCTGCCAGGGCAGGAGTATTCCTCCAAGGGTGCAAGACTGGCGACAGTTACCTTGGCCAGGGCACAGCCAGGGAGTGGTGGTCCAGGGCTCCTAACCAGATCTGGTCCCCTCTTGCCACCAGACCTCGGTCTGTCTCCCGCTCACGTGTCTTCATTTTTAAACTTACAGTGTTATTAATGTGGCGACAATTCTCCCTACTCAGCATGGTAAGGAGGAGTGACAGTGGGCCAGGCATTGGAGAGGATTTGTCATTGCTGGGAGCCATGGCTGTTCTTTTTTTTAAAATATATTTTATTGATTTTTTACAGAGAGGAAGGGAGAGGGATAGAGAGTTAGAAACATTGATGATGAGAGAGAGAGACATCGATCAGCCGCCTCCTGCATGCCCCCTACAGGGAATGTGCCCGCAATCAGGATACATGCCCTTGACCAGAATCGAACCTAGGACATTTCAGTCCGCAGACCAACGTTCTCTCCACTGAGCCAAACCGGTTTCGGCAGCCCTGGTCATTCTTGAACAGCAGAAAGCCTTTGGTGTAAGAGAAGGAGCTGCACTCCAGCTGAGGAGGCCCCGGGGCCGCAGCTCCTCACTGGGCTGACCCTCGACCCCGCCCTCAGGTTGTGCCTGAGCCTCACACTAGGCCATCACAGAAGACAGTGTGAACAGCAGTGTGCTGGGCAGAGCACAAGCCTCAGTTGGTTGCAGCTGTATTTCCCTGGTCTCCATGGAGATTCCTAACCTGCAGTGATCTGTTACCAGGTGTTGGGGATTGGGGAAGGAAAGAAAAAAGGAGGGGGAAGGAAAGAAGGAATTGCAGTGGTACCCCCCGGTGGACATTGTGCACATGGCAGACTCTCGAGCCCTACCCTCACCCACTGAATCAGGAACCATGGGGACGGGCCCAGTTTTCTGCAATTTAACAAAGCCCTCTAGGTCGTGTGCTCACACATCATGATCTACTGTACCTCCCCTCCACTCCATGTGCTAGCTTGGCTAAAATCAGTTAAACTAGAAAAATCTTTAAAATCCACACGTAGAAAAGTGTTAAATGTATCTATAATAATAATCCTATCTAATAAAAGGGTAACATACAAATTAACCGTTACTCCATCACAAAGATGGCAGTGCCCAGTCCTCTCAGCCCTGCCGGAGTCCCTCAGTCCCGGGGGGGGGGGGGGGGCCCCCAGAGCACGGACCCCGGGCGCCCCCTCGCAGACACAGCGCCGCCGGGGGCGGGGGGTGGAGGGGCCGGGGGAATGCTTGCATCGTCGCCCTGGCAGTGAGGCCAGCATTCCACACCTGGCCGTGGATGGGCCTTTGGCCAGTCAGGGCGCAGATGGGCCTCTGGGCCACAGAGAGCGTCTGGGCAGCAGGCGCAGAGTGGCAGGCCCCACAGAGAGCACCCGGTGCACGGATTTGTGCACAGGGCACTAGTAATAATAATATGAATGTTATTGAGCTCTTGCTATATGCCAGGCAGAATACTAAGCACTGTACCAGCATTTTCTCTCATTCAGTCCTCACAGTGCGACTGTAAAGCAGAGGCACTATTTTTAGTCCCATTTTACAGATGAAGTAACTGAAGAAACGTGCCCCGAGTCAGCAGTTAGTAAATAGCAAGGTTTTGACTGAATCCACAGTGCATACTCTAAACCATTGCTCATTTTTGCTCTTTTGTTTAAGAGCTATTGAAGAACAAGCATCAATCAAAGTGCAACTATTGAGCTGAATGGAAAAAGCGTTTTTAAAGGCACGCTTATTAAATATTTTGAACTCTTCCCATCCTCTGAAATGAGTCTTCCCAGAGCTGATTAGTATGGAAACCATTAAACACACACACACACACACACACACACACACACACACCGCCCAAAGGAAAAGTGATGGTGGTTATAAACTTGCCAGGCCACACGGGGGCAGCACCAAATGGCACAGGTTGCTCTTCGCTGCTCCACCCTTGGGAGGAAGCTGAGCGCACTCCCTGGTGGGGCTCGGTTATGCCCCATGCACCCAGTTTTCTTTTGCTCTGGTGGTGACGCCTTTCAAATCAGAAACTAAACTGCAAGAGCAGGATTGTACAAGGAAAATTACTTGGAATAAAAACTTTATAATAATATACTTAGGGCTCTTGTTTTCTCTTTATCAGCATGACAAAACAATATACTTAATGTGCTGTGGTTAGATTAGTCATTTGCATTTCTTAAGCAAGAAAAATACCCTTGATTTTTTAATTTATTTTATTTTATTTCTTTTCAGTGAGCTGGTTTAGTTTGAAATCCAGGTGTTCTTGGACTCAGGGGACAAAAAGCAGCCAGTATTTTTGTTTTTTACCTTCCTTATCCTATATACTAAAGAGGCAATAGGCAAATTGACCCTCGCGCCATCACAAGATGGCTGTGCCCACAGCGGAGGCGGGATTCCCGTAAGGAGCCGTAACAAGCAATCAGCAGGGACCTGAGGCTGCGTGGCACTGGGCTGGGGCAGGGGACCTCAGGCTGCGCCTCCCATCTGGCAGGGCTTGATGGGGGGACCTCAGGCTGCACCCTTTGCCCCAGGCCAGGGAACTGAGGTTGTGCCCTTTCCCTCCTCCCCCTTCCCCCTGCCTGGCAGGACTTGACGGGGGTGGGGCCAGCTGGGTCTGGATCTCACCCAGTGGGAGTGGAGCTGGCCTGGTCAGGGTCTCACGTGACTTCGAAGCGCGTGCAGGTGGGCAGGGACTTGACTCTGGGTCCCATGGTGCGCCCCAGACTCTGACAGGAGGAAGATTTTGATATATATTTTACTAATTTTCTTTCATCTCTGATGCTTCTGTTATAAAGGACAAATAGCAATATTAAAATATTCTCTCCAGTTAATTCCCGCATTTCATGCACCGGGCCACTAGTTGTTAATACATTTTGGGGGTAGTCATAATCTGTAGAATTTTGTAGTAGGCAATTAGAGAAAGTGAAAAATTATATTCCTGGCTTTAGTTTTAAGGACATTCCACATTAATACTGGTTTCTCAGGGTTCAAACCCAGGATCTCCAAGACACTCTACTCATAGCAGCTTCTGTTGATTTTGAACTGCATTTCCACTTGGCCACATCTCAGGATCCTGTCCAAGCCTGAGGCTGAGTGGCTGGAATTTTGACTAGAGTGACTGTAATAATTTATTATTCAAACTGGGAGCTGCTCTTAATGATTTTGCCACAACAACAGACGTGAGCCAGAGCCATCCTGGGGACAAATGACACGTGTGGTCCCCTGAGTACAATGTCCTGCTCCTGTCAGTCTCCCCGTTGATGACCCTAGTTAAGATTTACATGGCACTGTGTTCATTTGCTCTTTCACTCAACACATGTTCATGGAGTGTTTTCTACATGCTGGTTCTCTTGCTCTATTACATTGTTTTCTCCTAGTGAGAACCCTGAGAGGGAACAATTGTTACTCCTATTTTTAGAAATGGGGGGAAAAAAATTTGGACTTTGTATATTTCTTTCCCACAATCACAGTACTGTACATCTAAGAGCTAACATTTGAATCCAGACGATCCCTACTCTAGAGGCATGCACTCAAAACTGCATTGAGCCGTAGCTGGTTTGGCTCAGTGGATAGAACGTCGGCCTGCAGACGTTCCGGTCAAGGGCACATGCCCGGGTTGCAGGCTGGATCCCCAGTAGGGGGCATGCAGGAGGCAGCCAATCAATGATTCTCTCTCATCATTGGTGTCTCTGTTGCTCTCTCCCCTCCCTTCCTCTTCCTGGAATTAATAAAGACATATTTTTTAAAAAACAACAAAAAACGAATGACATCGAGCAGTCGCGCTGCAGAGGGCACACGCCCGCAGAGGGAGTGTGAGGGCGTCTCCCAGACCGCTCCCCAGGACACAGGGAGCTTTGCCAGTCACCCAGGGCAGCCTTCTCTTGTCGGTGTATTTGTAAAGGGCCCACAGGCACCATCAGCCTGTGGCAGCGGTTCTGCTCTGGATGGTCACACAGGTACCTCAGTACGTACTTCTATAGGATGGCAGGCACTGGGCTTCAGTAGGTTGCCTTTGGTAATTGTGTGTGTGTGTGTGTGTGTGTGTGTGTGTGTGTGTGTGTGTGTGTTTCCCCTCAGATGCTGTGATTAACAACTCTGGAAGGAGTCTGAGCTGGGAGACTGAGATGGGGAAGGTTGAACTGGGCTGAAGGGGTCCCTTTGGGACAATTACCTGCATTTCCTTGTTTGATTGTGGCATTCACTTTGGGAAACCTTACAAGATGCTTCTCTCCCCCCCACCCCCCACCCGGCCCCCATTCCAGGAAGGTGGTCTCTTCCACTGATGCAAGCTTGGGAGAGGCTGCAGGCTCAGATGAGGGACCCAGTCCAGCCACCTGCCCCTCCCCCATCCCTTCCCCACCTACTCCGCGCCCCCCCCCCCCCTTGTGGTGATCAGCAAAGCAGATGCTGCAGCCCTCATGGGTCCTGGGGACTTCCTTCTTTATACATCTTTGGATTTTTTTTACGTGTTGCGATATTCATACGATGCTTTTTATATTATTTTAATGGAGTAACTGAACTTTTTAAAGACAAGGAGCGTCATCTCAAATTATCTCTAAATGATAAAAGAATAAATGTACTTGTGCTTTAAGGAGTCTCAGGAGTCGGCCATTCTGCGGGCTTCGCAGGATGTGGTTCTCCTAACCAGCGGCAGGAGCTGAGACTCGGAAGCACTTTCCCCCTTTGCCCTCTGCTTCTGGGCATCAGAGGGTGCATTTTGCCTTGTTGTTATTAAAGTGCTTAGCACGGACTGGATTCATTCTCTCTCCCATTGTCTTTTTCTAGGTGCAACAACTAACCGAGCTCATGGGGGTTGCACTTCCTACGATTAAAAACACTGCCTTCTGGTAGATAAATGAGCTGAGAAGTTTTTATGTCCATTGGCTCTGTAATAGCACTTCTAGTTATCTATCCTAAGAAAAAAATGTGTGCATGCACACAGAAAGTTAGGCAAGAAGACATGTATCACTACACTTTCTAAGAGCAAAAATAGTCACAGGGTAATTTTCCAACCATCGGGATGGGGAGAAGGGGTCCTAATATATGGTGACGAGAAGGTTCGAGTCTGGGTGGTGGGTGCACGGTGCAATAGACAGCTCTTGCAGCACAGAAACCCACTCCTGAACCTATACGTTTGTGTTGCCCAATGTCACACCAATAAATTAAATTAAAAAAAAAATGGGGATGAGATATTGAACATGATGTAGCAGCGAAAGGGTCATTGGGCATACCCTGCCGAGGCTTTTATGGCAGATGGACGGAGAGTGACCTGTGACCTGGGAGGAATTTCACGTTCCTGACTCTTGTCTTCTAGTGTTTCGCTGTGCGCTCCCTGGGATGGGTAGAAATGGCAGAGGAGGACCTCGCCCCTGGGAAAAGCAGTGTTGCCGTCAACAACTGCATCCGGCAGCTCTCCTACTGCAAAAATGACATCCGGGACACGGTCGGCATTTGGGGAGAGGTAAGTGACCTGTGGGGGCAATGGATGGCAGGGATGGTTCCATTCCGCTGTGCTTCCTGGAAGCCGGAGCCCTGTGGGACGTGGTCCTGAGGGGCGACGGGTGTAGCAGGTGCATTCCCAACAGAAGCAGGTAGTGTAGGCAGGAGGCACCCGTGAGCACTGTCCGGTCCCAGGGAGGACAGGGCCCTGGGAGAGAACATTCTCATTGTCTCAGCAACAGGGTCTAGCCTGAGATCCCTGAGTCCCCAGGAATCCACTGTGGACTTTAGGGCCCAGAAAACCGCTTGGATTTGCGTGCACAATCGGACATGACAGGATATAGGAAGAAGACGCATGGCCCTCTCAGAGTATGTCCTCAAAGGGGGATCAAAGGGGGATGTGGCCCACACACATGCACGCCGAAATGTCGCTGCAGCCGCTCTAAAAGCTGGAAAATGTTTCCTTTCTAACATATTCTTTACTTACAATCTGAATATCAACTCGATGTATGCATTGAAATTGATACCTATTTATCCTTTCTCACTTTGAACAAAGTCATTCCACTCTGAAATATTAGTTGAGATGATTTCAGAAAGGAAAATAATACATATAAACATGAAATCATGCGAAATATGAAAAGCCAACTCCCGCTGTGCTCTGAGACCTGCCAGCCAGCACCCCGGGAGCGTCTCGAATCTGCCCTGCTGGGGCCCTCCCAGTGAGCAGAGCCTGCTGGCTTTGGGAGGCCCGGCCGAGGTGCTTACGCTGGACCAGCCCAGAGAAAGTGCATCTCCCCGCTCCTGAGGGCACTTGGCCTCCCGGTGGGCCACATCCTGAGAGGCGTGCTCGCCTGTCAGGTGGTGATGTCAGCCACCAGGAGCCCCTCCGTCTGTCAGTCCCTGCCAGGTGTCTGCCCTGGAGCAGCTGCACAGCAGGGGTGGCCACCTGTAGGAGCTGTGCGGGAGCCATCCACCTGGCTCTGGCTGAAGAACTCCTTTAGGCTGCAGCCAACGCTTAAATCTTGGTGGAAAGGGACAGAGAGGAGAAGGCACCAAAAATCCTGAGCGACCCTGTTATCTCAAAGCACATCGCTGGTGGGGGACCTGGGACCCGCTCTGCTCTCCGGTTCCCCGGTCTCGGCGATCATGCAGCTCCCGGGCATGCTGTGTGGTCGGGAGGCAAGGAGCCCGGCCCTTAGCTGAAGGACAGTGCAGGGTGTTGGCAGCTCGGTTCCTCTTCTTGCTCTGCGAACTGTTGCTCAGCTACTGACCAGCATCTGTGAGACACTGGGCACCTGAATCTCTCCAGGACCCGCACCGCAGTCCTGGTTAATCTGCAAACTAGTTCACTAAGGACTGGCCCTTTGCCCAAAGTCTGGACACAGCTGTGACCTTGAAGTAGCCACAGACACATGGATCCGAGGTAGCGGGCAGCCGGTCGCTCCGGCTCTGCAGTCCTTGCACAAGCTGTGCTTTCTGCCAGGGCTCTCTTCTGGAAACGGCTTCCCTGCCCTCTGGGGAGATTTCAGATCATCCTGGATCACAGACCTAGACTCTCGGCTTGCACGTTGGCCAACAGAGGTCCTGAACACCCGTGTTTGCCTCGTAAGCAGTGGAGCTTGTATCCGCTGAGAACCTTGGTCAGGGACCTAAAACATCCTTCTCAAATGCAGCTGTCCTGCTCTGGGGCCTGAAGACCCACCAGGAAGCCTGGCTGTGCTCCCAGCCAGGCCCCCCAAGCTCCAATGTCACGCACCAGCAGGGGCCGTGACCTTCAGGGGGCACAGTCTTCCGGGTGTGCAGCAGAGTTGAATCATTTCTTAAAATTATGCTTTGGGAATTTCAGGGGGAAATCAAGTTGAGTAGTTAGCATTCCCGCCCTCAACGGGCCAACCCCTGTGGGGGGAACAGGAGGCCGAAGCCCAAAACCTGAGTGGTGATGCGGGAGAGAAGCAGCCATGTCCTCTCTCTGCGGTGGGGTGTGCACAACACCCCGCAGCTCTCAGCATCGCAGGCTGCGTCAGGCCTGGCGCAGGTGATTGGCCAGCCGCATCACACAGGCTGCCTGTGACAGGTGAGAGGAGACGGACATCGTGGCGGCTCTGAGAGGCTGCTGAGGGGCCTGCTGGGGTCTGGCCAGGGGGAAGGAATGGGGAGAGCCTGGTTGTGTGAGAACGCCAGGCTTGGAGTTGGTGAGGGGCCGGATTCTCCGGGGAACCCACCTTTTTCTTGAAGATTCAGAAATGTAAATAATGCAAAATTAGAGCCGGCCAGGGAGACTTTCCAGAGGACTTGAGAGGGAGAGAGAAATTGGGATGTGAGGCAGTATGGGAGATTTATGAATTCTTGACTCAGGAGAAGGTGTCTCTCCCTTTAGGAGAACAAGTTCAAGACCACAGGTTCAGCCGAAACCGGTTTGGCTCAGTGGATAGAGTATCGGCCTGCAGACTGAAAGGTCCCGGGTTCGATTCCGGTCAAGGGCATGTACCTTGGTTGTGGGCACATCTCCAGTAGGGGGCGTGCAAGAGGCAGCTGATCGATGACTCTCTCATCGATATTTCTAACTCTATCCCTCTCCCTTCCTCTCTGTAAAAAATGAATAAAATATATTTTTTTAAAAAAAGACCACAGGTGGCTGTTTCTGCGAGGGCGTGCGAGCTGCGGGAGGAGGCTAATGCGCTCTCTTTGGCCGCAGGGGAAGGACATGTACCTGATCCTGGAGAACGACACGCTCAGCCTGGTGGACCCCATGGACCGCACGGTGCTCCACTCGCAGCCCATCGTGAGCATCCGCGTGTGGGGCGTGGGCCGCGACAACGGCCGGTGAGTGCTCGGGCGCTGGGCGCCTGTCCCCTCACTGGGGCCCAGGGTGGCTCTGCGCCTGCTGCTGCACCTCACTGAGCATGCAGGACAGGAGGCTTCCTTCCGAAATGTCAAGCGTTACAGCTGATCGCTGTCCCCACCGCGGGAGCCCTCCTCTCCACTTCCCCTCCTGGTCTCAGCACCTCAAACCGCTGGTCCGTGCTGGGTCCTGCCTTCAATTTCTGCCTGTTTCTCCTGCTCGTCCCCATCCAGCGACGTTCCCAACGCACCAGGCTCCCGGGACCCTCACTTCCCTTCCCCACTGCTCTGCATGCTGTTTTAAGCCTCCACTTCATTCGGGTGGGTCTGGGCCGTTTGTTCCCCTCGCCTTCCCCTGGTACCTTCCCTGTAGAGGGCTTGCGTGGGGGAGCGGCTTGTGTGGGGGTGCAGCTTGCGTGGGGGAGTGTCTGCACAGCCTGAGTCACCACCTTCAGATCACTGAGTCACGATCCCCAGGAACTCCTGGGGCTTGGGGTGGCTGAACTTTTTTAACACTTGAAACATCGGGTCATATCAAATCTCCGTTCAGTGCGTCTTTTTCTGAAATTCTGCAAATGTGTGGCTGACAGAGGTGCTTCTTACTCAGGTGTGTGGCGAATTCTTGGGCCTCCAGGCAGACTGGAAGTTCTGGTTTTCATTTTCCTGTTCGATCTAAAAAGTGGCCGTTGTCACAGACATCCCGTGGACGCCACCGTTCAGCACCTGGGCTACATTAAAGGCACAGACCTCTTGAATCTCTGCTGACCCCTGAACGACGCAGGCTTGAACTGCTAGGGTTCACGTGTTGGACCCAAGTAGTGCAAACCCATGTTATTCAAGGGTCACCTGTATTCTCTAATTGCAGTTGGAAATGGGAGTGTGTGAGTGCCGACTGAACTAATATGTGACTTTTCCACTGTTGAGATGGTTGGTGCCCCTAACCCCTGCATGTGTTCCGGGGTCAACTGTTTGTTTAATCTTTGGCAACTCCCAGTGTACCAGAGACCTCGTAGCTTTTAGGGATGCGCTAGAGGATGTTACTGCATTGTTGAAACTGGATGAGAACATTGTCAGCACGGCTGAAAATCCCAGACAGCAGCGAGGTGGCTGTCCTGGTTCCGTCCTCGGCGCCTGGTTTATCGGAGAGGCTGGTCCTCTCTAGACCTCTGCCTTGGGGTGCCCCTGCCTTGGTTCCGTTGCAATTGAACTGTAATAATTTATTATTCAAACTGGGAGCTACTCTTAATGATTTTGCCACCACAACAGACGTGAGCCAGAGCCATCCTGGGGACAAATGACATGTGTGGTCCCCTGAGTACAATGTCCTGCTCCTGTCAGTCTCCCTGTTGATGACCCTGGTTAAGATTTACGTGGCACTGTGTTCATTGGCTCTTTCACTATTCTACGCCAGAAAGGAAAATGGTTAGGCAGCCATCGGTCAAAGAACAAGCGTTCTTGCTGGAACCAGACTCAGAAATGCTCTGCACAAGAAAGGGGAGGCGTCCTCTGATGGCTGGTGGGATAATCCTTCCGGGAGCGCGGTGGTGCCTGAGCTTCCGTATCGGGGTGCTGAAGGGTGGCCGCTGGGCCAGGTGCTGTGAGGGGAAGGAGTGGGTAGATTAAGTGAACACACTTGCCATTCGCTCGCTCGCCAGAGCTGTAGCAGGAGTGGATGCCCCACACGAACTGATTAATTTTACAAGGAAAATACCTGATAATGTTTGCTCAGCATTAAAAATGGTTAGCCTTGGTGGGAGGGTGTAAGATACTTGATCCTTCCCTGGTTCCTGTCCTCCGAGTTTGTTTGTGAAGGCAGGAACCACGGTGAAGATCATGGTAAACACACACAATTTCACGGAGGAGGTTTTCGGCCCAGTCCACCTCTTTAAAGTGAGGCCAAATGCTACATGTTCAGGAAGAGAAAAAAAAATGATTCAAACTCCAGTTGACTGAATTATTTAAGCTCTGAGCCTCGGTTCCTGTCATCTGTGAAATGCGGATCATAATGAGGACCGCAAAGCATGGTGTGTGTGCTGTGTGTATGTACAGTAACTGGCACAGTGATGGGGACGCGGCAAATGTTTAATGGGTGTTAGCTCTGGATTTGTCACAGCACTAGCGGGTGAAGCTAATTGCTACATGGCTTCCTTTCAAAGACAGGGAGGGGCCTGGCCTCAGGGAGGTTTCAAGAGCAGCTTATCATGGGATGCAGAGGACAGACCTCTGAGTTCATTTGTCCTACAAAGCAGGAATAGCCTCACCTCTGCCCCCCAGGGAGGTCAGTGTAAGTTAGGTTACATTGCCTTGGTTATGCCTTTAAGAGGTGGGCGGGGTTACCCATGTTTTTTAAACCACTTCTTGCTCAATGTTAGCAGATAAGTGTTATTTAGAAACTAGAGGCCGGTGCATGAAAATTTGTGCACTGGAGCGGGAGAGGGGGATTCTTCAGCCTGGCCTGCCCCCCTCTCCCTCCCTTCAAGGGCAGGAGGCGACCTGGCCATCATCACACCTCTGCTGCTGCCACTGCCAGCAGCGCAAGCCTCGGCCGGCCCTGGTTACCTGAGCCTCAGGCAGCCCTGGGCGGCTGGGTAGCCGCCATCCGAGGCTTGCCTGCACCTCGGGCCGGCCCTGGGTGGCTGGAGGTCTGAGGGGACTGGGCACTGCCATCTTGTGGCTGTGGGCACTGCCATCTTTCAGGCGTGGCAGACAATTAACATATTCCTTTTTTATTATTTTTTGTAGGCACCACCATCTTTGTAATGGCCTGAAGGTCTATTAGCATATTCCCTCTTTATTATATAGGATTGTTGTTGAGGTTTTTTTTTTCTATTTTTCTCACCACCATTTATCCCTTTTGCCCTCTTCCACCTCCACCCACCCCACCCCATACAATCACCACACTATTGTCCACATCCATGAGTTTTCTCTCCTCTCTCTCTCTCTCTCTCTCTCTCTCTCTCTTTCGTCTTTTTTGCTCAATTCCTCCAACTTCTGTAATTTAGAAACTTGCTCAGGGTTCCCTGTCGGCTCTCAGCATCTGAACAAGCTCATGTGCTGGTTGGGGCCTTGGGCCAGATTGCAGCAAATAAAAATGTATGTTTGCCAGTGGAAGGTTCTATTTCCCCCCTTGGTCCCCGGAGTTTCCATTCCCTAGAAAAAGGGGGCCTGTGCGTTCCTACCCTTTTTTTTTTTTTTTTAATTTTTTCTTTTTTTTTTTTTTTTTTTTTTTTTTAACAGCAATTTACAAGAGCAAATTCAATTCCTAATGCCGCAAAGGGAAGGGGTTTGCGCTTTGCATGAATAAAACATAAAAGTGTTTCATTTTGCTTGTGAAAACGAGCCTATTTCTCATTCTCTTTTGTGGCTTTCCTTGCCGAGAGACGGGAATCTCTGAGGAGCTTTCTCGACGCGGGTCACGTGGAGAAGGAGCGTGTGTATACCCAAGGCCTGAAGGGCACATATCCCTCTGGAAGTTCAGAGTGCTGCACTAGGCCAGGAGATTTAAGTTTCCTTTAGGGGAGAGGGTGAGCTGGGGGTGACCGCCTTTCTCCCACTGGTCCCCGGGGTTGGTTTGGGAAGCTGCTGCTTGTGAAGGAGTGGCAGTCACATTGGTGTTGGTTCTGTGGGGGGTTGGCGGTTGCTCAATGGGGCTGAAGGCAGCGGGAGGGCGGCCTCGCCCCCTGGGCCATTCTGTACTTCGGTTCCGTTTGATCACCGTGGGGTACACATGAAGGCTCCAGACATGGCATGGGGAACAGGGTTCCACGAGCCTTGTATTCCATGAGGCAGCACCGGGAGCAACCAGACTGGCCTGCTCCCTCCTGCCCTCGTCCTTCTGGGTGGGAGTGGCTCTGGGCCTTCGAGCTGAGGTTCTGCTCCCAGTGCCTGGGCAGACGGGCCCCGGGCCACCTGTCTGCTTGTCCCTGTGGGCCTGCCAGGCCACCTTTCCCAGGAGGGGGCAGGGCTGTTTCAGGGGCCCGTGCTGCTGCCTGACCACAGCTCTCTCTGCTGACGGGAGGCCTGGGAGAAGCTTCCGCCCTGTTCTTTTACAGAGGAACCAGAAATTCTCAGGGGGGAAGGGGGAGGAGTGTACAAGAATCATACACCTATGGACAAGGTCAACGGGAGGGAGGTAAAGGCAGAGGGAAGGGTGGGAGCCGGGTGGAGGGGAGCTATGGAGGGGAAAAAAGAGAAACAAATGTAATAATCTAAATAATAAAGATTTAATTTAAAAAAAAAAAGAAAGAAAAAAGAAACAGGCAACGCAATTTCTGAACATAGGTTACTTTTAATAGGACTCCTCTCTCCTCCCGTGGCGGCTATGCCTCCATCACTGGACGCAGGTTCTTATGTACGGTGCCAGTGGGCAGTGGAGGGTGCTCGTCCACCTGCTTCCCTTGAGGCAGGAACCTAGGCAGCTGGTACAGTCACAGAACGTCAGACCCGCAGCGGTTCTCAACCTTTTTTAATGCTGTGATACAGTTCCTCGTGTTGTGGTGACCCCCAACCATAAGATTATTTTCGTGGCTACTTCATCACTGTAATTTTGCTACTGTTATGAATCGTAATGTAAATATCTGTGTTTTCTGATGGGCTTAGGCTCTACAGCAGTGGTTCTCAACTTGTGGGTCGCTAGCAAGGTCACCTAAGATCATCAGAAAACAGATATTTACATTATGATTCATTAACAGTAGCACAATGACAGTTATGAAGTAGCCACAAAAATAATCTTATGGTTGGGGGTCACCACAACACGAGGAACTGTATTAAAAGGTCACAGCATTAAAAAAGGTTGAGAACCACTGCTAGTGGGATCCTCCCTAGTGACTTCCATATCCGTGTGCCGTGGAGTGGAGCACTAATGAAGTAAGACGTTCGTAGGCTTTCCTGGAGGAAAAAAAAAAAAAAAGGTTCTAGGGTCAGTGGGGAACCTGAGGCCTCCTGGGAGGTTCTCCTGTGCTGACGAGCTCTGGGACGCATTTCCAGACCCGAGCGGCCCCCTGTTCTTCATGGAAACGCAGGCATGCGGAGCACACTTGGGAAAGGCTGACAACAATAGATTGCTACTGTTGCTTATACGAGCAGAATTGAATTACTGCCCATTAACAACCGCTGGAAGCTGGGCACCCCGTGGGGCCTGCTCTAATGAAGGTCGCCGTCCTTCAGCAGCAGCGGCGGCTGTCACAGCCACTGTGCGCGAGTGGTTTTAAGAGGGCTTTCTTCTGCAGTACATGTCGGCCGGTGACATGGCTTATGGTTATAGTTTGAAGAACTAAAACTCTCCTCCTAGAAGGCATTGTGTAACACTTCTTCTGTGTGTTTTTTTATGAATAATTTTTAATAAAGTTTTAACCTGTCATAGAGCATCCATAAACTTCCAAAAGAGCTTACCTTTCGTTGTTTTATCTGGTTAGGATCTCAGGGGAACTATTACCTAAAGAATAGAGTGCCAAGCATGCAGAATATTTCCCCTACTCTCTTCTCCTAGCACAGTGGTCGGCAAACTCATTAGTCAGCAGAGCCAAATATCAACAGTATGACGACTGAAATTTCTTTTAAGAGCCAAATTTTTTTTAAACTTAAACTTCTTCTAATGCCACTTCTTCAAAATAGACTTGCCCAGGCGTGGTATTTTGTGGAAGAGCCACACTCAAGGGGCCAAAGAGCCGCATGTGACTCACGAGCCGCAGTTTGCAGACCACTGGCCTAGGCTATTCCCAGCTGGCTTTTTCCCACAAGCCCCTGGTTTAAGTTGTGTTAGAGGCTGGGCACTGCAGGGTGTGACTCCCCTTCGGTGGTCTGTCTGGGGCAGAGCATAAATAGACCCCTGGGATCTCTTTCCTTCCAAAGAGGACGCTGCCCTGTTAATCCCAACAAGAGATGATGGATGGTTTCAAATGACCTGTGCCCCCGGGGGAGACCGGACTCTGTGGCCTGTCCCTGATCTTAAGGACCCGGTTTCCTAATTGATGAGGAAAGACAGGTGTGCATTGAAAGCAGAGGTTGACAGACGATGGCCCCAAGCTAAGCGTGGCCTCACATCTCTAGGCAGTTGTCTGAAAAAATAAAAATTAGCCACGAATACAGATGTGGAGGCCCAGCATGCCTGGCTTTGGCTCTTTACAGAAGGGTGTTAGCAATAATGCTTTCAGCATAAGGTGGGCATCATCTGGGCTGTTGTAGGAAGTCGTGGGGAAGAGGCCAAGTCCTTTTCTTTCCTGCCTGTGGCTCAGTTCTGTCAGGATGCCAGGTCCCTAAGCATTGCTCCCTGGTTCGTAGAGCTAACCCTCTGTCCTAACCAGCGTCTGGGTCGAAGCTAATGTACCAGGTTACTTGTCCGGTGGCAGTCTGCAGGGAGCAGTGCTGTCTGTGGGCAGCTCTGGCCACACAGGCTCTGTCTGTCCCTCTGTGTCATCCTTCCAGGGTTGACCTAATCCAGATGGGTTGTCCTAGTTGAAGTGACCTGGAACTTGCATCCCTCACATTACACTCACACTAGGGCAGTGGTCGGCAAACCGCGGCTCATGAGCCACATACAGCTCTTTGGCCCCTTGAGTGTGGCTTTTCCACAAAATACCACGGCCTGGCCGAGTCTATTTTGAAGAAATGGCATTAGAAGAAGTTTAAGTTGAAAACATTTGTCTCTCAAAAGAAATTTCAATCGTCGTACTGTTGATATTTGGCTCTGTTGACTAATGAGTTTGCCGGCCACTGCACTAGGGGCCCAGTGCATGAATCCGTGAGCCTTGAAAGGAACTGTGGGCTGCGTGCAGCTGTGGTGGGCACAGGGGCAGGTCTTAGCCCATCCTCTGTGTCCCTTCTCCTTGCACCTCCTGCCGCGGCCCCCAGTCCCCTGTCTGCTGGCAGCCCTGCTCCCACTCGCACCTCCTGACAGCTCTGAATGATCAGGACAGGTACCAGGCACCAGCAGTGCGTGGGAGCGGAGTTGGTGCTGGCAGCAGGTGCAAGTGCCAGGCAGGACCACGACGCATGGGAGCACAGAATTTTCAGTAACCACCAGAGGCTCGCCCCGATGACAGCGACCTATGCTCTGCCTTGGTCTGGCGCCCCTGCTCACCAGCTGCACCATCCCACCGCAGCCAACGCCCGCCATGTCCCGCACGTGCTCCCTGGTGGTCAGTGCATGTCATAGTGAGCAGTTGTTCAGTTGTCCCACCATTTTGTCTATTTGCATATTAGCCTTTATTGTGTAGGATTCTGTGTATATCCTGTGGGCCAAGGCAGCTGCAAAAGCCCGTGGTAAATGGAGTCCCTAGCTGGGCTGACAGTAGTCATGGTAAAACTACTCTCCAAAATGAGAGGTGAAGCCACTAGCATTCTGATGGAGTGTGGAAAGGAGCCACCTCACAGCCCACACCCAGCTTCCCCTGCCAGCCACTGAGCTGCGGTCTCTTAGCTCCAAGCCCACGTTTGTGAGGCTGGGGCTGGGACTCTGCAGAACACATTGCTGCTTCTCTAGTTTGCTGCCTGTTGGCTCTGACTGGAAGGGGCCTGCGAGGCCGGAGGAGGAAGAAGGAACCTGCGTCCTGTTGCTGTGAGCATCAGCCTGGACAAGCTTCCTCAGTTCGAACCCCACCCTGCAGGGTTTCCAGCACTCACGGCTGCATCCCACCCCTTCCAGAGCCCCAGCACCAACCGCTCTCCTTAAAGGTCTGGGTTCTGGAGCCTGAGGCCCTCAAGCCTAAAGACCAACATCCGCCATGCAGGGCGTCCTCCTCAGTGTGAGTGCATTTGCTCCCTGGGGTGCCACCTCCAAGCTTCTAAGGGTGAATGACTCCCCCCTGTGTCCTCTGTTCCCTGCAGGTCACTGCCCCGCCTTGCCATCGCTGCCTTCCCAGTAACCTCTTCCTGTTCCCCTCTGTTGATTTTAGTTTCCTAGTGATCTTACATGATCTTCTCCTCTCTGTTCAAGTAACCGAGTGCTTTCTGTCTCCTGCCTGCGTGCTCCCTGGTTGACCTTCCCAGGAGTGGGTGCTGAGTAAAGAGGCGGCCAGCACAGTGCAGAGGCGGCCGCTGGAGCAGCTTTGTTGAGCAGCAGCGAGTGGAGCCGTCCTTTCTGTTCAGCTGCACCCACAGCAGGCGACACACGGTGCTTGTGCCAAGGAGACTTCCTTGCTAATTGGTAGAAGTTGGCAGCGACAAAGGGCAGTTCTGTTTCAGGTGACAGGGAGGTAGAGATAGCGGGCTGCTGGGTTTTTGAGTTAATCTGAAAGTTATCGCTATTTTTGCCTGGCTGTTGTTTCTTTCCTAAGAGTAATGTCGGCGGGAAGAGGGGGTACGGGGGTGGGGAGTGTGTGTCTACATAGAGCTGCGGTTCTCAACCTGTGGGTCGCGACACCTTTGGGGGTCGAACAACCCTTTCACAGGGGTCGCCTAAGACCATCGGAGAATGCAGATAATTTACATCACGATGCATAACAGTAGCAAAATTTCATGGTTAGGGGTCACCACCACATGAGGAACTGTATGCAAGGGTCGCGGCCTTAGGAAGGTTGAGAACCACTGACATAGAGGATGGGGACTTTGTAGTGACGTCTAGTCAGAGGGTTCTCTGAGCCAGACAGTAATGAATGATTGATGGATTCCCAACCCGCTGATGTACGTTTAATCCGGGGGATGCGCTGTCCAGCCTTAGGAGAAGGGTCCTCAGGGACACAGCTGTCATTCTCTCCCCGGGCTGCGATGTTATCTTGACCTCTGGAGCTGATTTCTTTTTCATGCAGCCCCATGAGATGTGGAGGCATCAGGATTTACTTGGCCGTTTTGCTGACTTCCAGTGAAGTTATATTTTATCTCTTTACAAGTGGCTTCCCTGCCTCCTATTAATCATGCTGGGCTGCTTGCTAATGCTTTCAGCTTAGAATAACCTTTAAGGGAAGACATTGTAAGGGATCATCCAGGTAGTTCTCCTCAGAGGAATGTGTGAAGGCATTTCCAGCAGATCTTTCACAGTGAGACTGTCCCTGCTGGTGCATATGTGAAGATAGCAGTGTCTTCTGAAGATCCCATTGTCCATTTTGGTAGCTGGTTCAGCACATGATCTAGCATTTCTTATAAGCATGTTTCAGCACCAGCCGGTGAAGTGTGGAGGCCTGAGGTTGTTGTGGGCAGAGAGACAGAAGAAGGAACAAAGGAAGGGAGAGAGGGAGGGAGACAGGGACAGAAGGAGGAAAAAAGAAAGGAAAGAAGGAAGGGAGGGAAGGAGGAAAAAAAGAAGGGAGGGAGAAAGGGAAGGAGGGGGGAATTATCATGCTGATCCCTGCACAACGTCCACTGCACACCTCCCCAGAGTCCCAAGCCAGGTGAGGATTGGGGCTTTGTGGATTCAACTGGGAGAGCTCAGTCTTGCAGTGATAATTTAGGGCTGCAGTGATTCTCAGTGTCAGCCCTAAAGTACAGGTCTTCTTGGAATTCTTGGAGCATTCCAACAACAGAAGGAAGGATAATTTTAGTGGAAAAACAGCTTAATAGTCCACATATACACAGCTTAGTGTCTTAGAAGAGAATGTTGTCGCTCTTCTCACCCAGAGCCTGGCTTGGTTGCTGGCATGTTGCATAAACTCAGTGAATGGTTAGGTGTGTGATGAATTGCTGAAAGCCTCATGTTATTGCAGATGAATGGGCAGTCACTGCTTCCCCTGAACAAGTCGTCACCTTGAACCTTTTTAACTCAAATGCAATCATCTGAGACTTTTGGCTTCACGGTGAGTCTGATAATTGGGAACATAGCATAGCTCCTGTGATCTGTTTCAATTCACAGAATACTTCTGACACCAAACGCGTGGGTTTTACACACCACACATTTCTCCAGTTCTCGGCAGATACCAACTGTATGTCCTACAATTTAATTTAATTCTAAGTACCTGTAGTTAGTGAAGATTTCACAGTTCCACAAGATTGGATGCCAATCACAAGTCCAGGACACTGGCTCATTAGCTGTACATCGGGGATTACCATGACGCCTCCTTAGGTTGGGTAATTTGCTAGAAGGCTCATAGTCTCAGGGAAACATCATAAAGGCATCCTATATTATAAAAGGATAATACAGCCCTGACTGGTTTGGCCCAGTGCATCGGCCTGCAGACGGAAGGGTCCCAGGTTCAATTCCAGTCAAGGACATGTACCTTGGTGCAGGGACATCCCCAGTGGGGGGGTGTGCAGGAGGCAGCTGATCGATGTTTCTCTCTCATCAATGTTTCTAACTCTCTATCCCTCTCCTTCTCCCTTCTCTGTAAAAAAAATCAATAAAATATATTAAAAATAAATAAATAAAAGGATAATATGCAAATTTTTCCATCGGGCATTCAACTGACTGGGAGGTCGACCACTTGCTATGATGTGTGCTGGCCACCAGTGGGCAGTGCAGAATGAAGGAAAGCCCTGGCTGGCAGCCAGCAGCTGGGGGAAGGAAGGCCCCCTCAGCCCTGATCACTGGCCAGGCCTAGGAACCCTTCCCGTGCACGAATTTTGTGCACCAGGCCTCTCGTTTATAAATGGGCAGCCAGATAAAGAAGCAATAGATGGTGATCCGGAAGACTTGAAATCACAGGAGCTCCTGTCCTCAAGAAGTTTGGGGTGTTCCACCATCCTGCACCTGGAGGTGTTCACCAAAGTGGAAACTCTCCCAACTTAGTGGTTTAGAGGTGTTATGGAAATCTCATTACATAGGCAGGTTGATTGAATCATTGACTGTTGGGGATTAGCTCAATGTCAAACTCCTCTTCCCTCCCAAATGAGACTAAAAAGCTAAATATGTATTTCTCATCATATTATAACATCACTGTAGCAGTTAGTCACTGGAGAAGATAGATTTGAAAACATCAGGTGGGACTCGAGTCCCATCACAGACAGTTATGTGAAGTTTGGAGATCTAGAATTGGTCAGCTAAAGGAATATTGGTCAGCTGTTTGCTGTTAATGATGGTATTTGTTGTTTTTTTCATGCAGTGACATTGGGGATGCTTAGTGTCCCAGCCTTTGCATGTATCATGGGAGTCGCTGCTGGGGTGGCAGATATGTGGAAGAGCTTCCATAGAAGCATCGCAGTTGTTCCCTATTGTACTGTTTTCATGAAAATAGTAATGTTTCCTTGAAATGGTGCCTGGGTCAAACATATAAAAAATTGGGAGGAACTTAAACACATGGGAGATTAGCATTATTTTCTCTTTGACTTTAAATACCTAAAAACTAGAGGCCTAGTGCACAAAATTTGTGCAAGGGTGGCGTCCCTAGGCCTGGCTGGTGAACAGAGTTGATTAGGTTCCCTGACTCCCCCCTTCTCCTCTCCCTTCTTTCCTGGCCACCTGTGTCCATTACCGGCCAACCTCCCAGTTCCTCCCCCTGGCTGGCAGGTCCCAATCGCCTAGAAAATTATCTCACTCATGTTTCACACCAGACACATGCCAAAAGGAAAGAAACATTTGGAAGTACTGGGGACAGGGTTGGAGTAGGTGTGCATGATTATAGGCTCTGATGGACACTGGGGAGGGAAGAGGACTGAGTACAGGGCTCACAGACTTGTGAGTAATGGCAGGGTAGGGGAGGGAGAGCACAAAAAGGTTAACTGGACATGGCTGCCTTTCTCTCTACAGACAATGCTTAATGTTTCATTGCTTCTCTAGGCCTCATCAGCTACCCTGTCTTGCCCAGTTTGCCCCTTTCAGTAAGTGGTTGCAGGTGCATGTTCAAGAGCCTCTATTTTCATGCACAGAGCACCTGGCCCATTGGAAACCCACCCTCAGCCAGGGCTCATGGCCATGCCCTATGCCCTGAGCTGCCCAGCCCAGGATGTCATGTTAGAGTCGAGTCCCTTATTACTGGGAAATGGTTCATGGCTCCTGTCTCTTGATCCGTAAGTTCATTCCTGCCATTCCTGCAAAGAGACCTCCTAAGTGCACATTTGTTGAAAGTAAAGCCAGAAAAATTTAAGTCTCAATTTTTGCTCAGTAGAACTAAACACTTCTGTGTGGGCACTGAACCAGGTTTGCACAGGAGGCAAACTAAATAGGCAACAACATCCTGGCATACGTTTTGCAGGGATTTTGCAGACATACCAACAGAAGCACTGGTGTCATATCTTTTTTTAAAAATTTTGTCCAGTCTCTCCCTGTACACCCCTCAACCCTTTGCCCCTGAGAATTATCAGTCCACTCCTTTTCTGTGCTCCTGATTCTATTATATTCACCAGTTTATTCTGTTGATCAAATTTTTAATTCACTAAATTTTTAGATTCACTTGTTGATAGATACGTATTTGTTGTTCATAATTTTTTATCTTTTACCTTTTTCTTCTTCCTCTTCTAAAAGAGTACCTTTCAGCATTTCATATAATACTGGTTTGGAGTTGATGAACTCCTTTAGCTTTTCTTATCTGTGCAGCTCTTTATCTGCCCTTTAATTCTGAATGATAGCTTTGCTGGATAGAGTATTCTTGGTTGTAGGTTCTTGCTATTCATCACGTTGAATATTTCTTGCCACTCCCGTCTGGCCTGCATAGTTTCTGTTGAGAAATCAGCTGACAGTCGTATGGGTGCTCCCTTGTAGGTAATAAACTGTTTTTCTCTTGCTGCTTTTAATATTCTCTCTTTGTCTTTTGCTCTTGGTATTTTAATTATGATGTGTCTTGGTGTAGTCCTCTTTAGATTCCTTTTATATGGGGTTCTGTGTGCTTCCTGGACTTGTAAGTCTATTTCTTTTACCAGATGTGGGAAGTTTTCAGTCATTATTTCTTTAAATAGGTTTTCAGTATCTTGCTCTCTCTCTTCTTCTGGCACCCCCACAATTCTGATGTTGGTACGCTTGAAACTGTTTCAAAGGCTCCTTACATTATCTTCACATTTTTGGATTCTTCTCTCTTCTTGCTTTTCCATTTGAGTGTTTTCTGATTCTTTATATTTCAAATTTTTGACTTGATTCTTGCCTTCCTCTAGTCTGCTGTTAGGTCTCTGTATAATATTTTTTATTTCAGTCAGTGTATGTTTAATTTCTAATCTTTAGTTGGTCCTTTTTCATCTCTAGTTGGATCTTTTCCATCTCTAGTTGGTTCTTTTTCATCTCTTCTTGGGTCTCACTAACTTTATCCAACTTTTCTAGGATATTCTTGAAAAACCTTATAAGCGTGGTTTTGAACTCTATATCCATTCATTTGTTTTCCTCCATTTCTTTTGTTTGTGATCTCTTCCCTTGTCTTGGCATTTTCACTATGCTGGGAGAACTTCTGTGTTGGATTCAGCCTTATGATACCAGACTTGCAAAACTGCAAAAGCCTCTCTGTTGAGCTTGGGGTGGGTGGAGTCTCAGGGCTTAACAGACCGTCTTGCCTTCCAGTCAGCCCCGCCCCCCCATGGCCCTCTGAGTCTCATGTGACTGGGTAATCACTGGAGCGGTCCTTGTGTAGACCGCTGCCCCTCCTGCTCCCCTGCGCTCGGGGACCATATGAGTCTGGGTCCCCAGGGTTTCGCCTGAAACTGGGGTTTAGTGGAGTTAGAAGTGGCGCAGGTGGGAGGGTCTGTCTCCCGCCCACTAGTGAAAGCCAGAGGCATAATAAGCAGTCAAGTCCTCTGTGCGCAGTGCCGTGCGCGACACCAGACTTCTGATCTTTTGCGACTCCCCTAAATTTCCATGCACTTCCCCCTTTTCACAGTCCAAACTCCCCCCGTATGAGTTTCGGCTAGATCTGGGGTTTAGTGTCGTAGGATAAGGGGTTCAATGCCTTTGAGAGTCTCCCTCTTCCTCCCACCAGAGAAAGCCAGCCAGGTTCGCTGTCACCCACTCTCTCCATGTGCGCGTCTCTGTACCTCAGCTTTTTGTAGCTTCTCTGGGTCTCTGTGAGCCCCTTCTTTCCTTCTAATTGTAGAATTTCCTGTGACTCTGGATGATGTCTGTTCTGGATTATGTGGTTCTGGATGATGTCTGTTCTGTCTTTTAGTTGTAGTTTTAAAATTGTTGTGCGAGGCAGCAGTGTAGGTGTTTACCTATGCCACCATCTTGGATTCTCCTTGTGTTATATCTTTTAAAGTCAATCCTTTGATTAGGAAATCTGTGAAATAGGTGTTTGATTCAAATTGCAAGTATCCAGTTCCCCTAGCCCTAGCCCCTCAGCAGCCCCTACATCTCATCTGCCTTGGGACATAACTAGAGTGGAGATCAGGATTAAGAAGAAGAGAGCACAGTCATTTCTAAATATCTAAGCTACCGTCTGAAGCCCAAAGAGCTCAGCATCCATTTCAGCTGCCTGTGGAGGAAGTTTCTCTCCTCACTACTACCATGAGGTCATAGACCGTGAGTATGGCCCTACTTGGCTAACCTAGGCCTCAGCCACCTTTGCTCTGAGTGTGGTAGCAGCTGCCTGCTGGAATGCCGAAACATGTCTGTAACACTCAAAACTGAGCGTCTTTATCCACTCCCCTAACCCCATCTTCCTAGTTATTCATTCTCCTGTGTTCCAGATTCGTGCGCTGGTTTCTGCATGCATGCATTCACTCACTCACCTAACTCCTGCTAGTCCACCATGGGTAATGGCTCAGTCATCTAATCAGCTGCACGAGTCAACAATGTGGGGGTCCTCTTACCCTCCTCACATTCAGGGAGGGGTCACCCCTAATGATTCAGCCCCTTTAGTATTTAGGTCAAAGAATAATTTTTAAGAAGTTAAAAACAGAGTCATATATGCAATAAGTAATAAGCAAAGTTGGAAACAATTCAGATGTCCATCAACAGGTGAATGGATAAGCAAATTGTGGTATGTCCATACAGTGGATGTTCACTCAGTAGTAAAAAGAAGTCAACTACTGATATTCACAGCATAGCTCATTCGCCAAAGAATTTTGATGAGTGAAAGAAACCAAATAGCCTCCTCAAAAAAGGTTCATACTGTATGGTTTTATTTATATCAAATTCTAGAAAATGCAAGATAAACAAATCTATACTGATGGAAAGTAAATCAGTGGTTACCTGGGGAGGGACATAAAGCAGGGAATATAAAGAGACAAGAGAAATCTTTGGAAGATACAGATATATTCACTGGTTTGATTGTGGGCATAGTTTCACAGATGTATACACATGTCAAAATTTATCAAATTGTAGGTTTTAAACATATGCAGTTTATTATATGTCAATTTTACCTCAATACGGCTGTTTTAAGAATGTAATTTTAAACATATACAATGAAAAATATGTCAAAGATGTGTCTAACTCATGGTTGAGGGAACCAGCAGGACACCAGAGCCAGGTAAAGGAATAGGGAAGACAAAATCTTCCAAAACTGATGATCAAGCCACCAGGAAGCACAGGTGCTTTCAAGAATCACAAAGATCCCAAGCAGGATGAATTAAATACACACACACACACACACACACACACACACACACACACACCACCTGTACATATGTATTTATACACACATCACGTTGAAGGGAGTTTTATCTAAGTTGCTGATTATGTGTATGTTCACCTACATAAAAATAAATTTTGCAAGGGCAGTAATTAGATTTTTTAAAATTGTGTGAACCCTACATTCTTTCTAGTCATCTATTTTCCTGTGTTATTGGCTTTCAAACTTATTTTGTCATAACCCATAAGAAATATAATTTATGACCTGACCTGATTTCCTCCTTACCCACCTTCCTCTCTTCTCTCTCTGTCTCCTTTACTCACTCACATATAACTAACAAAAATTTCACACAGTGTTTACCTTCACTGTATGTTCTGTGCTTTGGTGTTTTTCGTCTTTGCTACTCTATTCTATTTAACTGTTTCAATGATGCTTATCACCACGAATTAGTCCTAGTCTGAATAACACTAATCTTGGTTAACTTTTCCAAAAAAGCTTTGAGCTGAACACTGTACCAGTTTAGTAACTTGTGTATAAAGAGAGAAAAAAAAGTGGTTCCATGGTCAAAAACCAATGAACTTCCAGAGTATCAGCTTTTCGGGGTCTGCCGGGCTAGGAGAGGCTGAAGAACAATGATCTAGGGATTCTCAACGGTAATGATGTGTTCAGTTGTATTTTAACAAAGCCAAATTTTTAGGCTTTTCATTTGCTTAGGACTTCACCCCCCATGCCATCACTGAAAAAAAGCTGTTTGATTATGAGCATAGCTTTCATTGCACGTCAGTGAATATTTTCTTCCTTAAATAATTTGGTTAAGAGTGATAATTGCATAGTTTATCATGTTTCCCTTTTTTGCCAGGAAGTTTCAAGTTAAATTAAATCCCTAATTGTAGTAATAATAGTAGATTGAACTATATGACTGGATCAGAAATGGTTGAATATGATTTAAATTAATATTTAGCCTAATTGATTTACAGAATTACTTCTTTCTTCTAGTTGGTTTTAAATTTTACTTTTCTAATTTAAGAGCCTGATAGAATGTGTGTCTTTTATTGCAAATCCCTTAATTCTTTTGTGAGGCAAATGAGATATAAATTTTAATAAACAAACAGAATCCAGTTATAATGCCCCAACAGGGTGTTTAAAACGTCCCCCCCCCCAACTTTCCTATTATTCAGTAATTGGGAAATGCTATGTTTTGAGGGTGAATTGTTTTTGTTTCTTTATTTGTTTACTGTAAAAGTCCTGAGTGGCTCAGACAACAACATTAAAAATACATCTCGCCCTAACCGGTTTGGGTCCGTGGATAGAGCGTTGGCCTGTGGATCGAAGGGTCCCAGGTTCAGTTCTGATCATGGGCACATGCCCTGGTTGTGGGCTCAGTTCCCAGTAGGAGGTGTGCAGGAGGCAGCCAATCAATGATTCTCTCTCTCTCTCATCATTGATGTTTCTGTCTCTCTTCCTCTCCCTTCCTCTCTGAAATCAGTGTGTGTGTGTGTGTATAGTCAATTCTATTCATTGACCACTCCAAATGACGTTGGTGGCCGTAAACATGAATTAGAGAATAATATGTCACAGAAACAGCCTTAGCCCTAAAACTATTGCTGCCAAAGTATTGTTCTCCAGCACCAGGGGTCCATTACCAAGATAAGCAGCTATTGCCAAAAGCATTAACATCTAATGGATGGTGTAGACTTTCTTAATATATTTCCCTCTCAAATTCGGTGGCCTCGAGTAATTTACCTGTGCCCTTTCTTGCCCAAAGGAGATGTTTTTTTTGTTGTTGTTGTGTGGGGTTTTTTTTTAATATATTTTATTGATTTTTTACAGAGAGGAAGGGAGAAGGATAGAGAGTTAGAAACATTGATGAGAGAGAAGCATCAATCAGCTGCCTCCTGCACACCTCCTATTAAGGATGTGTCCACAACCAAGGTACATGCCCTTGACCGGAATCGAACCTGGGACCTTTCAGTTCGCAGGCTGACGCTCTATCCACAGGTTAGGTCCCAAAGAAAATGTTTTAATTTATCTCTACATACCTTTGAGCTAAAAGTTGCATTGTCTTTTCTATTGACATAAGAGAAGCTATGGAGGGTATTAAAAAAGATAAAACTAAATCATATTCATTAAATTCACTAAGACAAGGATTGGAAATAAAGGGAGGGGAAACTTTTTTAATTAAAGATAAGGTTTTAATATGTCTGTACTGTACAAATTAGAGTGCTTCTTAAAAAAAAAAAGAAGAAGAAGAAGATGGCCTGTATCTTATATCTTGGCTCACTTTTAATCAGAACATTGTTAATCATTCTCTTAGTCCTTGGAACCATGCTGTTAGAACAGATTACACTGAAGAAGTATATTATTCAGGCCCTAACTGGTTTGGCTCAGTGGATAGAGCATGAGCCTTCAGACTGAAGGTTCCCAGATTTGATTCCAGCCAACGGCATGTACCTTTGTTGCGGGCACATCCACAGTAGGGAGTGTGCAGTAGTCAGCTGATCAATGTTTCTCTCTCATTGTGTCTATCCCTCTCCCTTACTCTCTGTAAAAAATCAATAAAATATTTTTTTTAAAAAAAAAAAGAAGAAGAAGTATATTGATCAGGACAGAAGGAGAAGAGTCATCATCCAGAAGGGGCACCGTCATTTTTTTAACGCTTTGTGATTATAATTTAACCCTGGTTGCACTGGTATATTTTTAAGTGACTAGTCAAATTGGCTTTCTTCATGCCCAAGGCCACATCGTCCTAGTCCAGTGGTCAGCAAACTGCAGCTCATGAGCTACATGAGGCTTTTGAGGCGGATTGCCGCTCTGTTTACTAATGAGTTTGCCGACCACTGCTGTAAGGCATTACCCTTACCCAGAAGTTTTGACTTAAAGATGTTAGTACATTTTTAAAATGTTTTTTAAGTGTTTTTTCCTCAGGCAGTGGTCGGCAAACTCTTTAGTCAACAGAGCAGCAAACCGCGGCTCATGAGCCACATGTGGTTCGAGAACTGCAGTTTGCCGACCACTGTCCTAGTCCAGCCTTGAGGTGTCAAGCTGTGGAATTTCTTTTCTCCTCCCTTCTTCCTCTGTTGTATGGCCCCATCTACCTCTGTTTATTGGACACCCATGTATTAAGTTCCCACCACGTGTCATCCCTGTGCTTGGCACCAATGATGTAGCTGTGAACAAGGTCACGGTCCCTGCCCTCATAGAAGTTACTAAGTGGAACAGTAAATGGTCACACACGTCCTTGAGCCCATGAAGCACTTCGTAATGTAACTATCAAGCCCCCACACGTGTCAGATGGCATCACTGTCCTCATGGTTTCATCCAGGCCCCACCTCTCCTGTTACCCTTTCTATCGCCATTTATATCAGTCAACACTGGCTGGATGGTGCTGTGGTAACAACCGAAAGGCCTGGAAGCTTAAAGCCCCTCTCATTCTGCTAAATGTCCATGGCAGGTGGGCTGGAGGCACTGCTCCTTGTAGTGATTGCCCTCATTCTGCATCCATAGCTGATGATACAGTCACTATTGAGACTGGAGTATTGTCAGCCTCGGTGGGAGGGCAAAAAGGTGTACTGACTCATCCAACTTGTGCCTGGAAATGACACGGAAGACGTTTTCTCACACTTCGTTGGCCAAAGCAAGTTACATGAGCCACCCTGCCTTCAGAGGTTGGAGAAATACACTCCTCCCCTAGCAAGAGGACCAGAAAGTCATACCACGCAGTACCCTATGGTCTCTTGTTACCTCTGTAGTCATGTAGATCTTATTGGAACTTAATCTTTTCGACCTTTGTTGTTAGTAAATGTTGTAGATGTGCATGTCTTCCTAGTGAGAAGGTAATTTCCTTGACAGTCCGCATCGTGTTTTATATTTCCTTGTATGTGGCTCAACGTGGTGCTATTCTTAGTGTTAGGTTCCTAAAGATGCTTTTTGATTGTATCAAGGAGAATAATTGAATTCTTCCCATAGAAGTTTTCACATAGTGCTTTAGAGTTTACTAAGGGTCTGTGCACACCCGACTCCTGTATTATTACTGTGCCTGTTACAGATCAGGGAAAAGTGAGACCTAGAACTTGTACATGTGTTGCTCAGTGTTGCACACACACAAAAGTAACTGAGCTTTGTCTGAAACCATGAATTCTAAACCCTGTCCTTTTCCTACCCTTATCGTTGTTCATGTGAATAACCCAATTGTTTTTTGTGCCGAGTACCACACAGGGGGAGGGACAAGGAAGCTTCAGAGAAAGAGTTGACAGCCCTTGACCAGGATGGGGATATAGCTCCTGGTATTTGGTTCCCAGTAAAGCTGAGCCGACACTCAGCAGCGACTCCAGCTCGTCCTCGGCAGCAGTGTGTTAGTTCCTATGGCTGCCTTGACATATTTCCACAGACCGGCTGGTGGAGGACAACAGAAATGTGTCCTCTCCCAGCCTGGAGGCCAGAGGCTCAGCAGTAGTCTCGCTGGGCCGGCATCACGGGGGG